>MU826840.1:1213576-1355328 GCA_029204205.1 Desmophyllum pertusum | reverse complement strand
TCTTTGGCCTCTATATGTCTGTTTTGACTCTGGTACATATTTCTGCCATTTGTATGACAACATTGGCTCTTATTCACCGAGATAATTAAACAGTTTCTAGGTTTCCGTAATCTGCTGGTATCCCTTCTATAATGCCGACGACTTTACTGATCACAAGTGCCTTGTCGTGATATTCCTCAGCCTTTAGATAGTCACCAAGATATTGAAACACAGTACCTAGGTTTCCGTAACATGCTGCTTCTCCTTTTGTGTCACAAATCACAAGATATTCTTTAGCCTTGACATACTCACTGATATATTAAGCACAGTTCCTAGGTTTCCGTAACCTGCTACTTCTCCTGCTCTCACCGATGGCTTTTCTGATCACATGTGCTTTCTCATGATGTTCAACAAATACAACAATAACTTAAAAATAATTACATGTAAAAACTTTTGATATGTTCAATACTAACTACTAAAAAACCATGGGCTTTTCTGATTAAAAACCGAGGGCTTTTCTGATTACAAGTGCTTTCTGGTGATATTCCTTAGCCATGACAATCATGAGAGAATGAAATAAAGTCAAACGTTTTGTGGAGTGGCACGGTAGGGTGCTCTTCACTGTAATCACATTTTTTTTTTGGGGGGGGGGGGGGGGGGTGGGGGGAGGGGAGGCTATTTAGTTGACGCCGTCATAATCCCACCTGAAAACATTTTATACTCTTAGTGCAAGTTAAAAACTATCTATTAAAGGCATCTGTGTGTTAAACGGCAACCCCCCCCCCCCCCACACACCCCCTCTATAGCATGCCATGGGGATTTGAGTTTCCTTGTACGTCCGCCGCTGAAATCAATGTTGTCTGGACACCTGAAAACTTCACGATCACTTCCGAACTTGCCCCAGCTCCATGAATGCGGCGTGGTGATGTCCTTTTTGGTGCATCGTCCTGTAAATCAGAGACAAAGTTTGAGAGAAAAAAATATGTAAGAGAACAAAGTTTTTCCTGGTTACCATGCACACTTTGTTTTTTCGTTCATGTTGATAAAAAATATATTTACATACATGCATGCATGCATGCACCTTACTTTATATATATTGTTATAATATACTCACCACAGGATATCGTAATTTTGAACAATCTGATTGGTTCCTACTCAAGGCATATGAGGCAATGTACCATTACTACCTTATTTGGGAATCCCGCTAATTACGATAAATATCTCATTTTTCCTCTGTTTTTTCCTTTCGTTCTTTCCCCAATAATTTTTAATTGCAATATCCTGTGGTGAGTATATTATAAAACAATTATTCCACTCAATCTCGTCGTACATTAACTCATAGCCAACTCGGCTACGCCTCGTTGGCTATGAGTCAATGTACGACGAGATTGAGTGGAATAATTGTTAATTATCTTGGTTTATATTTGTTATCTTGGAAGCTTATTATTAAGAAATACCGGTGCAATTCCTGAGCCTAGGATTATTCTTCTAATGCGAAAATACTTTGCCAATTATTTTCAGGTAAACAAAGCGACATTGAAACTTCCGGTGGAATTGAGTTCTTCCCTAATTTATTTGTTCGTCAAGAAAATTCCTTCTTCAGCAGTAAAGGAAAGTGAGCAGCTTTCATTCGAAGGAAGACATGTTAAGAGTTGCTTAGTATGTAACTTTCACGTTTTTGCAATAAAGTTATATACAAAATTAAATGCATGTGTTGCCTGTGTGTTGTACAGTGTTTTAAAATACTTCAATGATAGCTCACCAATACATGCCATCTCTTCCACTACGCACCCACGTTCCGTTTGGATGAAAGATTTTCACGGACAAAAAAAAACATTTTTAGTGGCTAAAATCCGAATTTAATTTGTACTCAAACGTACTATAAACAAGGCTTGGAGTGGTGATCGTGAAAGGAATTCTTGAATTAATTGAAGAATGAGTACGGCCCTCGGCCTCGGGCCGTAGTCAAGACCTGTGGCACAGTTTTTCTCATCCTCTCTTGCATATATATATATTTAGTCTAAATTTACTAAGGTGAATATAAAGAATCCGACTAGCTGATTGGTCGAAAAATTCGGGATCTGACGCTATATTCACCTCGCGAGGCGGTGAATATAGGATTTCAAGGCGTGGTTGCTAAGCTAAGCCACATTTCTTGTGCCGGCAAGTAAATTTTGAATGAAATTTCCGTCTATTCTAAAGAACATCACTCCACGTTCGGGATATTCAAAGCATCGGGAATTTAGGTAAATGACAACCAAGACGTTTGGACGGAAAAACTTTTCAAGAAATGATTTTAACGCATTTAAAACTCGTCAAAAACAAAGGTTTTTGGTGTGGTCAACCAGGGCGGCCGTGTTTGTGTCGGATGGAGGGACAGAAATTTGTTTCTCTTCAGACCTATAGCTACTTATTTCAGGAAGTTAACTACAGCTGCTCATGAAATCAACAAAGATAAAACAAAGGTACCTGGTGAATGTCTTTTTCGTAGTGTTCTTTTGCGTATTTTACTGCTTAATTTGATATGTAAACGATGTAACTACAGTAATATGGCGAGCACTTGCGTATGTTGTTTTTCATGTTTCAGCTCGTAATTTGTAGTTCTTTATATTCACCTTAGTTAGTAAATTAGACTAATTCGCCTCGGTAAATATATAAACAATAGCCTCCATTTGGCGAGGAAATATGCTCGGATATTTGTCCGCGGACATGATTTGTTCCGAGAAGGGAACAAAACTGTGAGCTTCGAGGAACAGATATAACGTCCAAGGACAAATACCCGAGCATATTTTTGAAGTCAAATGGAGGCTATTGTAGTTATTGTACTTCAAATATTTTTTCACAAGGCCGCTCTGTTTGCCGTGGAAGATCTCGGTCGGCCAAGCTGTTAAACATCAAAATAATTCTGTTGGCGTTCAAAAATATTTCTAGTCTGTTCAAAACAATCAGTTTTATTTAATTTAGCAATTTATTTGAGACGAAAACTGAACCTGCGAACGTGAAACGCAAATTTTCAAAACTGGGGAATATCACTTGGGGAATATCACCCAGCTATTCCCCAGTTTGGCTGCGTCACGTGACGTGTTTAGACCAATCGCGCGCGAGAAAAACTTTTGATGGATTATAATCACCAATATTCACTTCGCCTTCGGCGAATAATTGTTAAATGTACTATAGTGTGTCCTGTAGCAAAGCGGGCATGACTTACCGAAATGTTACTATAACACCAACAATTAACAAACAGTGTGAGCGGTTTTCTAATAACTACTTTGTGGAAGTACCGGAAATTATGTTTTCTTTCGTTTTTCATCTGTAGAGTCATATATTAAAAAGTACTCTAGCCAACAATAGCAAATATAACTTTTTCGCACTTGCCACAGGCTACGTACTTTTGTTTCAACTTCTGATTGGTTTGTTGAACCATTTGCATCTGCATTGATTCCTTTGGTTTTATCTTAATCACAGTTGTCGAATTAGAAACTTAATTTGAATTTCTTGCATGTTTCCATTTCGGATAATTAGGATATCAAATGGTTGTAAGACAACGAAAAGATATATTGTTTCCTGATAATAAGGAAAACTATGTGACATCATAAGATCCAAAATGACAAGGCAGCGTGCATCAGAAATCTCACTCGTTCGCTGTGCTCACTCCCTTGATTTCTAACTCGTGACCAACTTGTACATAACTACTATATGCATGCCCTTTCCATCAAGCATTCTATATACACTTCACCTTGGCACTTGAAGGAATGATGTGTTCTTGACAATCCGTGGAGGAACTGGTGTCATCATTCTCTGTATTATAAAATAACATGTATTGCTTACATATCAAGGCCAAACGCAAACTCTAAGAAAGTTATTTTACAATGTCCAAAATAAATATCACATCATGTCATGTCATACCATTAAAACACCACTACATAAATAAATAATTAAATAAATAAATAAATGAATATATGTAAATAAAATAAACACACAGACAGACACATACAGACAGCTAGCTAGGTAGATACAAAAAAAAAAACTAAACTAACAATTATACACAAAAAATAAAGATTGGAGGTCGAATTCAAGGAAACAGCCCTGTATTGTCAGCTACCAAGTAAAAACATAACTTATGCAACATAAATAAACAAACCTTCAGAAACATATCACTTTGTGTAAAGAAAGATTTCACCTTTACTTTTACAACAAAGTTTGCTCCTTGCATAGTTGCTTATCTAAATATTAACAGTATTTGGCATTGCTATTTGGCTCACCTTTCCAGTGTCATGTTGTAATACATCCTCAGGGAAAAAATGTCCTCCTCGAGATCTAAAAAGGCATGGACATTTAGTCGGTTTTCTTGTTAATATAAGCATGATGGTAAAATATAAAATAGCTGTGTATGGCTGATAAATTAGTTGACCATCCTGGAAACTTGTATCATATTAAGGTTTCTTTTTCACTCTTTTGTAATCAAGTTACTATTGTTCATGCATGTGCAATATCAGAAATGTAAAAATAAAACGAAAACAAAGCAATAAAACAAAAGAAGACAAAATTAAATTAAAAAAATTAAGACAAAAACCCGGCATTATGAGGGACAAGCTACACAAAGCCGGCCACTACTAAGTCATTTGCTTGTATTGAAGTGCATTTTATGGTAACTCATCACACTTAAATTAGGCCGCTTAAAATGTTTCTTGCTAACCTACTCTTTGCTTGATAGTCTGGTGTCATGTAGTCTGCCTTTTGGCCAGGGATCACGCAAGATCTATAATTTTGTGGAGAATATTATGGGGTTGGTTTAAAAAAGAGTTTCCAATCCTGTGGAGCTTGGTTTTATCTTGGTTTTGGTACACATAAGCTCATTAGTGTGATTCCTCAATTTCTCGTGACCACATTGAAGAGCTAACCATGTCATAGAAGCATTTCTGGCAAGGGGGGGGGGGGGGGGGGGGGGTGATTAAAGTGGTGAATGATATTGGTGAATGATATCACAATTTCACCAACAACAACAAAAAAATTGTAGTCACCTGAAATCTGTTCTTCAATGGCCTGAGATGAATCATTGTCCTCATCATCCTCTCGCATTTTGGGTGATGACGATAGTTTCGATTTGTTTTCTTGTTTCTCTATTTCACCCAATTCATTAATCCAACTCCTTAAGGTAATCGCTGCAACCTTCTTAAGCTGCATATCATCAAAAGGGCCTGACACAAATTGGATCTGTTCATTCTCTTTGAACCAGTGCCAGTGGCTTGCAGCTTTCAGCTCAGCCTGAAAATTTAATTTTTCAGGAGTAACGGGACAGTTGTCGTGCAAGTACTTTAAAACAGCACGCGCAAGGACGCTGAAATTCATTAGAGACATTCCTCTTTCACATCTTGGGACTGTAGATCTCGTCCAATTCATTGACCTTAGTATTTTCTTTAATTTTTCTGCACCATCTTTTTCCCTTTCTGGCTCCTAAAAATGTACAGAAGGAAAAATGAATTATGAATTATTTTGTAGAGTAGATTTCGCAACTCTTAAGCTGTTGTTTTTTCAGCGTTTGTCCATTATGTGTCTTGTACAATAATTTATTGCCTTGGTTTCTCCCAATCGAGTGCACTGCATTATCATATCACACACATTTCGAAACTCAGGAATGAGCGATTTTCAATTGTTTATTTATTTACAACAATATTTATTCAGGAGCATGCATACGCCCAGGATCCCTGACAAACTGAAAGTTGGTCATATTATTGGCTCACCATCCTGATTTTTCAGTTTCAGAGAAGAATATTACATGTATGTTAGGCAGTAAAGAATGTTATTTTTACAGTTCTGCTACATGACAGTGATATTGTCTACCATATTCATGTGCAGTACATGCAGCTAAGGCAATTAGTGGACACTTCTTACTTTCAGTTTAACTACGGACAATTTCCTTTAAACTGGGATGTCGTTCTGCTACCAGGGTATCTGGTGCAACAGAGATGAAAGTTTTCCAGAGGCGAGCAACTGGATTTTGCTCTCGTACTATATCTTGGCTGGTCTTGATCAAGTGGGTAATACAAGGCGGGATTTCTTATCAGCCAAACTGCAAGTCAAGCATGAAATCGACTAATTAGTTTGTACAGAAATTTAAACTAACTACATTTCTACTGTAGTATGACAGCAGGAAAAAAGGTTATTGGTTTGTTGTCCATGCAAAGCAGTTAAAGGAAATAAAACCCTCACTCACATAAATCCGTCATATCTTGAAAATTGGATTAGCTTGTAAGATTCTTTACATCCACTTATAAAGTTTCTATTTCACATTTCACTTTCCAAATGATCAAAATGAAGACGGTGTTCTAGTCTTTTGTGACAGTCAGAGGATGTCACCCTACAGAAAAATGTTTTTATAGAACTTGGACAAAAAACATGGATAAACAGCATGGGCCTCCTAGTAGGTAGTTAAAAAAATAGCCTGATTTTCAGCCTTCTCCTCCGGTCACAAAACTCCCGAGAAGACTCTCTCAGGAGTTTTGCAACCAGAGGGGCTGAAATTCAGGCTAAGCCATACATAACAGAAAAATACGCAAGTGTGTTCCACTTAATTTTTCGACATTCTATGTGAATTTTGTAGTCCAAAAAAAAGAAGACGATGCAAGTGAAAGGAAATAATTATTTTGGTCAGTTAAAGACTTTCATTAGACATGACAGTTTACCTTCATTATTGTTTACTATTTCAAATGATGGACTTTCATCTGTTCCAGCCCTGTACAAAACTTGTGTCCATTCTTCCATACTGTCTACCAGTTCTTTGCCTGCCAAATAAACAAGAACAATTCTTAGCCTTTTAATTTAAAAAGTCATATCAGTGACCATTTCCATTTAGAACTATGGGGATGGACACAATATTACATTAAGCACAAAGCAAACTGGATAATAAATATAGCTTGTTAACCAGGCCATCTGGCTGGGCCAGCCTGGTTTAGGTAATTCGCTTTTTTTCAATTTTGTTGCTTATTCATCCCGTACCTCCACTCGGCCGACTACACCACCGGTACACGATGGGAGCCAGGGCAGTGTACGGTGTTCATATAGAGTTGCTTTGCTATCATCACCTAAACTAGTATTCTGATGGTTGCACTTTGTACAAGAAGTGTTTCAATGCAAGCAAAGCCAGTCAATTGATAGATTTAGCCATCATGCCGACTGAGTAAGACAAGCATTTTAAATTCCGACTTTTCATTCTTTTGAAATTTTAATTTGCTTGGAGCCATAATCATCAATCTAGTTGAATTGAATCTATTTTTTTTGTGTCATTCAAACATTTCGAGTTGATCATGTGCAATATAGACACGAAATCGCCCAGACATGTAGAGTTAAGGTGATTCCATCGAAATAAAAGCTGCAAGAAACTTTCCCTAGTTGAACATTGCGATGTTAAGTTTCAAAATATAGAATAAAAAGAATAGGTCACGGTTACCGCGTAAAAAAGGTATAATTATCGACTAAAAATACCTCATAGCTCCTTACAAAATTAGATGTTTATGCACCTTTACAAAACACTAACTTAATTTTCGAGCGAATGTCTCCTCTTTAAAATAGGGTATGTAGATTTGACGGATTTCCGAGAAATTTGGCCAAAACAATCATTGGGAAATAAAGAGCAAAAGTGTGTCAGCGATTCTATCGAATTCTATTTATTTGAAATATTTCTCTCGTGGTGGCCTTTAGCGCAACATGCTTCACAAATTATTTGATACTAGAACTTGACAGATCGATAAAAAAATTACCAATAGGAATAAAGGAAAATTCTGACACATTTTGAGACATTGATGCTTTGCGATTAACACTGTGTAGTTATTTTGCATCAGCGATCACATTCGATACGCGATTAATTAAACGGAATGACACTCGGTCATTTTGGCGTTTACCCGGCTTCCGTCGCCTTTTTTTAAATTCTACATTAATTTTAATAACCTTTTTAATAACCTTTGATATATATTTTGTGGTGGTTGCCTTAAAAACAGCGTGTACAAATGTTTTTCTGAAGGACACCCGCGAAGGTATGGTGTAACCTTAAAGCCTGGATCACACTTGTGACATAAGCATAAGCGCAAGCAACATACGCAGACGCAGTAACGTGTTGATCATAAGCAGCATTTGTTCTAACAAAAAGGCATAAGTGTGAACCAGGCTTAAGGTCGCGGGGGATACCTGAGCATGAATAAATTCATAAGGCAAAATTTTAGTAGGGGTGTTATTTTTAAAAGCTTTATATTTTGGACGTTTGGAAGCCGATTCCTCTAAAACTTCAATATGTATTGGGGAATAATGGAAGTTTACCAGGACTGTATTTTATTCAATTAATCGAGCTTTACGGGATTGCTGTAAGCTACTTCGCTTAAGGTGACGTAGGACCCTTGCTCTCACTATGTATTGTTATTTATTTAAAGAGTATGCACCGAACCATACACGACTGATGCCGACAATACGCGAAATATTTACGAGGACTATTTTTTTTACGTTCTTAATTAATGTATTCAATAAATGCTGTTTTCGGCGTGTACGGTATTAAAGTAATTTACACGTAGCGATTGAAATATTCAAGTACGAGCTTGTTTGTGCATTTCACTCTCGAAAAATAACTAATTTCGAGGAGCCTCGTTGTTTCAACTCGAAAAACGGCTATTTTTTACAGGTAATTCAAAATTATCAAACCGTATCCAATCGCCACTAGTTGAAACGTAAAAAGGTGTACACGTGTATTTACGGTGGTTCAGTTTGTTTGCGGGGGGTTTAATAGCATTTTCAGTGCCACAGAAATTTGCAATGTAGAATCAACAGCGTTCGGCACACGTGGCGCGTTCTTGCCATGGTGTTCAAGAAATATGTTGTTTCCGATACAAAATAAAGTTATTTATGACTGTTGTCTGATTTCTTTGAATAGCGTTGACTGAATACGAAAAATAAAGAGTCCGCGAAATTGAATGAAATATATAACAAATTTAAGAACTTGCATGCTGAAAATTGCGAAAAATAATTTATCCACTTGTTTTTTTTTTTATATAACTGGCGATGGTATGTATCAGGCCTTGCCTTTCTCTTGTGCACTACAAAACTCTCGGAATCTTCACTCACCTTGAAAAGTACGCGGTTAATTACTGTACTTATTTTTACGGCACGTGCACTGGAATACGGCAAATTATCATAATTAGATTCACAGCTCTAAAGGCGTCGTTGTTGAATATATTATTGACTCGTGTGATCTTCGGAGACTGGAAAAACTACAACTTTGTGTCCAAGCCTTCGTCGCGGATATAGAATTTCCGGAATTGATACTCGAGGAAGGTAAACTTAGTACATTGCATTGTGATGTGACAGAAGCGGAATTTCAAAAAAGCCTTTCAAAAGAAGATCGAACGTTTCAAAATCTAATTTCACATTTTTACTCCCTTAGATGCTAACAACTTTCAACGAGTCTTGAAATTGCAAAAATCTGCTTCTGTCACATCACAAAAGAGGCTATTATCTACCACTAGGTAATACAAACATTTAATTTAGAACGCTTCTCAAGTTGAAAGCTTAGGACACACAAAATTGCATGTCCGCAATTCTAACTTTAGAAGCTTAAAGTATCACCGTACAGCGCGATCTGCCAGAAAAACCACAATCATGATATAGTTCCATCATCCGCCAATATCCCTATTAAGTTTCAGCGGAATCGACTTCAAAATTCAGAGATTTGAAGGTTTAGAAGACAACACCCACCCCAGAAATTAAGCTTATGAATTTATCATGGGCAAGGGTCCTGCGCCACCTTAAAATTTTGTAAAACGTCATTTTGTGTCCAAGTTTGCTCCGCGAGAAGAACACAAAGCAAATTGGTGATCAGTTAGTGATCAGTTATACCCTCTGATTGTGTCATATCCGAAGCCAATGTTTTGATTTCAACTCTAATTAAAAGTTATTAGCCTTTAGCGGAGTAAAATTGTCCATGTTAGAATTTGAAGCCTTTGAAAGCCTATTTGAAAATTTTGCGTCAGATATGACAATCTACAATACACCTAGTTTACCTAGCTGCCGTGTCAGTTCATGAAATTCTATATCCGCGCTAAGTTCGTGGACACAAAATTGCTTGTTTTTACGCTTCCGAAGGCAGGCTTCCCGAGCAAATGCGCACTAATTAATGCAAAAATATAACTATGGTAATTTAAACCCACGCGGGCTATTATTAACAATGCATGCAGAAAATAACAATGCGTTGCCATTAATCGTGTATTTGTTCAGACGGTGCTTTGCACGTGTTAGTATTGAGGCAAAAACAGAATATTTTAAGGAGCCTGTCATGAATATTTCGCGTATTTTCGGTATCAGTCGTCGCACTTCGTGCATACTATTTTCATAAATGCATACTGTGGATGGAACCAGTCCCCCGCGACCTTAAGCCATTCGCATCCCTTTTATTGGCAAAAAATATAAGCTGTTCGAGTTTTTAGGCTTTTTCTGTTTTGGTCACGTGACTTATGTACAAAATTTAATATGGTTGTGATATTCAAAAAAATTAAAGAGATCTTCAATATAAAAGACTGGCAAAAAAGCATATCCATGGAAGTAGGGAGCCGAAGAAGTGATGTTTAGAAGTTTTCCATAACAACGGCCTTGTAGTTTAAGGGTCTCCTCTCCCCCCTTAACCATTTCATATAAAATACAGTACATGTACCTTCACTTTTGCATCGGCTTGCAATGGTGGCTTTTAATTTTCTTTTTTTCCCAGTGGATCCTACAAGTATTAAAAATGTACATTTAATATGCATCAGCAACAGTCTATTCCAAAAAGAAACTTATACACTTAAAAAGCTATCTGTGGTTTTTTCAACTCGCCTTTATGGTATTGGATCACTTCAAATCTAATCTATGTTTCTCACTGTTGGTATACAAAACTAGCGGCCCTTAGACCATATTGGGTAACGATTATCGCACTTTGCAGATATAAACAAATAACTGCAATATACTTCACCCAAACCTAAGTCGGCAAGAGATCCCCCTCCATCTAAGACATGGTCTTGTATTTAACTTTGGCGGAGTAAAATTGTCCATGTTAGAATTTGAAGCCTTCAATCTCCCTTTGAAAGCCTATTTGACAATTTTGCGTCAGATATGACAATCTACAATACACGTAGTTTACCTAGCTGCCGTGTCAGCTCATGAAATTCTATATCCGCGCTGAGTTCTTGGATACAAAATTGCTTGTTTTTACGCTTCCGATGGCGGCTTCCCGAGCAAATGCGCACTAATTAATGCAAAAATATAACTATGGTAATTTAAACCAACGCGGGCTATTATTAACAATGCATGCAGAAAAGAACAATGCGTTGCAATTAATCGTGTATTTGTTCAGACGGTACTTTGCACGTGTTAGTATTGAGGCAAAAACAGAATATTTTAAGGAGCCTGTCATGAATACTTCGCGTATTTTCGGTATCAGTCGTCGCACTTCGTGCATACTATTTTCATAAATGCATACTGTGGAAGGAACCAGTCCCCTGTGACCTTAAGCCATTCGCATCCCTTTTATTGGCAAAAAATAACTGCTGTTCGAGTTTTTAGGCTTTTTCTGTTTTGGTCACGTGACTTATGTACACAATTTAATATGGTTGTGATATCCAAAAATTAAAGAGATCTTCAACATAAAAGACTGGCAAAAAAGCATATCCATGGAAGTTAGGGAGGCGAAGAAGTGATGTTTAGAAGTTTTCCATAACAACGGCCTTGTAGTTTAAGGGTCTCCTCTCCCCCCTTAACCATTTCATATAAAATACAGTACACGTACCTTCACATTTGCCTCGGCTTACAATGGTGGCTTTTAATTTTCTTTTTTTCCCAGTGGATCCTACAAGGATTTAAAAATGTACATTTAATATGCATCAGCTACAGTCTATTCCAAAAAGGAACTTATACACTTAAAAACCTATTTGTGTTATTTTAAACTCGCCTTTATGGTATTGGGTCACTTCTACCCTAATCTATGTTTCTCACTGTTGGTATACAAAACTAGCGGCCCCTTAGGCCATATTGGGTAACGATTACCGCACTTTGCAGATATAAACAAATAACTACAATATACCTCACCCAAACCTAAGTCGGCAAGAGATCCCCCTCCAACTAAGACGACGGTCTTGTATTTAACTTTGGCGGAGTAAAATTGTCCATGTTAGAATTTGAAGCCTTCAATCTCCCTTTGAAAGCCTATTTGACAATTTTGCGTCAAATATGACAATCTACAATACACGTAGTTTACCTAGCTGCCGTGTCAGCTCATGAAAATCTATATCCGCGCTGAGTTCTTGGATACAAAATTGCTTGTTTTTACGCTTCCGATGGCGGGCTTCCCGAGCAAATGCGCACTAATTAATGCAAAAATATAACTATGGTAATTTAAACCCACGCGGGCTATTATTAACAATGCATGCAGAAAAGAACAATGCGTTGCAATTAATCGTGTATTTGTTCAGACGGTACTTTGCACGTGTTAGTATTGAGGCAAAAACAGAATATTTTAAGGAGCCTGTCATGAATACTTCGCGTATTTTCGGTATCAGTCGTCGCACTTCGTGCATACTATTTTCATAAATGAATACTGTGGAAGGAACCAGTCCCCCGCGACCTTAAGCCATTCGCATCCCTTTTATTGGCAAAAAATAACAGCTGTTTGAGTTTTTAGGCTTTTTCTGTTTTGGTCACGTGGCTTATGTACACAATTTAATATGGTTGTGATATCCAAAAATTTAAAGAGATCTTCAATATAAAAGACTGGCAAAAAAGCATATCCATGAAAATTAGGGAGCCGAAGAAATGATGTTTAGAAGTTTACCATAACAACGGCCTTGTAGTTTAAGGGTCTCCCCTCCCCCCTTAACCATTTCATGTAAAATACAGTACATGTGCCTTCACTTTTGCATCGGCTTGCAATGGTGGCTTTCAATTTTCTTTTTTTCCCAGTGGATCCTACAAGTATTAAAAATGTACATTTAATATGTATCAGCTACAGTCTATTCCAAAAAGGAACTTATACACTTAAACCTATTTTTGTTATTTTCAACTCGCCTTTATGGTATTGGGTCACTTCTACCTAATCTATGTTTCTCACTGTTGGTATACAAAACTAGCGGCCCCTTAAGCCATATTGGGTAACGATTATCGCACTTTGCAGATATAAACAAATAACTGCAATATACCTCACCCAAACCTAAGTCGGCAATGGCTCCCCCTCCAACTAAGACGACGGTCTTGTATTTAACTTTAGCAGAGTAAAATTGTCCATGTTAGAATTTGAAGCCTTTGAAAGCCTATTTGAAAATTTTGCGTCAGATATGACAATCTACAATACACGTAGTTTACCTAGCTGCCGTGTCAGCTCATGAAATTCTATATCCGCGCTGTGTTCGTGGACACAAAATTGCTTGTTTTTACGCTTCCGATAGCAGGCTTCTCGAGCAAATGCGCACTAATTAATGCAAAAATATAACTATGGTAATTTAAACCAACGCGGGCTATTATTAACAATGCATGCAGAAAAGAACAATGCGTTGCAATTAATCGTGTATTTGTTCAGACGGTACTTTGCACGTGTTAGTATTGAGGCAAAAACAGAATATTTTAAGGAGCCTGTCATGAATACTTCGCGTATTTTCGGTATCAGTCGTCGCACTTCGTGCATACTATTTTCATAAATGCATACTGTGGAAGGAACCAGTCCCCTGTGACCTTAAGCCATTCGCATCCCTTTTATTGGCAAAAAATAACTGCTGTTCGAGTTTTTAGGCTTTTTCTGTTTTGGTCACGTGACTTATGTACACAATTTAATATGGTTGTGATATCCAAAAATTAAAGAGATCTTCAACATAAAAGACTGGCAAAAAAGCATATCCATGGAAGTTAGGGAGGCGAAGAAGTGATGTTTAGAAGTTTTCCATAACAACGGCCTTGTAGTTTAAGGGTCTCCTCTCCCCCCTTAACCATTTCATATAAAATACAGTACACGTACCTTCACATTTGCCTCGGCTTACAATGGTGGCTTTTAATTTTCTTTTTTTCCCAGTGGATCCTACAAGGATTAAAAATGTACATTTAATATGCATCAGCTACAGTCTATTCCAAAAAGGAACTTATACACTTAAAAACCTATTTGTGTTATTTTAAACTCGCCTTTATGGTATTGGGTCACTTCTACCCTAATCTATGTTTCTCACTGTTGGTATACAAAACTAGCGGCCCCTTAGGCCATATTGGGTAACGATTATCGCACTTTGCAGATATAAACAAATAACTACAATATACCTCACCCAAACCTAAGTCGGTAAGAGATCCCCCTCCAACTAAGACGACGATCTTGTATTTAACTTTGGCGGAGTAAAATTGTCCATGTTAGAATTTGAAGCCTTCAATCTCCCTTTGAAAGCCTATTTGACAATTTTGCGTCAAATATGACAATCTACAATACACGTAGTTTACCTAGCTGCCGTGTCAGCTCATGAAATTCTATATCCGCGCTGAGTTCTTGGATACAAAATTGCTTGTTTTTACGCTTCCGATGGCGGGCTTCCCGAGCAAATGCGCACTAATTAATGCAAAAATATAACTATGGTAATTTAAACCCACGCGGGCTATTATTAACAATGCATGCAGAAAAGAACAATGCGTTGCAATTAATCGTGTATTTGTTCAGACGGTACTTTGCACGTGTTAGTATTGAGGCAAAAACAGAATATTTTAAGGAGCCTGTCATGAATACTTCGCGTATTTTCGGTATCAGTCGTCGCACTTCGTGCATACTATTTTCATAAATGAATACTGTGGAA
This sequence comes from Desmophyllum pertusum, assembly GCA_029204205.1. NCBI lineage: Eukaryota > Metazoa > Cnidaria > Anthozoa > Scleractinia > Caryophylliidae > Desmophyllum > Desmophyllum pertusum. The sequence continues at coordinate 1,340,524 of MU826840.1, read as the reverse complement.
GGAACCAGTCCCCCGCGACCTTAAGCCATTCGCATCCCTTTTATTGGCAAAAAATAACAGCTGTTTGAGTTTTTAGGCTTTTTCTGTTTTGGTCACGTGGCTTATGTACACAATTTAATATGGTTGTGATATCCAAAAATTTAAAGAGATCTTCAATATAAAAGACTGGCAAAAAAGCATATCCATGAAAATTAGGGAGCCGAAGAAATGATGTTTAGAAGTTTACCATAACAACGGCCTTGTAGTTTAAGGGTCTCCCCTCCCCCCTTAACCATTTCATGTAAAATACAGTACATGTGCCTTCACTTTTGCATCGGCTTGCAATGGTGGCTTTCAATTTTCTTTTTTTCCCAGTGGATCCTACAAGTATTAAAAATGTACATTTAATATGTATCAGCTACAGTCTATTCCAAAAAGGAACTTATACACTTAAACCTATTTTTGTTATTTTCAACTCGCCTTTATGGTATTGGGTCACTTCTACCTAATCTATGTTTCTCACTGTTGGTATACAAAACTAGCGGCCCCTTAAGCCATATTGGGTAACGATTATCGCACTTTGCAGATATAAACAAATAACTGCAATATACCTCACCCAAACCTAAGTCGGCAATGGCTCCCCCTCCAACTAAGACGACGGTCTTGTATTTAACTTTAGCAGAGTAAAATTGTCCATGTTAGAATTTGAAGCCTTTGAAAGCCTATTTGAAAATTTTGCGTCAGATATGACAATCTACAATACACGTAGTTTACCTAGCTGCCGTGTCAGCTCATGAAATTCTATATCCGCGCTGTGTTCGTGGACACAAAATTGCTTGTTTTTACGCTTCCGATAGCAGGCTTCTCGAGCAAATGCGCACTAATTAATGCAAAAATATAACTATGGTAATTTAAACCAACGCGGGCTATTATTAACAATGCATGCAGAAAAGAACAATGCGTTGCAATTAATCGTGTATTTGTTCAGACGGTACTTTGCACGTGTTAGTATTGAGGCAAAAACAGAATATTTTAAGGAGCCTGTCATGAATACTTTTTCGGTATCAGTCGTCGCACTTCGTGCATACTATTTTCATAAATGCATACTGTGGATGGAACCAGTCCCCCGCGACCTTAAGCCATTCGCATCCCTTTTATTGGCAAAAAATATAAGCTGTTCGAGTTTTTAGGCTTTTTCTGTTTTGGTCACGTGACTTATGTACAAAATTTAATATGGTTTGTGATATCCAAAAAAATTAAAGAGATCTTCAATATAAAAGACTGGCAAAAAAGCATATCCATGGAAGTTAGGGGGCCGAAGAAGTGATGTTTAGAAGTTTTCCATAACAACGGCCTTGTAGTTTGAGGGTCTCCTCTCCCCCCTTAACCATTTCATATAAAATACAGTACACGTACCTTCACTTTTGCTTCGGCTTGCAATGGTGGCTTTTAATTTTCTTTTTTTCCCAGTGGATCCTACAAGGATTAAAAATGTACATTTAATATGCATCAGCTACAGTCTATTCCAAAAAGGAACTTATACACTTAAAAACCTGTTTGTGTTATTTTCAACTCGCCTTTATGGTATTGGGTCACTTCTACCCTAATCTATGTTTCTCACTGTTGGTATACAAAACTAGCGGCCCCTTAGGCCATATTGGGTAACGATTATCGCACTTTGCAGATATAAACAAATAACTACAATATACCTCACCCAAACCTAAGTCGGCAACAAGAGATCCCCCTCCAACTAAGACGACGGTCTTATATTTAACTTTGGCGGAGTAAAATTGTCCATGTTAGAATTTGAAGCCTTCAATCTCCCCTTTGAAAGCCTATTTGACAATTTTGCGTCAGATATGACAATCTACAATACACGTAGTTTACCTAGCTGCCGTGTCAGCTCATGACATTCTATATCCGCGCTGAGTTCTTGGATACAAAATTGCTTGTTTTTTACGCTTCCGATGGCGGGCTTCCCGAGCAAATGCGCACTAATTAATGCAAAAATATAACTATGGTAATTTAAACCAACGCGGGCTATTATTAACAATGCATGCAGAAAAGAACAATGCGTTGCAATTAATCGTGTATTTGTTCAGACGGTACTTTGCACGTGTTAGTATTGAGGCAAAAACAGAATATTTTAAGGAGCCTGTCATGAATACTTCGCGTATTTTCGGTATCAGTCGTCGCACTTCGTGCATACTATTTTCATAAATGCATACTGTGGAAGGAACCAGTCCCCTGTGACCTTAAGCCATTCGCATCCCTTTTATTGGCAAAAAATAACTGCTGTTCGAGTTTTTAGGCTTTTTCTGTTTTGGTCACGTGACTTATGTACACAATTTAATATGGTTGTGATATCCAAAAATTAAAGAGATCTTCAACATAAAAGACTGGCAAAAAAGCATATCCATGGAAGTTAGGGAGGCGAAGAAGTGATGTTTAGAAGTTTTCCATAACAACGGCCTTGTAGTTTAAGGGTCTCCTCTCCCCCCTTAACCATTTCATATAAAATACAGTACACGTACCTTCACATTTGCCTCGGCTTACAATGGTGGCTTTTAATTTTCTTTTTTCCCAGTGGATCCTACAAGGATTAAAAATGTACATTTAATATGCATCAGCTACAGTCTATTCCAAAAAGGAACTTATACACTTAAAAACCTATTTGTGTTATTTTAAACTCGCCTTTATGGTATTGGGTCACTTCTACCCTAATCTATGTTTCTCACTGTTGGTATACAAAACTAGCGGCCCCTTAGGCCATATTGGGTAACGATTATCGCACTTTGCAGATATAAACAAATAACTACAATATACCTCACCCAAACCTAAGTCGGCAAGAGATCCCCCTCCAACTAAGACGACGATCTTGTATTTAACTTTGGCGGAGTAAAATTGTCCATGTTAGAATTTGAAGCCTTCAATCTCCCTTTGAAAGCCTATTTGACAATTTTGCGTCAAATATGACAATCTACAATACACGTAGTTTACCTAGCTGCCGTGTCAGCTCATGAAATTCTATATCCGCGCTGAGTTCTTGGATACAAAATTGCTTGTTTTTACGCTTCCGATGGCGGGCTTCCCGAGCAAATGCGCACTAATTAATGCAAAAATATAACTATGGTAATTTAAACCCACGCGGGCTATTATTAACAATGCATGCAGAAAAGAACAATGCGTTGCAATTAATCGTGTATTTGTTCAGACGGTACTTTGCACGTGTTAGTATTGAGGCAAAAACAGAATATTTTAAGGAGCCTGTCATGAATACTTCGCGTATTTTCGGTATCAGTCGTCGCACTTCGTGCATACTATTTTCATAAATGAATACTGTGGAAGGAACCAGTCCCCCGCGACCTTAAGCCATTCGCATCCCTTTTATTGGCAAAAAATAACAGCTGTTTGAGTTTTTAGGCTTTTTCTGTTTTGGTCACGTGGCTTATGTACACAATTTAATATGGTTGTGATATCCAAAAATTTAAAGAGATCTTCAATATAAAAGACTGGCAAAAAAGCATATCCATGAAAATTAGGGAGCCGAAGAAATGATGTTTAGAAGTTTACCATAACAACGGCCTTGTAGTTTAAGGGTCTCCCCTCCCCCCTTAACCATTTCATGTAAAATACAGTACATGTGCCTTCACTTTTGCATCGGCTTGCAATGGTGGCTTTCAATTTTCTTTTTTTCCCAGTGGATCCTACAAGTATTAAAAATGTACATTTAATATGTATCAGCTACAGTCTATTCCAAAAAGGAACTTATACACTTAAACCTATTTTTGTTATTTTCAACTCGCCTTTATGGTATTGGGTCACTTCTACCTAATCTATGTTTCTCACTGTTGGTATACAAAACTAGCGGCCCCTTAAGCCATATTGGGTAACGATTATCGCACTTTGCAGATATAAACAAATAACTGCAATATACCTCACCCAAACCTAAGTCGGCAATGGCTCCCCCTCCAACTAAGACGACGGTCTTGTATTTAACTTTAGCAGAGTAAAATTGTCCATGTTAGAATTTGAAGCCTTTGAAAGCCTATTTGAAAATTTTGCGTCAGATATGACAATCTACAATACACGTAGTTTACCTAGCTGCCGTGTCAGCTCATGAAATTCTATATCCGCGCTGTGTTCGTGGACACAAAATTGCTTGTTTTTACGCTTCCGATAGCAGGCTTCTCGAGCAAATGCGCACTAATTAATGCAAAAATATAACTATGGTAATTTAAACCAACGCGGGCTATTATTAACAATGCATGCAGAAAAGAACAATGCGTTGCAATTAATCGTGTATTTGTTCAGACGGTACTTTGCACGTGTTAGTATTGAGGCAAAAACAGAATATTTTAAGGAGCCTGTCATGAATACTTTTCGGTATCAGTCGTCGCACTTCGTGCATACTATTTTCATAAATGCATACTGTGGATGGAACCAGTCCCCCGCGACCTTAAGCCATTCGCATCCCTTTTATTGGCAAAAAATATAAGCTGTTCGAGTTTTTAGGCTTTTTCTGTTTTGGTCACGTGACTTATGTACAAAATTTAATATGGTTGTGATATCCAAAAAAAATTAAAGAGATCTTCAATATAAAAGACTGGCAAAAAAGCATATCCATGGAAGTTAGGGGGCCGAAGAAGTGATGTTTAGAAGTTTTCCATAACAACGGCCTTGTAGTTTGAGGGTCTCCTCTCCCCCCTTAACCATTTCATATAAAATACAGTACACGTACCTTCACTTTTGCTTCGGCTTGCAATGGTGGCTTTTAATTTTCTTTTTTTCCCAGTGGATCCTACAAGGATTAAAAATGTACATTTAATATGCATCAGCTACAGTCTATTCCAAAAAGGAACTTATACACTTAAAAACCTGTTTGTGTTATTTTCAACTCGCCTTTATGGTATTGGGTCACTTCTACCCTAATCTATGTTTCTCACTGTTGGTATACAAAACTAGCGGCCCCTTAGGCCATATTGGGTAACGATTATCGCACTTTGCAGATATAAACAAATAACTACAATATACCTCACCCAAACCTAAGTCGGCAACAAGAGATCCCCCTCCAACTAAGACGACGGTCTTATATTTAACTTTGGCGGAGTAAAATTGTCCATGTTAGAATTTGAAGCCTTCAATCTCCCCTTTGAAAGCCTATTTGACAATTTTGCGTCAGATATGACAATCTACAATACACGTAGTTTACCTAGCTGCCGTGTCAGCTCATGAAATTCTATATCCTCGCTGAGTTCTTGGATACAAAATTGCTTGTTTTTACGCTTCCGAAGGCAGGCTTCCCGAGCAAATGCGCACTAATTAATGCAAAAATATAACTATGGTAATTTAAACCCACGCGGGCTATTATTAACAATGCATGCAGAAAAGAACAATGCGTTGCAATTAATCGTGTATTTGTTCAGACGGTACTTTGCACGTGTTAGTATTAAGGCAAAAACAGAATATTTTAAGGAGCCTGTCATGAATACTTCGCGTATTTTCGGTATCAGTCGTCGCACTTCGTGCATACTATTTTCATAAATGCATACTGTGGAAGGAACCAGTCCCCCGTGACCTAAGCCATTCGCATCCCTTTTATTGGCAAAAATATAAGCTGTTCGAGTTATTAGGCTTTTGCTGTTTTGGTCACGTGACTGATGTACACAATTTAATATGGTTGTGATATCCAAAAATTTAAAGAGATCTTCAATATAAAAGACTGGCAAAAAAGCATATCCATGGAAGTTAGGGAGCCGAAGAAGTGATGTTTAGAAGTTTTCCATAACAACGGCCTTGTAGTTTAAGGGTCTCCCCTCCCCCCTTAACCATTACATGTAAAATACAGCACGTGTACCTTCACTTTTGCTTCGGCTTGCAATGGTGGCTTTCAATTTTCTTTTTTTCCAAGTGGATCCTACAAGGATTAAAAATGTACATTTAATATGCATCAGCTACAGTCTATTCCAAAAATAAATTTATACACTTAAAAAGCTATCTGTGGTTTTTTCAACTCGCCTTTATGGTATTGGGTCACAAAAACCCTAATCTATGTTTTTCACTGTTGGTATACAAAACTAGCGGCCCCTTAGACCATATTGGGTAACGATTATCGCACTTTGCAGATATAAACAAATAACGGCAACTTATTATATAGACAAGAGTGTTTTACTGGAAAATAGACCGCTCGTAAAATTCATACGAAACTACATCCGGGACCCGAGTGGCGTATTTTCCATATCCTCACTAGTGAGGATATCGATGACGTCATTTCCCGCTTTTGCATGGCTTTTTATGCAAAGCTGCCAAACTGCGGTTGAAAAATGGCGAGCGATAGATTCGCGAAATTCACTGAAGTCGACATGAAATTGTTCACTGAGGAGTAGAAAAATGTTAACACGAAGAAGAAAACTTCATCTGACTTAAAATTATTCAAGGAGTTCCTTGCAAGTGAAGGCGAAAGGAGAGAAATTCGGAAAGTCCAGCCACCGAGCTGCAAGTGTTCGCGATAAAGTTTGTGCTTTTGTCTTTTGTCTATATAATAAAAAGAAAATTACACGGTGGCTTGAAGATATGAATTTTATTTTCTCGTGGTAAAAACAATATTTTACTCACTCACTGCGCTCGTTCGTAAAATATTGTTTTTACCACTCGAAAATAAAATTCATATATTCGCGCCGCCGTGTAATATCCTCTATATACCTCACCCAAACCTAAGTCGGCAACAAGAGATCCCCCTCCAACTAAGACGACGGTCTTGTATTTAACTTTGGCGGAGTAAAATTGTCCATGTTAGAATTTGAAGCCTTCAATCTCCCCTTTGAAAGCCTATTTGACAATTTTGCGTCAGATATGACAATCTACAATACACCTAGTTTACCTAGCTGCCGGATCAGTTCATGAAATTCTATATCCGCGCTGAGTTCGTGGACACAAAATTGCTTGTTTTTACGCTTCCGATGGCAGGCTTCCCGAGCAAATGCGCACTAATTAATGCAAAAATATAACTATGGTAATTAAACCCACGCGGGCTATTATTAACAATGCATGCAGAAAAGAACAATGCGTTGCAATAGCCCTTTTCACGGTTAACCTGAAATATTTGCATAACAATACAGCTAAACATAGAAGCGAGGCAATTTCGGGCACAAGCTGTAAAACAGCATGATTTTCTTGAGCTCCTTAAACTATGTTAGCATAAAAATAGTTTAAAAACGGAGAAGAACTAAATATGCACCTATTTTAGTTAAAGTTTGCTGTAAAGATCGTAATCCAATCTCCCTGTTGCTTATGGGAGTCTACTCTTTATTAATAGAGAAAAGTCGTTTTACAATTTTTTCTAAAAACATCGTAAATTAAAAAGAATTGTAGTTCTTCTACATTTTAAAACTGTTTTTATACTAAAAGAGTTCAAGGAGCTCAAGAAAAACACGATGTTTTGTGGCAGCTTGTGCCCGAAATTGCCTCGCTTCTATGTTCAAGTGTATTGTTATGCAAATATCGCAAGTTAGCCGTGAAAAGGGCTATTAATCGTGCATTTGTTCAGACGGTACTTTGCACGTGTTAGTATTGAGGCAAAAACAGAATATTTTAAGGAGCCTGTCATGAATACTTCGCGTATTTTCGGTATCAGTCGTCGCACTTCGTGCATACTATTTTCATAAATGCATACTGTGGAAGGAACCAGCTCCCCGTGACCTTAAGCCATTCGCATCCCTTTTATTGGCAAAAAATAACAGCTGTTCGAGTTTTTAGGCTTTTTCTGTTTTGGTCACGTGACTTATGTACACAATTTAATATGGTTGTGATATCCAAAAATTTAAAGAGATCTTCAATATAAAAGACTGGCAAAAAAGCATATCCATGGAAATTAGGGAGCCGAAGAAATGATGTTTAGAAGCTTACCATAACAACGGCCTTGTAGTTTAAGGGTCTCCCCTCCCCCCTTAACCATTTCATGTAACATACAGTACATGTACCTTCACTTTTGCTTCGGATTGCAATGGTGGCTTTTAATTTTCTTTTTTCCCAGTGGATCCTAGAAGGATTAAAAATGTACATTTAATATGCATCAGCTACAGTCTATTCCAAAAAGAAACTGATACACTTAAACCTATTTGTGTTATTTTCAACTCGCCTTTATGGTATTGGGTCACAAAAACCCTAATCTATGTTTCTCACTGTTGGTATATAAAACTAGCGGTCCTTAGGCCACAGAATGGACGTGAAAAACAAAATAGCGTGGACCAAAACCAATATCCAAGAAAGGTCAGAAAGCTGTTCATCTGATTGAAGACGGTGATGAACCTGGAGAGGTTCTCGCAATTATTTCCTGCGAATACAACAACCCCCCAATTAGCACGATAGAAATTAACACCATGGAAAACGTTTTCAACGACACGCATGAAGAAGTCTTCGCAGCGCTAGAAATCAGCCAGCCTGAAAAGAAGCGGAAAGTTAATCTAGTATGCAAAGTGGATACAGGGGCCCAGAGCAATGTACTTCCCATTCGCCTGCTTCGCATTATCGCTCCTGAGAAATTCGACGCGAATGGGAATCCAAAACTTGGAAATCTGCATGAAAACAAGATGATCCTCTCAGTATATGGTGGATCCACAATCAAGTAACTCGGTGCAGTTAACATCCCTTGCAAGTACAAGGACAAACAATCCGACTGTGTATTCTATGTCGCAGACGCATTGGCAATCAATTGAAATTTCATGTAATTATGCTTACCATTTTTTTGCCAATCAGAAATACGATCTTGCACATCACCAGTCAGCCCTGAACTTTTCACCAAGGTTTTCATATTGTCGAAACAATTATTGAAGAAGATTTTAGTCCAGTCACTTAAATTAGTGTGGACCAACTTGTTGTGGACATATCTCCTGATATCATCATCATCATCAATCTTAATTGGGACTGAAACAATGGCTGGCCCAACCACGGGCACAACCACGGGAAGCCAAAGCGATAGACTGAACGACTGAACGACTGGAAACGATAGACTGAAAATAAATAAAATTATCCCACATTATCATTGTATTATCATACTTATTTTTATATTTCCGTGTTAGCTTTGTTCTTCGAGCGAAAATTAACATATTTCTAAAATCGCTCACAACCCTTATAAAGCGTAGTGAAAGTTTACACCGGTCCAGCCGCGAGAATGCCAAATGAAGCTGACCTGTTTTCATTGAATGAGCTGTAATTCTCAAAGTTTGCTATCCCCCCCCCCCTCCCCCCACCCCCCCCCCCCCCCCAAAAAAAACCTCCTCAAATTTGAAAGCCACGATAGTTATTCAATACATACAGAACAAATGCCGATTTTCACATCCTCTCCTCTGTAAAAAACGGCAATATTGCAGCCGTCAACCTCTGCAAAGCATAGTAGTGACTTCAATTTTGCTGCAGATTCTATCCATTGTTTTATTTAATTCAAAGTGTCCTATGAGCCAGCTCGTGAATGAATGAATGAATGAATATGAATGAATGAATGAATGAATGAATGAATGATGAATGAATGAATGAATGAATGAATGAATGAATGAATGAATGAATGAATGAATGAATGAATGAATGAATGATTTATTCATTTCACTCATCACTCGGTTGGTTGAATGGCTGTAATCAAGCTATTAGTTTATGCATATTAATTTTCATATGCATAAATGAATAGCTTGATTATAGCCCATCAACCAATCGAGTGAAATTTGTCCAACAAATGCTCTAACCTATTCATTGCTTTCATGAGATAAAAATGGTTGCATCTTTCTGATGGTTTAGATCTTGGTGGACCGAAAATAACAAGTACACTATCACACTACGATAGGAATTGAGTGCTTGTCTTCTCAGCCTGACCACCGTTATTTTTCCATAACCACCACCAACTATAAAACTCAGAGTCTCAAAGGGTAGTACAGAATGATGTAATGAACAACCCACCATCAATATACATGTAGGTGACACGTAGCTGTCAGAAGCTCCACCCAGATATAAATAATTAACGTAATCTCTTTGAAACATAAAAACTCCAAGTTTGTTTGCTACAAGACTTGAGAATGTTCCGAGAAGTTTGTAGTCTCCATCGATTCGCAGCTGTTATTTGGGTCGTCACGCAACGTAAAGTTTGACTATTTGTGATTTGATGCGCTGCTGACTCCGAGTCCGGTTAAAATTCATAAACAAAATAACAACAACAAGCCCTAAAGTTACCATAAACAAACACATTAGGACTTCAGTTCAAAGATTGAAAATTCCATTTCAGATTTGAACTACTGCGAACCAAAACGTACCTGTCAAAATGATCAAGCCATGGATCAAATTTCAACACAAATTTTCCTAAAGTTGTTTATTTTTAGTTCAGGAATTATACAGGGTTTGTACACTTTTTCAGGCAAAAAAATTCAAGTACTTTTCAAGGACTTTCAAGGACTACATTTTGAAAGTTCAAGGACCTATTTTTGAGAGAGTTTGTATCAAACCAAGGAAAATGTAAACTTTCATAATACTTCAGATTTTTTGTCTCAAAACCTACTTTCTGTACTCTGGGTACCATTTTTTTTGTTTACTTTGTGCAAAAGCGAGCCACGATGGCAAAGCCCGTGGAGTGGCGAGGACAAATTGTTTTTTCGCCCCTCCGTAATCACTCACTTTCGTGGCTTCAGCACTCCTTGCTCACGGAAAGAAAACCTACTTTCTGGGACTATCAACACAAGAATGATATAAGATTACAACGCTCAACATAAATGTCACAAAACCACGGTTATGAGACTACAAAAGCAAAACAAAACACTTTAATTAAAATAATTCTGGTCGTCTTTGTGTAGCCATGACCTGACATCATCAGAGAATCTACGGGTCACCAAAACAAGACAGAACATTGCCAAAGGTTACCATGCAAGTTTAACCCTTTCACCAAAATTGAAAACCAACAATAAAGTGTCCCTTCACAATTAAATAGAAAAATCAATGTTAAATTTTCATTTAAAAAAGCGTATGCAAATTTTTAAACCGTGTCACTTGAAATAAGCTTAAGGTGACTCCCTGGAGTATTTACCAATGACCTACACTAACTGACATGAGTTCGAAAGGAAACCCCGGTTATTTTGTCTTTGATTTTTTGTTCCCAATATTTACCAGTAAGGAAACTGATATAATTACAGTTATTTATAGGTTGTTACTTTTTTCGTTGGAGGCCGTTGCCATGGCAACACAGCATCTAAAGAATGGCACATTTTTGCTATATTTTATCTTTATGCCTTATTTTTTTTGTTTCCTTCGGTGAAATTTCTTTAAATTTTGCCATCTTATGAAACTGAGTTTGCCTGGCATTTTGGAGGGGAAAAACCTTGTGGTTTTTCAGACGATTTTGCCAATATTACGTCATTTGTTATTTTAAACAATAAAACTTACTTGCTCTGACAAATTTCTTCAAAAAACGGTCATGTGATAGGTAACGTTTCTGTCTTGAATTGTGCGAATTTTCAAAAAAATTTACCGCAGGAAATGCGAGAAAATCCACGGTTAATTTTGAATTTTTTGACCATGCTGACGTCATAAAAAATCGGAAAAACACGCGCGGTTCGAGGATTTTCCTTTGAGCGCGCGCAGATTACAAAAGCTTTCGTCAACAGCGCGCGCTCGGTCATAAAACTATAGCTAATGTTGTACTGGAATAGAACGATTTCGCATAAGCCGATTTTTCTATGCTAATGAGTACCATTACATGCTAATGTAGAGGAACAATAGAGAATTCCGTGCGCTGAAATAAACTATTGTGTAAAATTCGAATTTGTGCACGTACCACACGCACCAAACGTATATTACACGCTAGTTTATTTCAGCGCACGGAATTCTCTATTGTTCCTCTACATTAGCATGTAATGGTACTCACTGATTAGCATAGAAAAATCGGCTTATGCGAAATCGTTCTATTCCAGTACAACATTAGCTTTAATGGTGTACAGAGCTGATTGCTTTGTTCTAAAGCAGGCTAAAAATTGCCGTGACAAACTGAGCGTGCTATGTGACTGCAAACATGTGAGCTTATTGGAACTTCTTCCCCATTAAAATCAACAAAAACAACAATATTAGTTGCATTCTCATTTACATAGATGGTATTGCATATTATAAAATAGCTGAGATTCTCGCGCGTATGTTTCTCACAGAAAAAGCTATGTCTTTAATACCAGCATATAAAGAATGGATATGACGTCAGATCACGCGTAGGTTCACTCATGCGGATTATTTAAAGTCGGCTAAACTCGGCTTGTTAACCGGGCGTGGGCCTGGGGCCCAGCCCGGTTAATAAAATAGCTTCTGTTTTTTTTTTCGTCGATCTCTTATACCTCTACTCCGCCAAAGTACTAGGAGGAGAGCTAGGGGTGAGTATGAATATATATGAATTTATTCGCCTTGTGAAAGATTTTCTCGGGGAAGAACGAAGCCCGGACTCGAGAGAGCGGCGGAAATCGAGCCTATGTGAAAGTTGGACTGGTCCAAATAGATATTAATTTAGGACCGCGTAAACACATCGGAGCGGCGTACAGATTTCGCAACGTCGGTGAGTTTGACTCGTCAAAATATTAAATCATTGTACTCACTACTAGGTGGACACACCAGGAGCGCCATTAGATCAATTTTTTTTATCAAGGCTACGTTACATTTCGCCAGGGTCATGATATTGTCCTGTTTGTTTTGTGTGAAATACATTTCTTTTCCGTAAAGGAAAACAGAAACTTGCCCAGACTCGCAGATTTATGTAAACAGAAACTTGCTGAGACGTGCAGATTTATATTTGGACGATTACGTCATAGGGTCACGTCGAATCGTGACTTGAAGAGATTGTCTGTGAGGTGCGTACGTACATCACATACACTAGAAGCGCCATTAGATCAAATTTTTTATCAAGGCTACGTTACATTTCGCCAGGGTCATAATATTGTCCTGTTTGTTTTGTGTGAAATACATTTCTTTTCCGAAAAGGAAAACAGAAACTTGCCCAGACTCGCAGATTTATGTAAACAGAAACTTGTTGAGACGTGCAGATTTATATTTGGACGATTACGTCATAGGGTCACGTCGAATCGTGACTTGAAGAGATTGTCTGTGAGGTGCGTACGTACATCACATACACTGGAAGCGCCATGAGATCAATTTTTTTATCAAGGCTACGTTAGATTTCGCCAGGGTCATCCTTTGCCTAAATGATATTTTATGAATATTGTCCTGTTAAATAATTGTCATTTTGTGTGAAATACATATCTTTTCCGTATATTTTCTGAGAAAAACAGAAACTTGCTGAGAAATGCAGATTTATAAATAAGGACGATTACGTCATGGGGTCACATGAGTCAACGTCTGTGATAAACCAGGGTCGCCGTTAGGTCAAATTTCATATCAAGCTATTACTTTTGATTTGAACATGAATACTCTGCTGTTTATTTAGTGTGAAATACATTACTTTTTCGTGTTGGTGCAGCAATTCACTTCCTTGTATGCAGAAGATTTATAAATAACAACCATTCCGTTACAATATCACATTTTGACTCACGCAATTTGTCGAACTGTGACTAGAATAGCTGCGAATGATGATGGTGCAACGCGGAACGTCTGCGATTGATGGTTCAACACCGATTCGTACCTATGTTGTCGTGTTTTTTCCTCTTATTCAACTTTGGCTTTATATTGAGGAATGATCTTCAAAGACTGCTCAGAGGCAAGAAAATTGACAGTAGGCACTATACGCAAACATCAGACTTCAGCGTGACTGCCGTGACTAATCTGATAGATTTCAAGCAAGAAAGCAGGTAAAACGGCTTGCTTACTTGATAAAAAAAGCCCGGTTATATTTTCTTCGAAAATTCTTGTTTGCAAGAAATTCAGCTTTTACCCGCATTTACCAGCAGTCTTCGACCGACCAAAAAATGTAAGCTATTGGAGAAAGGTATAGGCTTATTGTGGCTTTATTGTTTGAGTGATTTTGAGGCTAAATATTTTCAAGTCGAGGATTTTGATTTCCATAGTTGACCGGCGAGCGCGAGGAAATCTGGCAGTCGTGGCAGACGCTTTGATTCTTCGCCTGGCTTCCTGTATGGAAAATGTCTTCAATAAAATGTAGACAAAGGTAAATTGTTTATTTGAGCATTATTTTGTACTTTAGTTTCGAAAACGTAGCAGTTTCTTAGCAGTTTAAATTTTGGAAAACTTCTCTTGCACTCGTAATTGAACTCGCAATCGCATTCGATTCAGTAGGAGAATTTCGCGATTGAGAATTTTGAGCTGCGTATTATAAAAGTTGTCGTCACATAGCTCCTTTGCATTTTTATCCTGTAGCAATTTCATAAAAGGAATAAAACCTCCGTTCCTATGTCTTTATACTCTGATAAAGATCATAGCCACGTCATTTCGCTCCCTCCCTCGAGCCTCCCTTAGGCTCGGGTTCTCTCTACACCATCCTGGGAGCGAAATGACGTGGCTATGATCTTTATCAGAGTATATATAGAATACTTCATGGAAAGTGCGCGCGTACGGTATTTACGCACGAGTTGGTGATGTGTCAGAAATCGAGTGAGCGCAGTGATTGAGTTAAATTTCTGATACAAACCAACGAGTGCGTAAATACCATACAAAGCACTTTCCATGTTGTATCTGATGTTTATTATATACATACAGAGATTTAAAATCCAGTTTAATGACAATTTTTATTCACAAATGCAAGTCGACAAGCAACATTCAAAAGCTTACAAATTCGCAGCTATATAGGCTTAAAACGCCATTTGGCCAAGTGAAACAAAGCCAGAACATGAAATATAAAGTGTAAATTGGAGCCTGACCTTATCTTTGGCTTTGTCCTTGTTACCGCGGCCAGCTTTTTTAGTTCTTTTTGTTTTGGCTGTAGACATTTTCGAGTCAACTCAAATTGTATGACACTAGGTCACTAGCTGGGTAAAATGCCTCTCAAAACTTGAACTCGACGCGAGGCTTCTTAAACTTGCGGGTTCGTAATCCATTTTTAATACGTCTAACAGAGCGAATAAACTCTGCGAGATACTTGTCCAGTTCTTCCTGGTGCCATAGTGTACAACTCTCGCTCGTCGTGTTTTCGTTTCTCAATTCTTTCAACAATTTTACGTCCCGCTTCGATTTTCTTTTGTGTTCTTGTTCTTTAGACTTTCGACGTAATCTTCCACCGAAGAATTGTAGGCAAACTCAAAACACTCATGTTTTTAGAGAAATGTAAGCTTAAACATAAACGCTGAAATTCTATAATTTTAACTGGCAAAGAACGTGTGTCGATGTGTGCGAAACGCCGCCAATCAGTCTTGAATGAAACATCAACTTGTTACGGCTCACACGTAAAAAAACATGATACGCGGCTACTGATTGGACGTATCATTTTTCTCACACGTAAAAAAAGCGGCGATACGCGTCATTTGATTGGCTTACACCAGCTTGCGAATGGAAATTTACTTCGCGGCTTTCCAGTGGGTAAATCTCTGTATGAATATAATAAAAAAGACATAAGAACGGAGGTTTTATTCCTAAATAAAGAAATATAAATATATATAAAAAGAAAATGACAATAATAGAAATAAAAATACAACCAAAATTAACTGATTAATTTAAGGAATTGTGAAAATAAATCCTTTCAAGTCTTTGAATTGGCCTAAAAATTGAAACTTCCAGAAAGACCTTCTTCTCTTTCAAATAAAAAAAAAATGACGGGAAAAATTGCTCTGCATGTCTTTGCATCACTTTTAGGAGCCTTCGTTCTTAAATCAGGGCTCCAAGTTCAATTGTTCCATAAGTTGCCTTTTGGCGACCTTCTTTTGTAAAGTGGTTGCCACTGGAAAATTTTAATCGCCAAAATCAAGTGTTTTTAATACAGGACACACCGTGTCACATTACATGAAGGTAATAACGCTGACCATCGTGAGCCCAATTGAAATTGTTTGATGTTGCGTTCAATAGACGTTTCGTGCCGTTTAGTTTACATTCAAGAGTTTTTTGTTGAACTATCTTAATTGCTATCCAGGAGAGTAAATAATAGGATACAAGGAAGATAGAAAATGCAAAAAAGCAAGCTAGTTATTATACAGTAAATAAGAACGCTACCGTGGTTTTCAAGATGGCAGCTCCACGATTTGAAGACGAACAGGTGTAAGCCATGATTTGTATTAAAATGCAAACAGATGAGCAAGACGAGCAGATTTTAAAATAGTTATACTGGGGAAACTTGTGGTTGCATTTCTTTGGCTACGCGATTACACTGCAAATAATTGTTTAATGTCCAGCGACCCTTTGCAATGCACCAGTCGCCAATTTGGCGACCGTTTTGGAAAATGTAGTCGCCAAAAATGTTTTCACTCGCCATGGCGACCAAAATGGTGCGCTGCCTTTCCACAAAAAAAACAGGCAACCATTTTGAGGTCAAACCATGTGACTTTTGATTGCACCACTTCATTTTCCATATAAGGAAGGTAGGTCCCAGTCTCCGACAAAAAAGCAGTGCATGGTCTATAAATTCCTGGGCAAAACGCAATTCCTGGATTGGTGAAAGGGTTTATGCCAAAAAATCAGCTGCAGTTATTATTATTTTTCATATCACAATTCATTTATTGACTAGATTTAAGACCTTTAAAATTTTTAAGCTGTCATTCAGTGGAAATTCAAGGACTTCCAGGGCCTTGAATTTGCGAAAATATCGCACAGAGGATCGATGACCATGAAACAATCATTTCAATTTCCATCCAACCTCGAAGTATTAACTGGAATTATCGTTGAGTTTTCTGGAAAGGCCGTGAATAGTAACAACAACAACAACAACAACAACAACAACAACAACGACAAGCTTTATTAACTCTTTGGTTGAAATACATAGATTTTCACCTCCCGCAAATTAGCAGGGCTATTCGAGGCGGGAGGTGACGAAAAACAAATAGTATGTAATAGAATCGCATAGCTCAGAGAATTCTCGCACTCTGATTGGCTATCGATGCGAGGTATTCAACGTGGAATTGCATGCCTGAGAAGTGGAACTGCATGAAGTGAGTTGAAAGCGAGGCCCAACGCGAGATTGTGTTTGTTTACTTTCGGCATCGCAAATTAAAATATAAAAATGCGGTTTTCGTATGGTTTCAACGTCAGCATCAATGTCAGAAAAACCAAAAGCAAACATGAGGGTTTTTTTTCCAATGCGAGATTCAAGATTTAGCCAGCTTTGAACTCAAACTCAACTCTCTCGAGAAATTGGAGAAGCGCAATCATCGATCGATGCTTGCAAGTACAAGAAACCTGAAGAGAGGAAACTGGCTAAAACGACGGGAGAAACAATAGTACAGCAACCGGACGAGGTTGGTAGTACAGTAAAGTAAAGAGTAGAATTAACGTTTAAATGACTTCATAGTGTCAGAGAAATAGCCACAAATGTAGCGGATAAACCTGGTCGATAGTTTGACCATAATAAAATTATATTACTTCAAAACCCAATTGAAAACAGCAATCATTACCGCGTGGTTTCGGTAAACTCGCTAAAAGCAGATTTGATGACATTTTTGCAGTTCCGTTTGTAGCAAAATAGTCAAAATTTTCGGCTAAAAGAATAGTTGTTTACATTCTTTAACTAATACTTTCGATAGCTTGACCGTAATAATTCTCTTGTGCTAACTGAGGGGGACATTGGGGTTTGCGGTGTTGCGGTGTTGCTCAGTTTTTTATGCGGTATTTCGGTGAATAAAATCCCACATTGCGGTATTGCGGTGATCTCAAATCCTGCGGTGTGCGTTGTTTGTGTTCTTAAACCTCCGGTGTACGGTGAAACGAAATTATTTGCGGTGTTACGGTTTCTTGTTGGACCCTTGTACAATAATCGTCGACCCTTGTCGTCCAGAACTAAATTTATAGCTTCTATATCTTCGTTAACCCGTGTTTATTTATTAAAAGCACGTACCTTTGTTAAACCTGTTAATTTGTAACACAGTATAGTCAAATACTACTGTCCAGTTAATATTTTATGCTTCAGCAGCCAGTCGCAAGCCGTCTTCATTTATAAGTAACTTAATATATTGCGGTGTCGGTGTTTCGTCAACTTTTCGTGCGGTGATGCGGTGTTTTTCGATTTTTTTTGCGGTGTTGCGGTATTCAGAGCCCCCCAATGTCCCCCTCCTAACTGAATCTACAAAAACAACCGCTCGAAGATCAACAAGTGTTTTATAAGCAGCACTGAGTACAAAATAAATTCACTTCACAAGTCAACGAGGTCTAAAAGCTTTCTCTCAAACCAAGGATGGACTAAGCCATTGAAATTTAAAACGTAGAATTTTGAACGCAAATAAGCTTAAGTTCTTTCAAGGTATAAAGCATAAGTTTACTTACAGCATTGCTTGACGTATTTTCCAAAGCTTTTCTTCCCGGATTTTCTTTTGATTCATTTCAGTGTGCCGCGGCCGAAGTAAAAATTTTCATCATTCTGTCTTCAGTAAGCTTATGTAGTTTTTCTATTTGCCGGAGTTGTTATAATTACTGACAAACCCGTAAAGGTCTACAAATAACGTTTCCCCAATTAAAATGGAAAAACTACTACCACGAGGATAAAATATAAACTAAGTTTGCGACAGAATCTTTAGCTTGATTCTTATTCGTTCGCTTGCTCCTGACAGTCCTGACAGTTGACGTTGAATGGCTTTCTCGAGCGCTATTGTATTAAAGTCTTTAAAAATAATTCCTTTTCCTTTTATAAAAGGCTATGCCATACTATGGAAAAAATAATTGCCTGACTCGTGAATTCCATGTTAAATTTCACTTGAAAAACCGATATCGCACTCATCGCGAAGCGATGAGTGCGATATATCGGTTTTTCAAGTGAATTTTAACGTGGAATTCACGAGTCAGGCAATTAATTTTTCCATAGTATGAGAATATTAGTATGATATTCTCGAGGGGAATTATTCCCTAGTCGATAAATGTTTACAAAGCCGTCTTGCTAAATTGCCTCTCAATATTCACTTTACCGCTAAATATTCTGTGGAGCTCAGTTCCTTTTTGTTTTTCACTCGTGTTCGCTTTAACTGATGCACGCTTGTCAGTAATGAAGGTTTTATCGTGATTGTTGTTTAATTGTAGTTATTTGTTTTTCACTGTCGGTTTCCAAAAGTTTCTGCCGTTCAACAATAGTGTCAACAGTGGACCGCGAGCCACT
The DNA here is from genome assembly GCA_029204205.1 of Desmophyllum pertusum. Taxonomy (NCBI): domain Eukaryota; kingdom Metazoa; phylum Cnidaria; class Anthozoa; order Scleractinia; family Caryophylliidae; genus Desmophyllum; species Desmophyllum pertusum. The sequence continues at coordinate 1,321,344 of MU826840.1, read as the reverse complement.
ACTACACGCTATCCGTTTCAAAGTAATTTCTTTTGCCATTAAATGGACTATGTCAGCTGGTGCCCATGCGCGGTAGGGTCCACTAGAAGCTAATTTGCATACGACCTTTTTTTCACAGTTAGCGGTAGTCTGGAGTGAAGTGTTTTATGTGGAGTAAATAAAGGCGAGTCGTAGGCTTCAGTAAATAATTAGTTTTAATGTAGCTGCAATAATTGTAACTTATTATATCTCTTATATAGTACGCGCGCTGTGATTGGTCAATTTTGCGGGCCGTATTCTACCGTACGGCCGCGAAATTTGAGAGTGCTACTGATCATGACGCCATCTTTGCAAGTTAGTTTCGATTAATTTCAAATTCTGCATAATAATATGTCTCAGGAAGACGATTTTGAAACCTACTTAAAACGTTTGCAATCGGATGAAAGAGCTTTAGAAACCAAAGCGAAGCGAAGAGGATCTTTCAAACTTCAAACGCGATTTAGCTTTTAGAAGCCGAAAACGTCCAAGATGTAGACCAACCGGCGGCGAGCCCGACTCGATTCAGTTTTATCTCTGCCGAAAAGTCCGCAAACTGACTGTGAAGAAGACGAATTCTGAATGGAAAAGGTCTGTTAAGAGCAGACGGATGGAACATTTAACGTGGAAAACGTAAGTCTTACCTGTTAATGTTTTTGACAAGCTCCTCGGCTAATTTGTCACCAAGTTATTATGTGACTTCTGCAGCAAACACTTCTCAGGACGACACAACAAAGCGCCACAAAATGGACGGCAGTATCTGAGAAGACTTTTGTTTCCCAGTTTCATGACAATTTTAGTGTTCTCTCGTTCAGTATTCTCTCGTATTTTCGCTCAGTTTGACGAACAAGCTGTAAGTTGATTGCGGTGCTTTCTTCTCAATCGGTGAATACAATTTATTGTCCTTGTCTGTTTAACGAACTCCAAGAAGTAAACTCGAACTGTACCTAATTTTTCATGCTTTTACAGAAAATAACTAATTAGAAATTGTTTGAAGACGCCGTTTGAAGTTTGGATTCAAATCGTGTTTACAACTCGTCGAACTCGATCAATCGACTCGTCCTTGCTGTGTGCTTGTCAGTCAATTGCAAATGAAACAGTTTTCCTCGCGCTTGACTTGAAATTTTTTCCTTTTTCCAAAGGGAAAGATATAATAAATATCTTACTAACCTCGTCTTCTCGTTCCGTACTGTAAGTTACGGAACCTCGTTTTTTCCCCTTCGATTAAATCGAAGGGGAAAAATCTCGTTCGGTAACTTACCGTACGGACCTCGAACTCGGTTAGTAAGAGGTATATAATTTATGCTCCTGCTGAACGAGGTTATTGATAACCGTAACACGATAATTTAACGGGACAACTCATGTGTGACTTTCCGGCAAAAACATTCAATCGCTAAATTCAGCCCAAGTTACTTTTTTGACTTTGATTTTGAGAAATAAAATGTCGGCCATTTATTTTCCGTAGCAGTTTATTCATGGTCTGAATCCTGCTAACAGAACTTTGACAAAAATTATTGAAGAATGTACGCCTTCGCTGGCCGCCAAGACTAGTTTGAAATCGAATGTCAAAACAACATTATGCAAATCACGTTTACATTTTATTTCGCTTTGAAAAACTATGATTCAAAAAATAAAGTAGGTTGCTATGGATATTTTCTCTAGTCGTACGACTCGTAGGAGTTTACAAGGCCACTTGCTTCTATAATGATATGCAATCTCACCAGTTGTACGAGTCGTACGACTCTGATATTTCTCTGCGGCGTGAAAGATCAGACCAAAAATCCACCTGAGCTGCGTTTGCAGGCTACACGCGTACAGCTCTGCGCTGCGAGCTTGATAAAGTTTAGCCTGCGTGGCAGGCGTAGAAAGGGGAGTTCGCAGTTTTAATTCAAGGCTAAAGCCGTTTTCTTCCAATAAAGAAAGTGATTCACGTACAATTCAAGTAGCTCAAAGCGATCGTCTCTCTATTTATCCGTCCGGTTGGCGGTTGCATGTAAATTGATAACAACCTGGAATAATTCAAATACTTAAATGACATATAACTGACCAATCAGAACAACCGATTAACTACTCTATTGACATTTCATTAATTCTGGCCAATCACGATTTTTGCGTCCAGAATGTGGACGTAAAAAAACGAAGAAAACAATAGCGTGGTTGCAGGCGTTCCTGTAATCCCTCCCGCCAATCGCGCTTCGCGCTCTATCCTCGCGCTTCGCGCTCGAACTTCCCTCCTCCCTCCTCTTTATACGCCTGCTAGAAAATGTTTCCCGAACTGAAACAACAAGAATTTTCGAAGAAAATATAACCGGGCTTTTTTTTTATCAAGCAAGAAAGCAGTTTTACCTGCTTTCTTGCTTGAAATCTATCAGATTAGTCACGGCAGTCACGCTGAAGTCTGATGTTTGCGTATAGTGCCTACTGTCAATTTTCACTTGCCTCTGAGCAGTCTATGAAGATCATTCCTCAATATGAAGCCAGAGTTGAATCGTTCCACGTTGCATCATCATCATTCGCAGCTATTCTAGTCACAGTTCGACAAATTGCGTGAGTCAAAATGTGATATTGTAACGTAATGGTTGTTATTTATAAATTTTCTGCGTAAAAGGAAGTGAAATGCTGCACCAACACGAAAAAGTAATGTATTTCACACTAAATAAACAGCAGAGTATTATTCATGTTCAAATCAAAAGTAATAGCTTGATACGAAATTTGACCTAACGGCGACCCTGGTTTATCACAGACGTTGCGAAATCTCTTCAAGTCACGTGACTTATGTGACCCCATGACGTAATCGTCCTTATTTATAAATCTGCATTTCTCAGCCAGTTTCTGTTTTTCTCAGAAAATATACGGAAAAGATACGTATTTCACACAAAATGACAATTATTTAACAGGACAATATTCATAAAATATCATTTAGGCAATGGATGACCCTGGCGAAATGTAACGTAGCTTGATAACGTTTCTGTTTACATAAATTTGCGAGTCTGAGCAAGTATCTGTTTTCCTTTACGGAAAATAAATGTATTTCACACAAAAAAACAGGACAATATTATGACCCTGGCGAAAAGTAACGTAGCTTGATAAAAAATTTGATCTAATGGCGCTTCTAGTGTATGTGATGTACGTATGCAACTCACAGACAATCTCTTCAAGTCACGATTCGACGTGACCCTACGACGTAATCGTCCAAATATAAATCTGCACGTCTCAGCAAGTTTCTGTTTACATAAATATGCGAGTCTGGGCAAGTTTCTGTTTTCCTTTACGGAAAAGAAATGTATTCCACACAAAACAAACAGGACAATATTATGAGCCTGGCGAAATGTAACGTAGATTGATAAAAAATTTGATCTAATGGCGCTTCTAGTGTATGTGATGTACGTATGCAACTCACAGACAATCTCTTCAAGTCACGATTCGACGTGACCCTATGACGTAATCGTCGAAATATAAATCTGCACGTCTCAGCAAGTTCCTGTTTGCATAAATCTGCGAGTCTGGGCAAGTTTCTGTTTTCCTTTACGGAAAATAAGTGTATTTCACACAAAACAAACAGGACAATATATTCATGACCCTGGCGAAATGTAACGTAGCCTTGATAAAAAATTTGATCTAATGGCGCTCCTAGTGTGTCCACCCAGTAGTGAGTACAATTATTTAATATTTTGACGAGTCAAACTCACCGACGTTGCGAAATCTGTTGGCCGCTCCGATGTGTTTACGCGGTCCTAAATTAATATTAATACAGTCCAACTTTCACATAGACTCGATTTCCGCCGCTCTCTCTACGAGTCCTTTACGGAAAAAAATGTATCTCACACAAAACAAACAGGACAATATTCATGACCCTGGCGAAATGTAACGTAGCTTGATAAAAAATTTGATCTAATGGCGCTTCTAGTGTACGTACGCAACTCACAGACAATCTCTTCAACTCACGATTCGACGTGACCCTATGACGTAATCGTCCAAATATAAATCTGCACGTCTCAACAAGTTTCTGTTTACATAAATCTGCACGTCTCAGCAAGTTTCTGTTTTCCTTTACGGAAAAGAAATGTATTTCACACAAAACAAACAGAATAATATTCATAACATGTCATTTAGGCAAACGATAATAATTGGGAAATGTAACGTAGCTTGATATATAAAAATGTGATGTAATCTGCTATTGTGTCCACCCAGTAGTTAATTTGACGAGTCAAACTCACCGACGTTGCGAAATCTGTACGGTCCTGGCGAAATGTAACACCAAAAGAATATTTGATTTACCTGCCGCTCCGATGTGTTTACGCGGTCCTAAATTATTATTTCTTTGGACCAGTCCAACTTTCACAAAGGCTCGATTGCCGCTGTTCTCTCGAGTCCGGTCTTCGTTTCCTCCTCGAGAAAAATTTCCACAAGGCGAATATATATTTTTATTATATAGACACGAGTGTTTTACTGGAAAATAGACCACTCGTATAATTCATACGAAACTACATCCGGGACCCGAGTGGCGTATTTTTCATATCCTCACTAGTGAGGATATCGATGACGTCATTTCCCGCTTTTGCATGGCTTTTTGTGCAAAGCTGCCAAACTCCGGTTGAAAATGGCGAGCGGTAGATTCGTGAAATTCACTGAAGCCGACATGAAATCGTTCACAGAGGAGTAGGAAAATGTTAACACGAAGAAGAAAACTTCATATGACTTAAAATTATTCAAGGAGTTCCTTGCAAGTGAAGACGAAAGGAGAGAAATTCGGAAAGTCCAGCCACCGAGCTGCAAGAGTTCGCGGTAAAGTTTGTGCTTTTGTCGTTTGTCTATATAATAAAAAGAACATTACACGGTGGCTTGAAGATATGAATTTTATTTTCTCGTGTTAAAAACAATATTTTACTCACTCGCTGCGCTCGTTCGTAAAATATTGTTTTTACCACTCAAAAATAAAATTCATATCTTCGCGCCGCCGTGTAATATCCTCTATATACTCTCCCCTAGCTCTCCTCCTAGCGCTGTGGCCGAATTGGGGTACGGGGTGAATCACCTGCCCGGTGAAAAAAAAAACTCCGCCTAAAACAATAACCGGGTCGGCCCTAGGCCTCCCGGTTAATTACGTTTAGGTTGACGACATTCTTAGCAACGGCTTGATTGACACATGATTCGCACTGTTGGTCTGTTGCCCGGAACCGCTATGTCTTCAAAGAAAAGTGTCGGCTTTCTCTCTTATGTCCAGGGTTAAAACGCAACAACAGATTTTACGTGTCATCCTTTTCAGAAGGGAAAATCGCAGATAAGCCTATCCAAGTAGACCGCGATATTTACAATAAAGAAAGCGACTTCACCGTGCTTTTTAGAGGCAATGGAGAATGGTGATCATCTGTGAAAATGTGGTATATATTTATTACGTTTTTTCCAAATAATTAAATAATGTACACTATATAAAGAGTGGAGAGGGGAATATCCAAAAAGCGCCCTTGACACCATACGAGGGACGTGTTTCCTTTTTTCTTGACTCGCGCGTCTGTTCCTCTATATTACTCCAGCGCCTGCTACGCATACTAATTCGTCATGAACACGCTGTCGATCTATGCAATATCTCCATGTCTCAAATTGCCATTTGCCAAGGCATAGACGCCATATCAAATTATTGTCTGCTATTAAAATAGCTCATTGTGCCCAAGTCTAACACTGTTAAAACGAACAGCTACAACATCCTCAAGTAGAAGTGGAAATGAGCACAATGACAACAATGTTACTAATTTGAAATGACACTCATCTGCGTTTTAAGGTGACTGACCTGCTTTGGTGTGTTTTAGTTCAGTTGGTTGTCTCTCCTTGATGACAATTGTTTTATCTGCTTGGATGATCCCTAGTTTTCTGAACTATTTATCACGGTTATAAAATTTACGTTCCGATTACCCAAAGGAAAAAAAACTTACAATTATTTTCACTTCGTAGGGTTTTCCCCGGCGCGCTCCCGCCGGCTGCACTGGATAAGAAATCACAGTATATATGTTTCTTGTGTTTGTTTCTATGGCGACATCACATAGCAAGTTCCTCAATTTCTTAGAAAACCGGAAGAGTTAACGTATTTGCTGTGTAATAATGAAATGTTAATCACATCAACAGAATACTGTTTTAAAACTCATTCATAGAAACGTGTGGCAGCTCACCTTTAGAAAAGTTGAAAACTGTTATTAGAAAGCGCTGGTATAATTTGAACATCAGACCAACATGTAAAAACTACCCATCCTCGGAGACCCAGGGGTAGTTAGTCGGGGGCGACGAAAGTTTATAATCGGCAAAAGTCGGAGCGGCGAAAGTTCGAAATAGCTGTGAAATAGCCCCTGGGTAGCGATTCTTATCGCACTACTCCAGAAACATTTGCATTCACGGTCGCTGATTGGGCAGAACATTTCTGGCATTGTATTTTTCTGCCCAATCGACGAGCTCCATCTATTGCGCCACTTCCGTGACTTCTTACACGATGTTGTTTACGTTGCCATTGATCGTCATACCTGTGTTGCTCTTTCAACGGAGGTTTCTTCGAGGGAAGTTTCACCGAGGACAAGTTTGGTAACTTTGGTGGATTTCTTCAATAGTGCAACTAACCACAAAAATGTTTATTCGTTTAAATAAATGTATTGGTATTTGAAACTTAACTGCGAAAAATGTTTGGATTTGGTTGAATCCTCGATTTTCTGTGCCCCGGCAAAGTCACTAAAAACGCCTCCATTTTTGTTCACGACCGCGTTTTTGACTGGGAATGAGTCCAGCGGCCAGTGACGTAAGCCCGGGAACCTTGGATCTTTCGCGTCCACTCATTTCCTTCAGGAAGATGCGATACACATTCGAAAAGTGTGTAGAAACGCCTTCCAGGTGCGTTATTGGCCGTTGCAGCAACACCCCAGATTTAGAGAAAGGTATACTATACCATTTTATAGCGATCGTCGAGAAAATACGAAAAAGACGGTGAATTTTGTAATCTCAAACTAGCGAAGTATAAAGTGGGACTGTGAGAGCCATTGATCAAAGAACTCTGAAATTTGTCCGCGAACTTCTAGCAGGCCGACTTCCAAAGGGTATTTAACCCGGTCAAAGCCAACTAGCAATTCGACCAAATTTACCGAGAACCTATCTCCATCGCTGCTAAAAGATAGCCAAAAATGTCAGCCCATGAAATTCAGTAGCTCGAGCGTCGATCCGTGATATCGCGCATCTGTAATGGCATTAACATTTCTTCTCGTGCGAAGCAATTTCGGGAATATTGATGGAAGTCAAAGACGAATTTCTTTCGAAGGATAAAATAGTAAAAATGACAAAATATTTGAGGCTAAACTTCAGAATACCCGGCCACTGAAATATTCTTCATCACATCCTGCTACCGCGGTCCGCAGTCAACGTCATATTTGAACTCAAAAAGTTTTTTTCTGAGGCCGGGAAATAAGCAGTGCGATAAACCGTATTATTACATGAGTACTGAGATTTACTCACGAAAAAACGATTGCGTATAAATGATACATAAAATCCATTAGCCAATAGGAAACGCGAACGATGAAAACTCACTAGTGAAAATACGTCGTTCGTCCAATCACAAACGCGAACGACGAAAACTCACCAGTGAAAAAAATCGTATTGGATTTTCCCGCCATTAGTTGACAGTTGTTTGTCGCTGTAAATTTAAACAAGGTTTCAAGATTCGTTCCGACGGAATTGGGAGAACTTTTTAAATGTCAAGAAAATAGTTCAAGATACAATGAAAAACTCCCAACAGGGAATGTAAGTAATGGACCAAATAACAAGAACCGAAGCGGCCGAAAGCCTGACATCAACAAACACAACATTCGTCCGACTGCCGTTTATTGAAGTGTCGTCTCAAAAACTTTCGTGGCGGATTGAGCTCGCTTCTGGAAAGTGGGCAAAGGGAAATTTGCCGTCAACTTACTTCAGGTAATGTGGGGGAAGGTAATTAATATCGATTATGGATCGATTTTATATCGAAATCCACGGAAAGTCGACAAAACTTTGATTCATTCATTCAGCTACGAGCTCGGCTGCATGCAAAGCATAGCTGACTGGTCAGCAAGTGATTTTTGTGCCGTGGATGTAAACAAAATCATGTTCATTCCTCGTTTACTGACTGGAGTACATTTTAATTGCATTTCTTGAATTGATCAGCTGACTATTTGCTCTGTAGAATATTTTGATGTCGAATTAAACTTGCCGAATTATTTGCAGTTGAGCTGAGTTAAGAATGTGAAACTTTGCTTTCGCCCCGGCGACGGCGATGCTGAAAAAATATTTTTTTTCACTCAACATTGTAATATCTCAGTACTCATGTAATAAACAAATTACTTCATGGTTAGTTCGCTTGTACGATTTTTATTCACTTGTTGTGAAGAATAACAAAACTCACTCGCTCGCTGCGCTCGCTCGTTCGTTTGTTATTCTTCACAACTCGTGAATAAAAATCGTACGCGCTCACTAACCATGAAGTAATCTCTATTACTCATCGTAACATTAATGCGAACCACCGTGGGAACATACCCACTTCGCTTACCGAGGAAGAAAAAGTCATTTATTTGACGGTTGTTATTTCAAAATTAACGTAGTTCACTATGGTGGTTATTTGGAGTACAACGACAAACGTTTGAGAATGTCAAAACTGTAGTGATGTTGCTTGTTTCCTTTCAGCTTTGCTTCAATTTCCAGGCCCGAGAAGACCGCGCGCGGAGCAAGCCGATTTTCAATCGATCGACTATCTCTTGGCTGCGTCTCAAGCAACTCTTAATACACTTCTCTATAAACTCTTGATATACAAACTTTAAGCATGGACCAATACTTAAATAGGACAGAGCCAAAACAAGCTTTATTGGATGGCATATAATATTTGGTAAATTGTAATCTCGCTAAACAGCAGTTACATGGCGACAGCAGTAGCATTCGCTAAGATTTTGAAGCGAATCATGTTTGCAGTGATTTCCACATGAACACCTACAATAAAGGTAAGAGAATAAGACAATTCTGCTCTGTTTAATTTTCACTGAGAACGCGAATAATACATTTCGTAGCCGGACATGACAGCAACCACGTTTGTTTACATTTACGCAATACTTGGCAACTTGCGACTCACCAAGAATCCACATGTTCCGTGCCGTCCAATCTTTTTGGAGCATTCATTCTACATCTTCATTTTCTTTAACTTCTTCGTTGTACGTCTTTAACCATTCTTCGTCCGCCAAGGGTTCATCAGCATACATATATGCCATTTCATGAAGGCTTTCATTGCTTGTAGAGCGCTCTACAGCAGCCGACTCGATCTCATCTTCTACCTCCATGTCGTATTCCAGAATCTTCGGAATCATAGTTTGACTCCGAATTTGTGTCGCTGGAAGACATATTTCTTTGTGGATAAAATTGCAATAGTTATGAAGGCGCAAAGAAAAATAAATCATCCGAAGAAGTTTCTACACAATGTAAAGCCCTGACAAAAGTCTATTGTCGCTAATCAGAACGTTCCCGACGTTACGTCACAAGATCCCGACCCAGGACCCCAATATTGCGCGGTCGTGGGACAGAAAATTCCAAGTTTAACGGCTGCAGAAACGCGGGGATTTTATCGATTGTGATAATTTTTTCGCAGACGTTCATGCCCAGAAATCTGGGACATTCAGAGCCCGCGCATATCAGCGGTAATCTGCCAAAACAAAATGGCGGCCATAGGCTCAAAGAGAAATAGTTGAAATTTTGTTTGCAGTTCTTCTCTACACGACAGACGGTCAGACATTGTGATTTCGGAATATATTTGTTTCGCAGAAATAATCAAAAACACCCGCGTAATTGGTATTGACCGCTGCCCGCTGTCCTTTGTTTCGGGTTTATAGCGGGCTCATATTCCATGCCTGAAACAGCGGTAAAAAGGCAAAGCGCATGCCCCTATAAAGTCCACTGACCAAAATGATTGTTAAACCACAAAATGGCGAAGAGATGAGCTTTCGAACGATGGGTTTTGAAGCGAATTTGGAGCACATTTGGCCGAGATATCGCCTTTTGAACTCGGCACTTTTTGGGGATTTTATCGAGGGATCAGCGTGTAAATTCCACTCGATCTGTTTATGTGGAGTTTTCAACCAGAGCAAGTATACATGAAATTTACTCTACAAGGACTCTACAAGTGGAAGTAAGTTAATTTGTCTTTTGTTTTTGCGATATCCACTTGCACATTTTTGCCATCATGACTACAGCGTCGGCATTCCCAGTTTATAAACTATAATTTTTCCTGATTTCGATAAATGTTACACAAATCCTTACAAATTTTGCCGGGCTAATGGTCGAACAAAAACGTTCGGAAGTATACATGAAAGTCATTTACTTTGTTATGATTTATATATTTTTTGCCTCGTGGTATAATAGCCTATCATGCCGCAGTTGCACAATTTTACTTTCTTTACGCCATTAAGAGATATTCGCTTTTTAGTTGCCGCGTTCCATACAAACGCCTATAAATGTTTGCACCCGATCCGGCTGCCAGATGGCTCGAATTTAATTGCGTGACAGCGAATGTCGCGCATTTCTGGCGATGATCAGGGTGACAAGGAAATTTATTTATGTGGAACAAATTTTTGGGGTTAGTTGCACTTTAAGCGTCAATTATAGCCAAGACGGGTGCGACCTACGTTTTCAGGACGAGTAACTTGTCCAAAAAGATAAAATAACAAAGAAGCCGTAGTCCTATGATTGGCCCGCGTCGCACGTGTGACACGTTTTGAAATTTGTTTGATACAATAATCACTAAACATTGCGACCAACTTGTTACGAGTCGGCCAAATTTTGTTAAAACGGACAAAACTTCAAAGGCGCCGTAGTCCTGCCCTGGAGCTGGACACGCCACATCCCGACGTACCGGGTGACTCCAGATAACATTGCTTTTTCTGGCTTAAAAATTGCAATTGCTTAAATCCATTTACAACTGCGATGATCATATTCATTTCCATTTTCATATTGGTTCATGAGAAGCCGCATACCTTTTTTGGGGACGCCGCATGATACCACAGTCGCTATGGACGCTATGCTTAAACCGATTATCAAGCAATTTCCTACTGTGAAAAGTAATTACTAATTCGGCCCTTTGCGCCGGGGAAGGTGTTATAATCTCTTCGAGCTGTGTCAAGAAATGTCACCGAATCAAAAGAAAGCCAGAAAAGGAATGATACCGAATAAATTATCTAATTATGTTGTGATGAGATGAAACGTGTCTGTTTTCTTCATTTGAAGATGCAAATACAACATTCGCGCTCGCACGCGCGCCAGTATCTTACGAAAAAAATAAACGTCTGTGAACAGGCTAGTGCAGAAGGCCAATAAAGCGTGAACAGAAAGGGGCGGTATGCTTCATTACATCGCAAACATACAACAAACGATTGTCCATGCAATCCTCGAGCTAGCTAGACCGAGAATAATCTGAGTCAGTTAAATATTTCGATATATATTCTAGGTATACTGTAACCATTTAGATCAAAATGCGATGTAGCGATCGCGTACTGGATATTACTTTCATGATGCGTGGACAATTCACCTAATGAAGGGAATGCGTGATAAGCGGATTGTACAAATTCCACTGCGATATCAAAAACGTTAAACGAACTGGACTAATTAATCGCACCGCGCGTGCTGGCCTGTAGTGAAGATTTGAGAAGTATTATAAAGAGTGATCTACTTTATAGTAGTAGGCTGATAGTAGGCCCAGTTCCTCAGTCTTACTAAGCTATAATAACAACACACCACCAAACAATGACACTTGACCGTAAAGAGAATACAGTTGCAGGTATGAATATTTTCTAGAGTCTACTACACGTTTTCGGCATTTAGGAAAAATGTTTCAAAACGCCAATAACTAAATGGAACACAAAAGGGGGCACAGTGCTGTCCACATCAGTGTTGTATAGTTGTATCAATTATATAAATATATATAATAGGTACGGAACGACTTTTGTACATGTATACCCCCATTGAACTGTATAAAAAAAATACACTACTTTTGAACGGTATTCGCTTGTTGAATAAAAATCTCGAAGGCCTGTGCGAGGGAACTTGAAAGATGCAGTTGCTTTTACGGCCCTTGATAATCTTTTTAAACAAACTCTGGAAACTTAAAAAAATAAATCGCCGACTCGTCACGGGCTTTGTTTGTTCTTTCAGGCCCCGTCCACACTACGCCGGATAAATTTGAAAACGCAACTTTTACTTTGAAAACGCAACAAAAGTTTTCCGTCCACACTGGAAAACGGATAAAATGTTTTCCGTCCACACTACAACGATCACCGGCGGCAGAAACGCTTGAATGCACTCTTGAGCATGCGCATGATAAGGGCCTAATTGAGCCCTCGATAAATTTGGCTTCCCGCTTCTTCTTCCCGCCATCTTTGAACGGACTGGAAGTATTAAAAAATAACAGCTCCGAAAATGTCGAAATCCGGCCCAAAGAAGAAGAAATCTGACGAAAACAACAAAAGTGACTACTTTTCGTGGTCTGACGACGAGGTGGAATTATTGTTGAACTTAGCAATTGAGTTCAAAGCTTCAAAATCGATGGAAAATATCGACTGGGAATCTTGCCAAAATAAGTATCAAGAAATCCTAGAAAAATACAAAGAGCAATGCCCATCAGCCGAAGAAGCTAAAGTATTAGGAAAGGACTACCCTCACTCGAAAGAAGATATAACTAAAGCGATACTGACCTCAAAGTTGAAGTCAATTCGACTGAAATATCGACATGCAGTGGACTCAGGTAGGAGAAGTGGTCATGGAAGAGTTGTGCTTCTGTACTTTGAGTTGTGCGAGCAAATCTGGGGTGGTTCACCAGCAACAAATGCAATCTCATCTGGTATAGAAACAACGGAAATTGACGGTGATAATGATAAGCCTATTGCTGATTCTGAGCAGCCGAGTAGTCTGCAAAATTCTATACTTTCTGTTGATTCCTCTGTTTCCATCAATGATAGACCAGACAGCCCAGAAGGTATAGACAGCTCACTTGAAGATAATACACCGACATTACCTGCCAGTGTAGTCAAAGAGCGACGAAATTTATTAAATTCTAAATTAGCTGGTCACAAACAAGAAAAGCTAAAAAGAAAGATCCCAAATGATAACCAGTTATTAACATGTGCACAAGAAGAACTCAAACTTAAGAAGCAAATGCTAGAGAGTATGGAAGCCTCAGATAAGGAGTGCTCAGAAAACATGAACAATATGTTTTGTAACATAGAAAGATTGACAAATTCCATAGCTGATGGATTTGCCCTGTTGAGACAAGTTATGGTTCCTCAGCCTTCGTATGCAGCATCCCAACATTACTTCCATCAAAGCCAGCCCAGTGCCTTTCAGCATCAGGGCCAAAATGTGGGCTCAGCAGGGATGTCGGCTGCAACAGCGAACGTAATTGACAGACAAAGCTCTGGCCAGTTCTCATTTACAGATTCTTTATTTTCTGATGAACATTTTTAGGGTATTCTGCTCAGAGTGATTTCACAAACCCGTGAAACAAAATTAAACAGTCCTTGTATGATAGTCAAAAGTAAACAAAAGAAAACAATGGAATTAGTGTCTATTTGTCTAATGTATATTTCACGGGTTATGTGAAACCACTCTAACCAGTATATAAATTATGCAGCCATTTTTGAAAAGGTTGTCCATACTTTTGGGGAACTCTCATATCATGAGATCATGAGACATGTACTTCATTATGGAGGGATTGGTTTATAATCACATGGTAGTTCTTTCTGCATAAAAAATATGTTTGAAAAACACATTTATTGGTGTTAAAGCATCTTGTTAAAGTCAATACAATGGATTTATGCTGGTTTGAATTTTTATTACAAAAAGTTCCTGACAGTCATTTAAAAAATGTTTTATGATTTTAGCAGAGTTAAGGTGACGCAGGACCCTTGCTCTCATTATGTATGTATTTATTTAAAGAGTATGCACGAACCATAACGACTAATGCCGACAATACGCGAAATATTTATGAGGATATTTTTTTTACGTTCTTAATAATGTATTCAATAAATGCTGTTTTCGGCGTATTAGTAATTACACGTGCGATTGAAATATTCAGGTACGAGCTTGTTGTGCATTTCACTCTCGAAAAATACTATTTCGAGAGCTCGTTGTTTCAACTGAAAAACGGTATTTTTTACAGGTAATTCAAAATTATCAAACCATAATCCATCGCCACTAGTTGAAACGTAAAAAGGTGTACACGTGTATTTACGGTGGTTCAGTTTGTTTCGATTAAAGCATTTCAGTGCACAGGAATTGCAATGTAAATCAACAGCGTTCGGCACACGGCGCGTTCTTGCCATGGTGTTCAAGAAATATGTTGTTGTCTCCGATACAAAATAAAGTTATTTATGACTGTTGTCTTGTTTCTTTGAATAGCGTTGACTGAATACGAAAAATAAAGAGGCCGCGAAATTGAATGAAATATATAACAAATTTAAGAACTTGCATGCTGAAAATTGCGAAAAATAATTTATCCACTTGTTTTTTTTATATAACTGGCGATGGTATGTATCAGGCCTTGCCTTTCTCTTGTGCACTACAAAACTCTCGAAATCTTCACTCACCTTGAAAAGTACGCGGTTAATTACCACGTTATTGTACTTATTTTTACGGCACGTGCACTGGAATACGGCAAATTATCATAATTAGATTCACAGCTCTAAAGGCGTCGTTGTTGAATATATTATTGACTCGTGTGATCTTCGGAGACGGGAAAAACTACAACTTTGTGTCCAAGCTTTCGTCGCGGATATAGAATTTCCGGAATTGATACTCGAGGAAGGTAAACTTAGTACATTGTATTGTGATGTGACAGAAGCGGAATTTCAAAAAAGCCTTTCAAAAAGAAGATAGAACGTTTCAAAGTCTAATTTTCACATTTTTACTCCCTTAGATGCTAACAACTTTCAACGAGTCTTGAAATTGCAAAATCTGCTTCTGTCACATCACAAAAGAGGTTATTATCTACCACTAGGTAATACAAACATTTAATTTAGAACGCTTCTCAAGTTGAAAGCTTGGACACAAAAATTGCATGTCCGCAATTCTAACTTTAGAAGCTTAAAGTATCACCATACAGCGCTATCTGCCAGAAAAACCACAATCATGATATAGTTCCATCATCCGCCAATATCCCTATTAAGTTTCAGCGGAATCGACTTTCAAAATTCGGAGATTTGAAGGTTTAGAAGACAACACCCACCCCAGAAATTAAGCTTATGAATTTATTCATGAACAAGGGTCCTGCGCCACCTTAAGACTATTGACATGAACTTGAATATATTAAAATTGTATTTAATATACAGTAATTTTAACCATTTTATTATTACAAAAAAAATTACCATTCAATTTTTGCTTCAATGTGTCAATAAATTTATTATAGTCTTGTATTGCAAACTGTCTGCTGCTTTTTAGACGAATTGAAATCATATTTTGAGGAATTTCAATTTCAAATACCAACTTGGAATACCGTAAAAGCTCTATTTAGTTCCCCCCCCCCCTATCTAATAAGCCCCCCTTTGGAGGTCAGATTTTGTAATAAGCCCCCCCCCTCTCTATTAAGCTCCCCCCCCCCTTTCGTCAGACTGATGTAATAATGTCTTTAAAGAAATATTTTCTGTTGTTTCAGTCATTTTGTATGGAAACATGGTCTTAAATTTCCAGAACTATCGTTGAGTTAGGGTATAAATGACATTGCATTTGTAAGACGGTGATATATAACCCATTTCTTGTTCTGTTTAGTTTGTGGTGTAATAGTAAAGTTTGAAAAATGAATGTGAATTTTCTCGAAAAAATATGATTTGAAATAAGCCCCCCCTCTCTATTAAGCCCCCCTCTCTAATAAGCCCCCCTCTCTAATAAGCCCCCCCCCCCCCTTCTTGAAGCCTGAAATTAAATAAGCCCCCCCCAGGGCTTAATAGAGCTTTTATGGTATGAAGTTGCAAGTTTCAGTGTTAGCCAATCTACAAGTTTCAAAAGTTTTAAAACTTTATTTAACAGAACAACTGGTATGACTGTAATTATGGGAGATTCAGTCAATAGGAGGGCGCATGAAGATATTGAAAACATTTTAGATCCCCTCTTGTATACAGTAAAATGTTAATACCACCAAAAATGGTGCCCCTCCCTCTTGTTCTTTCCTTGCCCTCTGGATATGGATATGTTGTTGTACAAGTTTTTCCCTGGTTCAACTTTGTCTGTTCTTTGTTTTATCCTCATTACCATACATTTGCATACACTGAAACAATAGAATGGAAAATGTTGAACCAGGGATAAAATTTAACCACAACAACCCGAAATTAGGAGTCCTTCAATGATAGTAACAGAACATGGAGCTGATGTAAACAAGAGGCAGTCTATCACTGGCTTCGTTGTGTCACACAATTATGGATCAAAGTACCTGGTTAGTACGTTTCTCACTCGTTTGCCTTCTGTTTCATTGCAATTAGTTTTGACATTATTAGGCGGAGGCCTGGTTGGTGGTTGGAACTCTCTGTCGTACGCAATGGCTGCAGAAACATTTTGCTCGCTTATTGTTTCACTCTTAGCCTCGCAGTAGTTGTGCAATACAAAACAGGCATAGATGACAAAGGGAAGGTCATCCAGGTTTATGTCCATTGCTCTCCTTAAAGCTCCGAAACGAGCTTTCAGTCGCCCAAATGAACATTCGATAACCATTCTTGACTGGCATAATTTCAGTCCAAAATATTGTTCTTGTACAGTCTTTCCACCATTGGCATACTCTTTCATGAGATAGGGCATAATCGGGTATGCTGGGTCTCCTAACAGGAACACAGGTGTGGGATCTTCACCCTCCACTAATACTCTTTCACATGAAGGAATTTCCCCATTTTTGAGATAATTGTTCACTGTTGAATTAGCAAACACACGAGCGTCGTGCACACTACCAGGCCATTTAACAACTACATCAAGAAAGGTGTATTTGTAATTACAAACTGCTTGAACATTTAATGAAAATCTGCTCTTTCTGTTCAAGTAAGCTGTCGAGTCTACTCTTGGCTGTTTAATGTCAATATGCGTACCGTCTATTGCCCCAATACACTGAGGAAAGCCATGAGCATTATAAAACTTGGTAACAAGTTCCTCAACCTCTGGCACTGTTGAAGGAAGTTTGATGTAGTCCGGGCCCAAATGTATTGTTATTGCTCTGGAAACTTCCCTGACAATCTTTGAAACCACTTGACGGGATAAACCAAAAGCATTTGCGTTTTTCTGAGGCGCCCTTCATCGCTCAGGAAGTAAAGAGTGCAGGCTACTTTTTTGGTAACATCAACCGGAGATCTCATCTTGGTTGTTTTACCTTCGATGTGGGGACGCAATAGCTCGCTGAGCTCTAAAAGGGATCTTCTGGACATCCTGAAGTTTTCTCGCCATTCTTCAGGTATGACAACTTGTTGTACGAAGTTGTCCCACCATGCGCTTGTTTCTGCCGGGTCTTGTCCAAAACCTTCGTTTCTTGTACGGTTTGTATCTCCGTTCAGCACGTTGTGGTCTCTTGGATAACAGCAATAAACGCAAATTGTTCCTTCTACGTTGAATTATTGAATACATACTAAAGAGCGCGATGTTCAACACTAAACAAGCACTCAATGACGATATTAACGAAAGCAACATGGCAATCACCATGTCGGCCGCCATTTTGGATTTATGTTCGAGGAAGACTCGGGCAGAGAAATCACATGATATCGTGACGTCAGCGTTTTCTAAAAGTTCCGTTTTCAAAATGTTTTCCGTCTACACTAAAACGCAAAGCCGGCGTTTTCAAATTTATCCACTTTGAAGAGCGTTTTCGAAAAGTTCCGTTTTCGGTGGACAATTTATCCGGATTAGTGTGGACGATAGGCCTAACCGTAACAATAAAGTTGCGTTTTCAAATTTATCCGGCGCAGTGTGGACGGGGCCTCAGATGGACGAAAAATTAAGTGCGAGCTAGTTAAAAAATTAGCACTTATTTGTGTTACATCGAACTGTATGAGGTGTGCCACCCGCCAGTTCAGATGGACGAAAAAATTAAGTGCGAGCTAGTTCAAAAATTAGTACTTTTATGTTACATCGAACTGTATGAGGTGTGCCACCCGCCAGTTCAGATGGACGAAAAATTAAGTGCGAACTACTTCCAAATAAAAATAAACTACTTCCGAATAAAAAAAATTATAGCGCGTTTTTATTAGTATCTCTTGCCGGTCATTCCATACTCCTGGGTGTTCCACGAATAAAAATTATAGCGCGTGCCGTTTCTTATTGGTTTCTCTTGCTACCGCTGGAAAGGGTGTGATAAATAAAGTACATGAACATGTATATTTGGCTGGTAAATTTGAAGTTTTTCATTACGGGAAAAATATATGTTTGCTATGCCGGTATCATATAGCAAATTGTTGCAATACAAATAACATAAACAAAACTCGCCTATATTTTCCATTTTGACTGGCCGGACATCACAGCATGCGGGTTTAACTTTTGTAAATTGTAAGTGCCGGATTACGTTTTTTTAAACTAAGGACTTACCTGGCATCCTCTAGTACTTATGATTGTATCAAGAAATGAATGATCCACGATGTGAATACCCGGACATTACAGTTCATGTTTGCTGAACTCGACAGCTCAATGAACAAACACTGGGCTGAAATACAACACAACACTTCGATGGGTTGCATGCGAGATTGAACACTTGAGTTGGTTTTGCACTACAATACAAAACTGACCTTTCATTTGTGACATTTCATTTGTCGTGTAGAAGTGCAAAATACCATTTGCAAGATTGACAAACGTTACAAAAGACGAAAACGTTTCTTCATAGACGGCGCCCGGTGTCAAAGTCAAGTCCGGCTATGACAAGCAACATTATATTATCTCTTCAATGGATGACGTCTTTTCATAGCTCGATCGAGGTTATCATCATGTGATGTTCAGCAAGCGAAAACTTCCCCTCGGAGAGAACTTCATCTCGGAGATCGAAATGTTTTGCAGAACATCAAGCCGTAAATCTAGAGCCATTGCAGTAAAACTCCTTGTTTGCCGCCAAGCGAGTTCGCATCGAAATAATATATCTCGCAGCCAGAAATAGCAATTAGTTCACAAGTGGTGACGTGTGACTAACATATCTCAGACATTTATCGAGGTTCTCGAAACGAGATACGGTGTATGTTTTCAACACGTCTATTGTTATATATTGCGAATAGGGCATTTGAAATGCCCATCGTCCAAGTATCCAAGGCGTGCGGCCTGCATCTCAATTGGCTGTCGGCATCTGCGGTATCCACAGTGTTGACATATGGCGCAGCAAAGGCGTGAGAT
The DNA here is from genome assembly GCA_029204205.1 of Desmophyllum pertusum. Classification (NCBI taxonomy): domain Eukaryota; kingdom Metazoa; phylum Cnidaria; class Anthozoa; order Scleractinia; family Caryophylliidae; genus Desmophyllum; species Desmophyllum pertusum. The sequence continues at coordinate 1,301,961 of MU826840.1, read as the reverse complement.
GCTTGTAAACCTTTAGAAGCGAACATAACTGACTTCGTTTCTACGCGAGTGGTTCCTCTTTGAACGAATTGATAGGGTATGAGCATTTGACGAAATGCCTTGAAATTTGGCCCGAAGATTCCCAAGACATCAATCAAAAATACCCTGTGAGGGATTTCCGTTTTTCAAAATTGATCTCCCGAAATGGCCTTCATCGTAACACGTATCGGTAAATTTTTGATAAGCAAACTTGACAGAAAAATTGCAAAGCAACCAATATAGAAAATCGAGAAAGCCTCACACGGTTTTGAAGATTAACGCCTTGTGATTGATATAATGCAGTAGTTTTGTCTGTGCGCTCGAATTCGATATCCGAGCAATTCGCTCAAAGGGACGTCAGTCGTTTTGGGCTTTTTGGAAGCGCTCCGTCTTACGATGCGATAAAATAAAACAAATCAATTTTTATCAGATAGTGCATTTCATAACCTTTACATTGATATATAGTTTGTGGTAGTTACGTTTAAAACAGCGCGCTTATAATTTTTGTCGCGAAGGACACCCGCGAAGGTCTACGGTAACCTTAAGCGGGCCTCGGATTTTGTCACTGATGGCTATGTTGACAGCTACAACACATGTATATCACGCGTAAAGGCGTTTTAATCCGCCGCAAATATTCGAAGCACGCGTCTTTCAAAGGCGTCTTGGTCCTAAAATCGAGTCTCTGGCTTGCGGCAATAAAAATATGAATTTTTAGAAGAAAATTCTGGACTGCGAATTTACAAGTTAATAATTTATGTGTTGTGTGGATTCGCTTATTATTGCCGAACATTGAAAATAAGAGTTGTTTTGTGTTATTTAAAATATTCATCGCCGTTAGTTTACTGAAGTATACGAAGCAGATGTTTCCCATGTTCGATCTGTTCTCAGGAAACTTATCTTTATCTACAGAATAGTTCGAATACCCGGCTATTTATGGCAGAGGACTAGAGTAAAAAGTTTTGAAAATAATTGTGGAAATATATTTGAAAATGTTTTTGTGGAAATAGTTTTGGAAATAGTTGTAGAAACTCTTGAAGCAAATCCTTAGAAATGTCAAAATATGATACTAAATCCGAGAAATGAGCGAATTTCTTGGAAAAGGGAGTAAAACACTGACATGACGAGAACGGGCCGCGGCATAGCCTACGAATTTAATGCTTCTACCTTGACTCATTCTAACACCTTCTTTGCTTAAGGTATCAGTATACCCCAAATTTGACCATTTTGCAAGATTTTACTTTTTGTTATCTTCAGATAGATCACATCAAGACCTTTCATTTCCAAAAAGTTTCACGAAAAAGATTGTTTCTAAAGAAAGTTATGAAGAAAAAACGATTCTCGCCATTAATTATTTCCAATCGAGAGCCGTCAACAGTTTGTCAACATGTACGTATAAAATTCACGTAACATGAGGGCCAACGTGTTTGTAGATTCACCCGAAATTCGAAAGCCGCATCTTGCAATGTCCGTAGAAACATAACAGACTGTGTCCGCGTTTTCAAGTAAGAATATACCGAAATGCGAAATTGTTCGGTACTGAATTGAGCCGAAGCGCTTGTCTCAACCGGGTCTCAAGTGACACCGGATCGCATCACTGATTAGGACAACTTGAAAATCGCTCGCGGTTGCATATCTCGAAAATAATCTCGGTTGCATATCTCGGTTGTTTCTCGAAAATAAAATTTCAGCCAATGAAGCGCGCGTTTCGAGTTCGTTTGCAACGCATTTTCAACCTTTTTCGCTGAAATTTGGAGAGAATGTTCTCCAATAGTCTGGCAACAAAACTGTGTCGGGGAATTTTATTCTTTTCCCTCGTTCGAAAGTTATGAGTATTTTCGTACAGAGAATACGTGTTTTGTCAACCCTCGAAGTTTAACTGTGTGTTAAAAGCTAACCAGACAAGTAATCAAAATTCCCGACACAGTTTTTTAGAGAAAGGTATCAAGAACACGTAGCGATGTTTTTCGCTTTCTCCCGTTCAATTTCGACCGGAAACGAACTCGATTTGTGGACCGATATACTTTTTGAAATTGAGCGCTTTATTCGAAACACGTTAATTTTTTTACTTCAAATGAATACATATTCGTAATCTACAATTCGTAAGCTTTCAGGAAATATATACTTTATTGGGGTTTTTGTTAAACGTCCGACCGTAAAACAGCGCCAACGCATGGTCATTTGGGGTATACTGATACCTTAACATGTGCGAGGCCGAAATGAAGAAAAGATAACTACAAACGAGAACATGAGTAAATGAGGCTGTTGAGTATAATAATGAAAATATATACTAGTTGAAACTATTTCAATCATAGAACCCGTCAACATGCTTCAAATCTCGTGAAACTAAAAACAGGTATCCGCATCAGCAAAACATTGCGCGCTGAACTTAATTTATTGGAAATGTTAAAGCTATAGTAGAATGAGGTGATATAACTATAACTTGACTATAACTTGAAACCAACAGCTGAGTGCCATCGGGAATTACTTCAGTAGCATTTCATTCAAAATATATTTCGTATTTTTTTTTATCCGAAGGAGAATCATGATGTGGCATGCACTTTCGGAATATTCAGCTTACCTTATTAACAGGCTTGCGCAGGGCTTCGTTGTCTCTCCAAACTAGTCTTAGCTATTCGGCCTTTTCGGACTACAAAAAATTCAAGCGAGTTTACCGCGAATCAACTGCTGCATATAAATAATTAATTACGTAACGAACACGTCCCGTTGTGACCTGTTTCATTTCGCAGAAACAAAGTTATGTCTCGATCAGTAATCAGGCCGAGGCAAATTATCAGTGACTAAAACTTTGAAATGCTTGTGTAACTCTTAAAACACATTCTGAGCAATAATGTACTCAGTAAGATTACTGCAGCGCTGCTTCAATAATGCGACAGGATGGCGCAGAGCTGAGAGATTCCTAGAATCTGATTCTTATTATTAATTCATGATCGGCAGCGAAATATTACAATATTACAGATAGGAAACCGTTATCTACGATCTTTTCATTTCGCAGAAACATTTTATGCTTCAATGCTGATATAACGAGCTGGCTAAAAGTTTTAAAAGTGTTTGTGAATACTTTTGAACACGTTCTTAGAAACTCAAATAATAAGATGATGAATCGGAAATAATAATAATAATAATAATAATAAAATGCTAGGAGCTTCTAGAATTATAATTATAATTATATGTTACCTTCTGTCTCTAACATAACCATAATATATGCATAAAGTAAAAAAAAAAAGTTTCTGGTTTCGTGGGAATAAAAAAATTAGCTAAAAATGACCGAGATCGAGAGCTTGCTCGCAGGCAAGAAGATCACTGGTCATCTCTCGCATTCTATGTTTAGTCTACGTTCTGCGATCGTGCATTCCACATATGTTTATTTTATCTAACTGAAAACGCATATTTAAAAAGCTTATTACACGGACGTTTGTTTACAAAATATGGCAAGCGCTTTACTTTCAAGTGAACTATACTTTGGAAACCCTACTTCGCCTACTTAGTTCTTGAGGGTTCCGGCGCTTGTAATTGGAAATAAAGCATTATTATTTTGACCTCCCGCTCTGTTTGTTCGTGACACTTTCCTGTTGGAAAGCATTTGATCCTATTTATCTGATGTCGCCGACAGAAGTTTGCATTTGGCTCTTGTTTCGCTCAGTAATACTTCCATTTTCCACCTTCGCTATATCACAGCTAGTTGAGTTTTCATCATCACAAGTTCCTGATTTTGTGACAAACGGGTTTATACAATCACGCTCTGACAAACTCTCTGGCACATCGCCGGCCAACACATCATATCACGGCTTCCGTTGTAAAAAACAAAGACTCCGCACTTACAACAATCGCTCGCTGTGTTTACCGTTTTCTTGCCGCGCTACCCTACGAGCAGGCTATCTTGTACCTTCACTGCTCGCGCAAAACCCTAACAAGAGAGCATTGTTATTGCCACGCCGTCTATGAAAATATCTGGTCCGAAAATACTTTTTCTTTATAGTATCCATGTGTAATGTTTGTTTACATTTTCCTCCAATTCTATTGGTTGGTTATTTGACAAATGAAGCGTAATGAGTTGTCACCAAGTTGACACCTCGCTGGGGCGGCATTCGAGAAACCGGGCCTCGCGTGCAGGCCCTCATTCTCGTCCCACTCCCTCGCGCTCCGCGCTCGAACGTCACGCAATACTAAAGATCACGATCGTGCTCCGCGCTCATCGCGCGAATGAGAGCCTGCTCGCAGGCTATCAATCCATGGACTTTTTCCTTTCCTTTTGACTACCATAGCGCAATTTTTTTAGCGCTTTAATAGATCCGTGGCGGATTTTTTCCGTGAATCTGAATTTGTGTTTTCATTCTTTCAGCCGCTGTGATTGGTTTCTCGCGCCATTCCATGAATGTGATGAGAATAAGCAACTTGATCACAATAATAAAATCAATTTCTTTCTTTCTTTCAAATGTTTCCTTTGTAAGCAATTCTTTTTCACGCAAATCACAATGCAACAAACCAATCAAAGCCGTTTTCTGTTTTGAGCTTGACCTGTGATTGGAAACGCAAACATAGGATCGAAATTCATCAGAGGTTTTCCTGAGGTGTTGACTTGAATTTGCAAATTGACAGCTATCCAATGTACATTGTACGCGTCTGATTGCATGGAGGAGCGTGCAGGAAAGAATGTGAGCTGTCGCAATTTTATACAGCATATTCTTCAATTTCCACTTTGTTTAAAGTCCGCGCAGCTTTTCAACAATAGCACAATGAAATACAATGAAATACTACAAGAAAATATATCCGACGAACTCAGTTTGCAAAGGAAAAGCGTGGTTTCGTGACTATCTTGCGATGTGGTGTCATTTTACAAAATCCACCTTTTACAAATCCATGTTTTACAAATCCATGTTTTACAAATCCATGTTTTACAAATCCATGTTTTACAAATCCATGTTTTTACAAATCCATGTTTTACAAATCCATGTTTTACAAATCCATGTTTTTACAAATCCATGTTTTACAAATCCATGTTTTACAAATCCATGTTTTACAAATCCAGTCCATGTTTTACAAATCCAGTCCAGTCCATGTTTTACAGTATGCCCAAACATGACGCTTTTAGTGTTTATCACTCATGCAGACAAATTATTTCAGGTATTTTTGGAAAGTAAACTTCGAAGGGGCACGTACTAAATATTTTTTTTCTGTTCAGCGCTTTGAAAATGCTTTCCAAAGAGACCTCTCTGAGTCAAATGGTCAGGTAGTACCGGAGAAACATCATTTTTCGTAGCAGACATGCCAGCTCTGGGGAAATACTACACACTGGCTTTTGTAATTAAATATGCAAAATCTTGCAACAGAAATTTCAGAGCGGAATTTCTAACAAACGGGGAACAAATATTCTAGCTGTCCTGCGCTTTGAAACCCTATCGATAGAGATGTTCTTCGATTCGATCCGTTTAGTACTTTTCAGAGAAACGACTTTCGAGCGTGTGAGATCGAATACAAGGCATTGTGTTATGTAGAAAATTGAGACGACCACGAAGTTTCAATTGACCAATTTTGACAGCTCAAACAGCTGGAAACGGCGGGGGGTTTTGAGGGGCGGCATTCAAAATTGTGAGACATTAGTGCAAGCTCTCTTTAATATTTCCCCCGCTCTTTCTCTTTACCCCCAAAAACGCCAAGAGAGCTTACTTGCAGGCTAACCCGCGTGTTGATAGTTAAAAACTTGAAAACCAAAAAGTGATATTCGTCGAAATGAAAAGTGATAATCAACGAAACGGGCTTGTTGTGGCTACGTACATGAATTGACGGCGTTGATAAACTCTTAAACTCGGTTAGAAAGTATTTAAGCAGCCAATTCTGAAGCCGTGTTGATAGCTAAACAACTTGAAACCAAGCCGTCCTATAAGCTTGAGCTTACTACTTCACTACTTGTATTCATGTAGCCGAACGACTTCGCTCGTTGATGTAGCCAAAGTCGGCTGTCGGCTCTTATAAAAGGGCTGGGATATAACATATGCAAATATTTTACTTCTATTATTAACAATTAGATTATGAGCTCGAGATTTCTATGATGTGATAGTTGATAATGGCTGTGGGCGGATTTTCATTCTGAAACCCTATAAGTGTGGTTATCGATCGAATCTCCTGGGGTCATGGAGAACTCTTGCGAAAAATTCAGCTTTAAAAATCTGGCTGCCATTTAAAAAGAAGAAGAAGAAGAAGGTAAACTTTTCTCCCTGTGGTAATTAAAATCGAGACGAAAGAAACAGTTGTTTTTGTTCAACGGTTGGCAGATGTATTTGACATCAATGTTTGTAAACAATATATCCCCGAATATTCGGCAGTGGCGGCGACCAGCTTTGACGGACACAAACAGAGGAGTCAGAGGATGGTGAGCTTATGAAAGAAGGACGGTTGCTTGACTCAAGATGGCAGAAAATATATTGTGTCCAGCTGGACCACTCGAAAGTTTTGATTTAGATTTTAACAAAAAAAACCGTGAAAATTCGATCTAATAAGGAAAGGTGGTGAAAACGAGGCTATAGACGCGTGAAATTAGATGGAGGAAATCATCAGAATATCCGAGGTAATTAATGTATTTGTAAATCTATTTTTATTCGAGGGAGCCATCTGGCCGGGTAGTTTAACGAATCCTATCGAAATTTTTTTAGTTACATTTAGCTCGACCATCGAAACGTATCGAACATTACTTTTTGCTAAAGTGAGTTACCACTTCGATTAGAGCGGTTTTCATTTGAGTGTCGTAAAACCAAAACCAAAACCAAACCATGCTTGGTTTTGGTTTAACATCTGATTGGTTGAGTAGGTGGCTCGAGTTTTTTAAACCAATCACAGAACGTAGTAAAGCAAAACCAATTTCGGATTACTTTCGATACTCAACTGAAAATCACTCTATGGCGTAATTATGTATTTATCGAACTTCTCATCGAATCTGATGTTACCCGTTACATACACGATTCGCCCGTCATGGTTCGACCATAATGCAAAACACGCGACTCTTGCAAGTTATTGCCTGTCGATTATCCATTTCCACAATATCACTACAACTTGCCTCCATGTTCAACCACATGCACGCAAACTTGCCAGAGTCGCGTGATTATGAGTGATCTATAGTCGAATCATGACGGGCGAATGTTTTGAAACCCGTGTCTAAGGCTGCACTGAAATCAGTTAGATTGTATATGTATGTAAACGGGACTACACGTTTAAAAAAATACCAAGGACTGCTGCCAAAATTGGACGAGGCTGTCCAAATTGGATAAGCATGTATATTACTTGTTAATTATATTTTACAGAAGTACAGTTGTAATATTTTGTAAAGTCAATTTTTAATATGTGCATAATAATGCACAATTTGTCTCAATGCAACATTTGTCTCAATGCAACATTCTCTCAACATTTGTTGAGGCCGTTTGCTCAACAATATTAAATGAGAGGTGCTGAGACATGTCGACAAGAGTTTGATTTCGTTAAACTTTGTCTCACCATTTATTTTGTTCATTTAATTATTTTGTAATGAGTGCAGGTCCACATCAGGAGTTATGTCTTGCCATCCATTCCCTTGGATGTTTCGCTTTTCAGTGCAGTTGAAACATGCGAACGGGCCTTGTAAACACAAGCGCTCGTGAGCGAATACAGGGTTAGCCTCGTGCTGATGCAAAATCGCGCCCGGCTTCACGCGTGTATTCAGCGGTTTCGTAAATGGAGCGGGGAATTCGAAACTGGACTATTCCACGTTGAAACGTTGTATCGAAACTGAAAACATATTGGCTCAAACAACTGAAGTTAAAATTCTTCGTTTCTATTCTGCAAGGTGGTTTGTTTTCTTTGTCTAAGTGGCCCCGGTTATAGTAGTCGCACTGTAGTTTGAAGGCTAGTCATCAAAAATTTAGGGAGCATTATTCACAAAAACTTGTTGGGGGGGGGGGGGGGGGGGGATTGAAAAAATGTTGAGGTGTGAGAAGGGGGTGACCTGAAAAATAAAACTCTTGTCAAGGGGGGTACTTGAAAATAAAAAAAGCACAGAAAACTTAGCCAACAGTGAACCCTTGATTGTTCGAATAATGTACTATTAAACAAAAACTGCAACACTATGACAAACAATAATAATTATTGTTTGTCATAGTATCATTATTATTGATATTAGTTAATATCAAAATTAATGTAAACTGTTTTTACAACAATATAAACTGTATTTAACATTTAGTATGCAAAATTATGTATCATGTACATACATGTATCATCTTCATGTTGTCAAATATGTCTGTTAATAATAGTTACTGAAGTTTATAAAACATTTTAATATCATAATAATATATAAACTGCATCATTTTATATGAAAAAGGAAAATAAACTGTCGATTAAATAAAACATTACAAAGATCACTGTCTTGACCCATGCAGTGGCCGATCCAGACCAGTCACTTTTAAGGTAGGAGCCAAAAAAGAAGGATGGAGAAATAATTGGCTCTTCTATTGATCGGCTAAAAAGGCGAGGTAACTTCAATAGGGCAGATTTATTTTGCAACATTATTTGTGATGAAATTTTCCGCAAGAAAGAGATTGGGGTAGGGGGAGGAGGTACCTAAAATTCCAGAGGTGTATGGAGGGGGGGGGGGGGTCTTGAAAATTTTGCCGTGGGACAAGAGGGGTGCAGGTTAGTTTCTCATCAGTCTCCCCCCCCCCCCCCGCCCCAACAAGTTTTTGTGAATGCTCCCTAAAGTTGATAAGCCTGAACATGCGCCGAACCGTGAAACACTCCCTTTAAGAAATTAAAGGTCCCATTGTGTTCGACTGCCTCCATCATTTAAATTTCATTTAATTTTGTTTCAATTATATTGGTACAATAGCCTAAAGCATACAGACCGCTGGGACATCCTTGTGGATGACGATGGCTTTGTACTTTCTGAGGTTCCTGGCAACCCAAGCAAACAACTAGGTAAGAATCAATATATAATTTCATAACGATTTTATATTGCGCCAACAAATTGAATCGAGCCATAGTCGGTGGCACAGTGATACTTGTTCATGTGTATTCGGTGAGGGTAAAAGGAGGAATGAGGAATGGCATGTGGCATGACTTGCGAAATGGCATAATTATACGGAATAAATGACTTAAAGAAATACATTAACTACAAATAACCGCTTTATACGTAATGGGACGTTCCCTTTTTTATCCGCACCCCCCTAAGGATGGCAGGAATCCGACCCCTTAAATTGTTGTCGGTGCCCTTTGAAGAAAAAAATCCGAAGGGTTGATTTTCCGGCGGCACCTTTGAAAAAAAATCCGAAGGGTTGGATTTTTGGCGGCTCCTTTGAAAAAAAATCCGAACCCTCTTGTAGTAAAACCCGCCATCCTTAGGGGGGGGTGCTGATAAAAAATGGAACGTCCCAATGCTGCGGGCTCAAACCATACGATATTGTTCAAGATGGCGGCTGTTCGGTGACAAGAAGCGTATAGGTTCGCCACTTTTGTGTTCGTGGTAGCCATATTTTTCGGTCAAAACAAAGACAAATTATCCTTTAAAGGAGAGGTCACTCCAGAAAGCGCATTTTTTTTCTCACTACTCACTACCAAGATTAATTACTGACCGTAGTTTGAAGTTCCAAAGACCCTCGTAACCTTGCGAATATTGCCTTCAAAGTGTCGAAAAATTCGACTTGACCGCCGCCATTTTGAAGGCTACTCAGCAACCTGGCCGCGTAATCGTGACGTCAAATAGTCCAACCTAAATTGGCATCAATAAAAATTGAGCATTCGAGTAATCATAGCCAAACTTTATGACTTTTCCTAAAAATTATCTGGGAACATTTTGGTGTGTTAATATTTTGATCACGTGACTTGATGTTTCCATGGCAACCAAGTTTTGACAGGCCGTTTTGACATTTCCGCTTTTTACGAATAGTTTCCTCCAAAATCTTTGCAATTGTTGCATCCTTATATTGTTTTTGATGTTTTCAAATAAAATTTGGTGATTTTCTGACATTTCTGAACAATTTAAAAATCCAAGATGGCGGATCCAAGATGGCGGACATTTTTAACGTATGACGTTATTTTGGCGTGATATGATATCACAATTGATTCGTGATAGTCACTAGAATAAACATGTTTGAATGCTTTATACACCACATATATAAGTTTCAGAAAAAAGCTAAAGCCATTTCCGAGTTGTAGCTGTGGGAGGCTAATTTCACTCCTTCGCTTCCTGTTAAACATTTTGTAAATCAGCTGACTAGTGCATAACGCTTGCGCATATATTGCGCATAATATACAGTGGAACTCTCCACGCGAAACGAAGATTGGTTTGAGAAATCAGGAAGTTCGAAATATCGGGAGTAAAATTACAGTGAAACAAGTCCAAGGACTTTTGGTTCGAGTTATCGGGGTTTTCGAGAAATTGAGGGTTCGAGAAGTTCCACTGTACTAGCAGTAATCGAGGGCGAGAAGCCGTCTTACATTTCATTATTTATTTCATCCTGCAACTAATAAACATACACCTTGTTTGAGTTCGAAATCGAAATACTCGACCGCAAAAAAAAGGGTTTCCCATGATATAAACACGCGTTAAAGTAAAGAAAAAAAAGAAAAAAAAGGGACCTTCTAGGCGCCGAACCCACGACCTCTAAACTCCAAAGCAGTGCTTATATCCACTGCGCCACGTCGCCATAACGAAACGTTTTTGGGAATAAAAATCATTTAAGGACTGGGATTGTATTGAGCCGCTGAGTTATTTGACTATCACAACAGGCTCAAGTGAGTTCTGAGAACTGAAATGGTGGCGAACTTTCGCCGAAGTGTTGGAGTGCTGGATTGAACGTGCCGGTTGCTGTTTTTAACCCTGCAAATAGCTCGTTGCCGAGGTTGTTGAGGTGGACGTGACACGAATTACTCATCAAGTGATTTGTTTTAGTAGTCTTTTAGTGGAAATGTTTCTCATTTGTAGATCTGTTTTAGACGTTCAAACGATTTACAATGATAAATTGAAAACGTAATTTGAGTTCTGCGTGTTTCACATACAGATATAAGAATGATATCACGTTATTAAGGCAACTTGTGTTTCAAATATTAACATATTTTTCGAGTTCAGTGGCTCGTAGCCACTTTGATTATAGCACAAATAACTTTCGAGATACAGATCGTTTTACCCAAATGTGTTGTTTTTTTAGCTTAATTTTCAGTTGTCATATCATTTTTGCTTTTTACGATGAAATCTTTCCAAAATCTTTGCCGTTTTAGCATATTTATATTTTTCTTGATTTTTTCAAAACAAATTTGGAGATTTTCTGACATTTCTGAACAATTTAGAAATCCAAGATTTAGGATCCAAGATGGCGGATTTTTTTAACGTATGACGTCATCGTGGCGTGTATGACGTCATAATTGACACGTGACTGCCACTAAAATAAAGATTTTCGGATGCTTAACACACCATGTAAGTTTCATTTTTATAGCGTCAATACTTTTCGAGATACATAGGGGGGGGAGCACTATCTGCCCCCCCCCCGTTATTTTGGCGTGATATGATATCACAATTTATTCGTGATTGTCACTAAAATAAACATGTTTGAATGCTTTATACACCACATAAGTTTCATTTTTATAGCACAAATAACTTTCGAGATACAGATCGTTTTACCCAAATGTGTACAGGTTTTTAGTCAGAGGAATACCAATCCATCCGTTTAATAATTCTGATGAGAAATACCAGGCCTTTAATAGTTCAGATGAGAAGGAGAAGGTACTTCCCTAATCTGTGATAACTGTTAGTATTATCCTAGCATCAATAAAAATTGATTGAAAATTCAATGTGAATATGAAACATTAATAATGACTAATTTCTATCGATTTTATCAAAGAGTATCAATTAGTATATGTAATAGGACTACGTACTGTCCAATTTGGGAAATAATTGGATGATAAAAATTCAGAGGGCTGCTTAATTGGACGAGGCCGTACGCCGAGACCAATATGGCAGTCAGAGGAATTTTTTGAATCCAATTATTTCCCAAATTGGACAGCATGTAGTCGTATAACGTGTTAAGTATATTGAGCATGGGAACTTGTACTGTCCAATTTGGGAAATAATTGGATAGTTGTTTGAATAAGATTTTACAGTAGCAATATAATTATCAAATGAATATGCAAAATTAGATTGCCCTTACCCAGACATGCAAAGTACAGTCACTGTGACATTATCTTGACAAGCTAAATAATTTTGTCCAGTTTGAATTTTGAATTTGTTATTTCACGTCAACACATGCCGAAAGTCTGTGTATCAAAAGTTGCAATAATAACTTAAAAAATCCTGTACCGGCTTGGAACCTTCTCATAAATCGCCTTTCATTTATATACAGATTACAAACAGTCTCAAATAGCCATGCAATTAATTAATAACATAACACAGTGAAATAAAAAAATTAAAGGTGTTACATGCGAGAAATAACACGTAAGTTTATATGTATAAACATTCGGTTAAAAACGAGGCATGAACGTTTTTGCACACTGACTTAATGTACTTGTCTCGAGTGACAGAAATAATTTATTTTGTGATGGACGCTTCCAGCAATAACTCAAACTACGCACACTAATCTCCGTTTGTGTTTCGAAAATCAGAAAAGCTTAAAACAAATCAGCTTAAAAAGTTTGAATACGTAAACAAAAGCAAAAACTCCTCAACAAAACAGTATAACGCTCAGAGAAAGTGTACATGTACAACGGTTTAAATAATTATTTTCGTTACCATATTTTCAACTTACCAAACTTTAGCTGCTGCTGAGGCCCGAACTGAAGTGCAATCGTCCTTTCTGCTTTCGTCGTGAGCCGGAATGAAATACGAGCTCTTGAAGGAAAAAGCTCTAAAAGCTTTGACCTGTCGACTCTCCTCGACAGATGACTCCACTTGCGTCGAAAAGTACAAATGTAGTTTTGTCGACTGTCCAAGAAAATTTTAGCCACTCTTGATCGAATACGAAAGCATGAAGAAAATATTTTGCAAGCCAATTTTCTCCATTTCTCCTGTCCGCGATCCGCAAAACAATTTTCAGCTGACGAATTTGCTGTACAGCCGCGAAAGAAGGCGCAAAAATACAGAGCCTCGCCTTGGTGTAGGGACTCGCACCAGGCTTTCTTCGCCAACTTCGCTCGTGTCCAGTCTCTCACATGTCACGTTTTTGGGAAAATTACATCTATCTACGCTATGAAGAAGTGAAAATGGCGGAAAACTGTCAACGGAATAAGAAAAAGAATATATCCAAACCTCTCATCGAAGTTTGCTTTTAGTTTTAAATTGAAAAATCGCTGAACAGGATCGAAACAGGAGGCAATTCAAATGTTACTTTATTCCTCACCCGTTTATTATTTTACAGAAAAAATGAAAGCGGTCTTTTTTTAATAATTGTACCTAAATATCTATAATTTAGTTAAATAAATTAGAGTATAATAACATTTTAAAGCAATTCAAAATATTAAAAACGATGTGGTCACGTGACCTATGACGTCATAAAAAGACGTTGCCAAAAACGTAAACTTCACATAAACATCTATCCACATGTAAATTTTTGTTGCTATACGCCTTACACTTGATGAGATATTGGCTAGAACCTAGGATCTCTCTTTTTTCTTCTCGTGTATAGCCCCCTTAAATTTAAAATGCCAGAATATTAATGGCCATTTCAAAATGCCCCATATCAATGTCTTGCTGACTACATTGATTGCTTTTCAATTGATAGAGACCTGTTCTCACAGTAAACAAAAACGCATTTTCGGGCGTGGTCACTTGACTAATGACGTCATCGCACTAAGTTTGATTTGAGAGTTATTTTATGGTAAGTTTTATTATATTATGGTGTAACATCGTTCTGGTCTTCAAATTTGACAAAGTTATTTGGCATTGAAATCTTTTCAGTCGCAAAGGATTCTGGGAAGGTTCTTATCATTATTATATATTACTTTTATAATTACAACAGGTTTAAGCGTTTTTTCAAGCAGACAGGACATGCCCCCAAACTTACAAAAACAGCTGTGGCAACTGGATGTTAACACGCCATTCCCAGATGAATTGAAAATATATTATGAGCCCCAAAGCAAGCATGGATTAATTGCACCAACCATAAAAGTAAAACGCCAAAAGTTTGAAAAGGTGAGTATAATTAAGCGTTTATATGTGAATCGGAAGAACTACCGCAATGGTGACAGAAGGCAACACAGTGAACAATAGAGAGATTAAGCATGACGTTTGTTTTTCCCGCAAACGGCAAAAATCCCACTTTTGCCGTCTGGCGTTTGCCGTTTGTACGTCAAAATGAGTAGTTTCGCGTTTATCGTGAATGTGTGAATTATTTTCGATTTTTCTGATCGATTTATTTAACGATTGGAGGAAAAGTAAAGAAAATCGAGTGCAAGCTGACGTTTGCCGTTTGCCGTAGAACGTGGTGCTTAATCTCTCTTATATATAACGACTGCATAGCGCAGACAAACATCATTTAATTAGTTGGAAGATTAAAAATATAAGATCAGAAACTGATTAAACTAAAACTAAAACAAGATTGTTAGGGCAACCTAACAAAATGCTAAGGTTTAACCCGGGATGGACCAGCAATTGTTGGCCACTAGGCTCGTTCACACTGGGGATTTTTTGCGAAAATTTATCCTATCACCAGATCGAGGCAGCCCTAAATCTCGGCTGGATCAGATCGAACATTAATAGGCAGACACAAAAACAAAGCTCAGTTTTACCTTTCTCTTCAGTTCCGAAATGTTTCCTTCTAATTCCTCAATAAATCGACACCTGAAACGGTATAATTGACAACAAACAAAGCCTAAATTCTCCAAAAAACCTCCTTTATTTAGATAAGGAGAAAAGATCATTGGTATCGAATTCAAGCTTACCTTCTTGTCTTGCATATGGCGGGGAACACAAAAAGCTCGTGAAAGTAAAATTTAGGTAGCAGGTCCCTTCAAAGTCCACCGTCGAATGGTCCTGTGAACTTCCCACAAATCATTGCGCGCGAGGCAAAAAATGGAGGGGTGGTAAAAAAATGTCAAAAATCCCCATTGTGTTAGGCTTAAAAAGAATAGGTCACCATGCCCACGAAAGAGAAGTGCCTCATGTTTACTTGCAATATCATTTACAAGAGACGTGTCTATTTTAAACCGTTCACCCCACGTTTCGTGAAGGCAGAAAACACATGACAAGTCAAAACTTGAAATAGTGTAAGAGATATACGCACTGCATACACCTATTTCAATTAACGTTGTCGGATAAAAATCGGTCAAAAGCGTAACCTGAGTATCAGGCGAATTTTTCCGCGCTCTCTTTTACTCTTCGTCTTTACGTGGTCGCGCTGAAAAATTAAGCCTGACACAATTCCTTAACGAAATGCCTTCCGCCCCCTTTTCGTGATGGATTGACATTGATTGACATGACTTCTAAATAGCCAATCAAAATTACTTCCGATACGCGACACTCGCGAGAATGCCGGATTTCCACGCGTGGAACGAAACAGCTTTGGACGCCATTTTTGTTGTGAATGTTTCGAGAGGAAACGTTTGAAATCAAATCTTTCAATTTTCCCGGTATTAATATCTACATGGGAGATTTTGCCATTGAAAGAAGGAAGGACTATTAGATATTATGTGAGTAAACAGCACGGCAAGTGAAGGAATAGTAAGCTTATCTTCGATCGATCGATCGATCGAACCTACTCTGTGGCTGTTGCGATCGACTACAACGCGATGGCATGTGCTTCATTTTCTTTAGCAACTAATAAATAGATTTATGTGATTTTATTGTTAGATCATTGACTTGTACTGAATGGACAAACTATTTTGCGCCCGGATTTTGCGATAGATAATTTGTAAAGCAATCATGGAAAGCATTTTAAACATATTTTAAAATAATTATTAAATGTTTATATGCCACTTTGATCAAGGAATGTGATTTCTTGGAATATCCTTTTCCTAATCCCATTATTTTATTTGAAACATATTCCTTTCTTGGTCACACAGTGGATTTTAGGGAATTTTAGCCAAGTATCAGAAATTTGTGTGTAATAATATTATTGCACACAAATTTCTTGTCTGACATAATTTTTAAACCCAGAGGCATGAACTTTATGGATGAGGGTTGACAGGATCGGACACTGCTAATGATTTAAAACAAAAATAACTTAATATGCAGTTGTAGAGCTACTCTTGCATGGTTGCTTCAGGTCGGGAAAAAGCCAGCAATTTTTTTCATGGTATCAGGGAAAATTCGGAGAATTTAATATCTGCTCAGAGAATTCTTAATTTCTCAGGTAGGTAGACAGGAGGTTGCTACATGTTTTGATGATGAGTATTGTTGATGCAGAAGACTGTCTTATTATGGTCAAAAAAATGTTTTGTGGAAAAGAAATGAAAGCAAATTGCACATGTCACAACCAGGGGAATTGTAAACTTAGTTAATCTTGACCCAGTGGTAGGGGATTGTTTCTCAACAAAAATTCCCCCTGATATCCACCTATATATAAGGGGTAAGGGACTGTGCAATAATTACCAGGAGGGGGGGCATAAAATAAATCAAAGCAAGGATGGGGGGGGGGGGGGGGGGGCTCAAGGTAAAATAAGTCACTCAAGCGAGGGGGGGCTTAACATTTTATTTAAAGTACATATTACATTGGCGAATCCATACCTATTTATAAGGTGGGGACCGAATAATTTTCCGGCACTTCGGGCCTTCATCAGACCTGAAAATAACACACAATTATGCTCTTTTCCTTCTGCTATGGCTCTGTTGTACATTGCTACGGAGGTGGTGTTTGTTCCAGACGCGATGTCCAACAATTAAACATGTAGTAGCAGCTCTTCTTTCTGTTATAAAATTTTAATCTACAGGTGCGTGTAGAGAAAATGCAGGGTATTTGTATAAAGGTGTGTGTATACTGTGAGGGAGGGGGGGGGGGGGGTCGTACATAATTTCTGTCTGATTAGAGGGGGGGGGGGCAATAACTAAATTCACTCCTTTAGGAGGGGGGTATTACCTAATATTGTCCTACATGAAGCCCATTTTCCATTTTTCCATTCCCCCCCCCCCCCCCCCCCCTCCTGATAATTATTGCACAGTTCCTAATAGAGAGGGGATTTGTCTCAGTGATTCATGACCAGGCGATAGCCTGGGATCATTTTAAAATTTTATTTGTAAATCAAACAGAATAACATCTTGAGACAGCTGATTTACATTGATATGTCATCACTATTTCAGTGAAAGTCATAGTAAGGTTTTCATCTGATATATACCGGTAATATGTCTCGGATCACAGACTCGTTGTTGTCCATGATTTTACAAACTTGTGAATTCCCCCACCCTATTCATTGAACTTAAAACATCATGGACACTTTCCATTCAACCCAAAATTCCAGAAAAAAGTTGCAGAGATTTGGGTATACCTCTTAAGCTTGTTCGAACGTTTAGGAATTTCAAACTGGAATTTTTGGTCAAATGGAATGCACCCAATAATTATATTACAATAAGTATAGTATTTTCCCCAACCCAGGGTCAATCAATCAAATCCACCTCCTTCTATTCCCCAACAAATCTAGCTTGTTACAGGCATTCGGATAATTGGGAGCGGCGAGGGGATTGGTCCCACTCTTCACGCTCTTGCGCCTACTCGTACCGCCTCTCATTATCTGAATGCCTGGAACAGGCTACAACATATCCCCCTGGTTGTCCCGGGGGTTGACCCCAGTGCCTAGCCGATGAATTTATAATTTCATATTGAAATTTATTACGTTGGTTAATTGTCATCTGATCAGTGGTCTTATTAATATAGTCAGTGAAAAGTCCAGCAACCACGTTTTGATAAATTTCAGGTCGTTTAATAATTTGGTTTATACAATTTATACAACACCACTGTCAACAAATAAGGATTTTTCAAGGCAGTATAGCCATAACTTTGTGTAACTTGATATATCCTTTACTTTATTAGTGTAGAAATATCGATTTTTTTTTTCTATCCAATTTTGCTATATAAGTCGTTCTACACTGTACGTTTCAAAAGCTTAAGAGCGGTTTGCTGTAAGGACCGACTAAGGGATGCAAGATAGAAAAAAGCGTTTTCCCCAAACTTTGCCAGAATAAAGTCCTCGGTGAACTAGTTCTAAAAATATAAGTTTCGGGTCGTTTAGAATTTCATTTATTTTTTAGTGAATTTTTTTGTGTTTTGCGCTTGGAGGCAGGCTAAATTCACGCTGAAATCGATACTTTTGCGAAAGCTCCCGTTTAAATATTGAAAGCCTTTTCGAAAAGATTAACCCATGGAGTCAAAATCTGTTATTTCCACAGGTTATTAGCGGTGTAAAATTTAAATTAAACGTAAACCTGAATTTTTGACGAAATTTTTAAATTTACACCCTTCAACCTTCGTTACAACAACCGAATTTTGGCTAAATTCAAGGCTCAAAAAAGCAATCTGGTACATGGATTTACCCAACGAGACTATACTCCGAGGAACAACAATCATTTCAACTAAACATCAGGCGAAAAAAAATTGGGGTAAATAAAACGGAAAATTCTGAGAGCGTTTTCAAAACAGGTCACTTGAGCAATATGAGCGACCCGTTGACCTTGCGTGACAAAGGGAAATCAACAAACGGTAGCTCTTAAAATCGATTCCTTCGTCGAAATACGCATCAGTTTACTTTTCTGTTATGTTTTTAAGTAGAGGAAACTAGATTCTTGAATTTGGAGTTGTGTACTCGCAGTGCTAAGCTATGAAGGGAGATTTAGACAAGTATATTTTGAAATTTGACCCACTCTGCTTAGACGGTTCCGATATGTTGATCACGGAATTATACATTGGAAGTCTGTTTACAACGCAAATGTGGCATCATCTAAGAAGTAAAAGTCAATTGACCGAATATTTCTTACCTTAGTAAGCTTTTCCTCCCTGGAAACCACAGCATTTTTAGCAAAACACAGAGCAAGATCGCCGAGTCATATCGCACGTGGAGCCGAGTTGTCAAATGTTTTTATATGTTAACGATTAACCAGGCAAAACCACAGGACACCCAGCAGTACGGTTAGTCACCTGCGCAGCCATTATTTGTGTCGTCACGCGTTGCGTGTCGACACAAATAGGTGACTACAGTACGGTGATATTCCGTCTGGTAGTTGATAATCCGCCTGTGTATAAATACGGGCAAACAGACGGATTATCCGTCCAGACGAACTATCTATGTAGTTCCTCTGCCAAGACGAACTAAGCAGATAGTTCGTCTCGACGAAGTTGGGCAAACATTTGTTTTAGTTTAGTTTAGTTTAATGTGTTCGCCATGACAATTTACAAATAATTTAGTTCGTCTGCTTATATGTCTCCAGTATAAAGACGGGCACAAGACGCATTGGGCTCTTAAAGCATGTCTCCAAATGGGGTGTGTCTCTATATCTCTCTAGACTCAAATAACCCCTTTAAGAGAGGGGTGGGAGATCCCTCCAACCCCTTCTTCCAATCCCTTCAAGGCGCCTTTCCGAGTACAGATAGAACTAAGTCCCTGTATACGTACGTATCAATCGACTCCGTTAAAAATATAAATAGTTAAAAAGACATGCATGGCGCCTTTTTGTAATATTCGATTTGCTTTTTATTTATTCCATGACACATAACCCAGTTTTAACAAACTGTGGGGTAAAACTCAATGCCATGCACTGTGCATACTCCAATTCACAGTAAAACATTTTTATCTGCTAATAAATACCAATTGGCAACAAATAATACAAGGAATTTTCAAGTGAAACAAAGATGGGAATACGACGGCTGTCATTTTCACTAGTACCGTATTTTCTTGATTAAACGCCGGGTCCTAAATAAACACTGAGTTCAAATAAACACCGGCGGCGCTTAATCGAGGTCCCGGCGTTTATTTCAGTTCCGGAGTTTATTTTATTTAAGTTCACGAGCCACCAAGGCATAACAGCTCGATGTATCAGTTTTGCTCACTATTCAACCAACCAACCAACCAACCAACCAACCACTCATTCACAATGACTTTTTTGTATCAAAGTTTGTCACTAGTAAAGTTGTTGAAATTTTTGTTTAGTGGATGATTTTGTTAATGCTTTATTAAAAATCCTTTATTTCAGCAAACGTTATGGTAAAATCAACAAAAAACGTGGCTATAAACGCCGGGTCTGTAAGGCCGAATTTTAAATAAACATCCGCTAATCCTCTTAGACGGCAAATCAGCCACACCCAGTTGACAAGCTCCCCTAAGGAAGAAAGTTACTGCGCCTTGCGCCTTGCATGGAATCCGTCTGTGCACACGCCAAAATATTCACAAACAGTGAATGGCAATGCTATGTGTTCTCATGCTGCCTTTCTTTTGCATGTCGCACAGCTGGTTCTAAAAACCAAGGGATGCTGTGGTGTACTTCACCCAGGCGGGTATCCCGGGGGGGGGGGGGGGGTACTCCCTTAAGTGGCCTATACGGGGACGTGCCGCTTGACGGGGTATGGTTTTTGGCCTCTCTGCCCTGAACAGGTTATATAATTTCATGCGAGTCTGTCCTAAACAGGGTCTGAACCTGTCCTAAATAGGGTATGGTTGTACGATTGTTCGTCGTAAAAATATGGCTTATACAATATTTAGAGATCGGAGACGTTTGCCGCGTATCAGTCAAACGTGATTAGCTACATTGAAACCTAAACAGGGTCCTAAAATAGAGGATGTTGTCCTACAGGGTAGGTATTTTAGGGTTTTTTATTTTTTTTGTCCTAAACAGGGTCAGGTTTTCAAACCCTCAGTGGCACCCCTATACCCAAACATGGGTCAATACCTCGCTTCTCAGCCGTGCCACGTCAGGGGTGTGGTGCTCTTTACGTGTGTGATTGACCAATGCAGGATAATCGAATACATATATATTTATAGCGTTCGACATACAGCTGTGAAGGTGTCAAATTTATAGCGTAAAAATGCACTGTTGTGCTATAAAGAACTGAGCGCCACGATGGGATGTGACTACAACTGCTGGGTGTCCTGTGGTTTGCCTGGTTAATCGTTAACATATAGAAACATTTGACAACTTGGCCCACGTGCGATATGACTCGGCGATCTTGCTCTGTGTTTTGCTAAAAATGGTGTGGTTTCCAGGCAGGAAAAGCTTACTAAGGTAAGGAATATTCGGTCAATTGACTTTTACTTCTTAGATGATGCCACATTTGCGTTGTAAACAGACTTCCAATGTATAATTCCGTGATCAACATATCGGAACCGTCTAAGCAGAGTGGGTCAAATTTCAAAATATACTTGTCTAAATCTCCCTTCATAGCTTAGCACTGCGAGTACACAACTCCAAATTCAAGAATCTAGTTTCCTCTACTTAAAAACATAACAGAAAAGCAAACTGATGCGTATTTCGACGAAGGAATCGATTTTAAGAGCTACCGTTTGTTGATTTCCCTTTGTCACGCAAGGTCAACGGGTCGCTCATATTGCTCAAGTGACCTGTTTTGAAAACGCTCTCAGAATTTTCCGTTTTATTTACCCCAATTTTTTTTTCGCCTGATGTTTAGTTGAAATGATTGTTGTTCCTCGGAGTATAGTCTCGTTGGCTAAATCCATGTACCAGATTGCTTTTTTGAGCCTTGAATTTAGCCAAAATTCGGTTGTTGTAACGAAGGTTGAAGGGTGTAAATTTAAAAATTTCGTCAAAAATTCAGGTTTACGTTTAATTTAAATTTTATACCGCTAATAACCTGTGGAAATAACAGATTTTGACTCCATGGGTTAATCTTTTCGAAAAGGCTTTCAATATTTAAACGGGAGCTTTCGCAAAAGTATCGATTTCAGCGTGAATTTAGCCTGCCTCCAAGCGCAAAACACAAAAAAATTCACTAAAAAATAAATAAAATTCTAAACGACCCGAAACTTATATTTTTAGAACTAGTTCACCGAGGACTTTATTCTGGCAAAGTTTGGGGAAAACGCTTTTTTCTATCTTGCATCCCTTAGTCGGTCCTTACAGCAAACCGCTCTTAATAAGCTTATATACATTCAATGAAAAATTTTACATAAGCAAGCTTATGTCTTTGAATACTACTAAGTATATTAAACACGCAGAAACAAATAAGCTTAATTCACTTCATTAAAATATACAATATTCTCGTACTGCTTACTGTCCTTTGTCCTAAGTAGCGGCTTCCATCCACGAAACAAGGGTCAAATACAGAGGCTGTCATGTACATGTAAAGCACCCAAAACCAAATAACAGACAGCTACATGTGTAGGTAATAGCTGACATACAAGCTTAGCTGTATTCTTCGGAAATTCAAAGTCTTCCAGTCGTTCGTGGACTGAAAATCCAACGTAACCTCGTAACTGTAAGCCTTGTTAACTTCCCAAAATACTCAAAAACCGAAAAAAAAATCCTGAAAAGGTTGATTTCATTGACCTTTGATGAAAAAAGTTGAACAAGAACACAAGAAATGCCTCTTTCCAACATGGCGGATTTCGCTTGACTCTCCACGCAACGCGCAGTTGCTTTTACTTCCGGCGAAGGTCTATTGTTGAATCAGCCAATCAGATTCATTAGAATCACGTCCAAAATCTGGACGTGATTTGTAATTGGCAGACAATCTGTAGAAGAATTGTGTCAGGCCCATTTTTAGCGTGAGACCCGTAAAGGGAATGTAAGGAGCGCGAAAAATTGGCCTGATCGCAGGTTAATAAAAGCGTAAAGCCTACAAGACAAGACCAAATGGTAGTCTGGGTATTCATTAGAATTTGCATATCGCTGGAAACGAAATCTACACGTTTTTATTTCGCACGTGATGTATTTGGTTTGCCCCGAATTATATAATTTGTTTTTCCATGTTTTTTTTCACTAGCTGATTCTGCTAAAATTTAGTTTGGCTAAAAGCAGCTTACTTCTACAGGTTTAAAACAAAAAGGAAACGTTATAAATAATGTTTTACATGTTACTTCGTATTAGTATTCGTTGCGTGCAGCAGTTTTCTACTTTTACCCATGCTACCTATCGGTCTTGTCTTGCGGGCTTTGCAGGCTTTTAAAAACATTTTTATCCGACAACGTTAATTGAAATAGGTGTATACGTTTCAAGATAAAAGAACACATCTGCGTGCGTGTTCTCGAGGCCACAATTTATGTCCTCGCGAGTAATACGGAAGTTTACGTTTCCAGTGATTATTTATTTTTCTGAAATGGAAATTGGTCTGTACCAATAGCCCTTTTCACGGTTAACTTGTGATATTTGCATAACAATACACTTGAACATAGAAGCGAGGCAATTTCGGGCACAAGCTACAAAACATCGTGTTTTTCTTGAGCTCCTTCAACTCTTTTAGTATAAAAACAGTTTTAAAATGCAGAAGAACTACAATTCTTTTAGTTTACGTTGTTTTTAGAAAAAATTGTAAAACGACTTGTCTCTATTAATAAATAGTAGATTCGCATAAGCAACAGGGAGATTGGGTCACGATCTTTACGGCAAATTTTAACTAAAAGAGTTGTATATTTAGTTCCTCTCCGTTTTAAAACTATTTTTATACTAACATAGTTCAAGGAGCTCAAGAAAATCACGATGTTTTACAGCTTGTGCCCGAAATTGCCTCGCTTCTATGTTTAGCTGTATTGTTATGCAAATATTTCAGGTTAACTGTGAAAAGGGCTATTCTATAGAGCGTATTCACTCAGTCCTGTGGGAATTAAATGACAAAGGCCTTGGCAGCCATGTTGGTGTCGCTAACAAAATAAGTTAATAAAAATTATTTTGTACGGGGACACCAATATGGCGGCTATGACGTCAAGCAAGAGATCATCCTCTCTTGCGTCAAGTGAATGCACTCTATACAAGACTCTATGCTAGACGTAAATCACGGGAAAAAGATAGGTCACCATACTCGTGTTTACGAGACAAACTACCTTTGATTGGTAACTTTTTAATTACTTAATTTTTAAATTAATTTATTATTTATTTTAAGATTATGGATTGCAATAATTAGATATTTAATGTTTCTAAATTGTTTACTGTAATTTAGATCGAGCGTTTTTAACATGAGCCCCTGGCTCGGGAGATTGGGCGACCACTCCCCGCGTTAATCGACGTTAAATAAATTATCTTATCATATGTAATCTTTCATCTCTCTCGAGAGCTTAGCTGCAAAGAAAAATCCGCCATGTTCTTAATGTTTGCACTCTTAGGGCTTCCACAGACTATAGAGATAGTTGTCGAGAACTATTATTATTCGATAACTAAAATGATACGACAACTATTAGTGCTCGATAGAGCTTTTCCACACACTAGAAACCAAAATGATCGAGAACTTGTATTTTTATGCGAAAGTTTGGTAACTAGCGTTCCTGCGCATGCCCAATATACGAGTGCACGTTTAGGCAAGATCAAGTCAATTTTTCGCGCTCCTTAAAATATATTCTCTTTACGCCGAAACACGAAAAGACGAAGAGTAAATGAGAGCGCGTAAAAATTCGCCTGATCGATCGCAGGTTAGCAAGATGACATACGCGGAAGGACCATCGAATGGCAAAAGGAAAAAAACGCTTTACGGAGAAGGAAAAAAACTCCATGTTTGTTTATACGGATAAGAAAACACTGCCAATTCAAGGAACAATGATAATAGGGAACTGTACCCAAACGTATAATTACACAGGCGCCACGTCGCTAAACAATAGGTTTAATGACCATTACAATAGCTCCAGGTGTAGCCCTGCACGTGCCTCTACAAAACAACAACAAATTATTGGCGTAGTTGTCGACAACTGTCTCACAGACTAGGAAAAACGAGTTGTCGACAACAAAACGGCCGCGTTTGTTATCGACAACTAAATTAGTTTTCCTTTTGAAAAGGAAAACTGTTTTGTTGTCGATAACTAATATTTTTAAATTGTGTTATCGACAACTCGCTTCACACATTGGCTTTTTTGTTATCGACAACGGATCATCGAACATTTAAATGATAATGAGCGATCAATGACATTCCAATTTTCGATGATCCGTAACTCCCAAGTGAAAAATAAATCCCACAACGCGGCAAATTTGAATAATTTACTGAAGACGAGGGGTTTTCAAAAAGCATTGATAAAATGGAGGAAATGAAGCAGCTAACTTGACGACTTAATTCGCCGAGCTTCGTCGAGGCTACACACCCCAAACTAGGCGAGGCCGTTTTTATATATGCTGGGTTTTATCATACTTAAAAATTACGGAAAACAAATCGGTAGTTTCTTCACTAGTCGAACAAACGTGAATATTTTGAAATTTACAAATTACGCACTATAAACATCTTGTTCTTCATTTGCTTATAGCTTTTACTGGGAATTTCCTATCTTTTCCGATTATTCAGCAAGGGTTTAGGTGGTATCAAGCTTTCCAACAATAGGTGCGATCTTAGCATTATTGAAGCGTTCTTGCAACAGATGAAGCAAATACATAGAGGATATTACACGGCGGCGCGAAGATATGAACTTTATTTTCGAGTGGTAAAAACAACATTTTACGAACGAGCGCAGCGAGTGAGTAAAATATTGTTTTTAACACGAGAAAATAAAATTCATATCTTCAAGCCACCGTGTAATTTTCTTTTTATTATATAGACAAACGACAAAAGCACAAACTTTATCGCGAACTCTTGCAGCTCGGTGGCTGGACTTTCCGAATTTCTCTCCTTTCGTCTGCACTTGCAAGGAACTCCTTGAATAATTTTAAGTCCTATTTAGTTTTCTTCTTCGTCTTAACATTTTCTAATCCTCAGTGAACGATTTCATGTCGGCTTCAGTGAATTTCACGAATCTATCGCTCGCCATTTTTCAACCGGAGTTTGACAGCTTTCCACAAAAAGCCATGCAAAAGCGGGAAATGACGTCAGCGATATCCTCACTAGTGAGGATATGGAAAATACGCCACTCGGCTCCCGGATGTAGTTTCGTATGAATTTTACGAGTGGTCTATTTTCCAGTAAAACAACCGTGTCTATATAATAAACGAGCATATTATTTTGAAGCTAAAATTCAGCAGTGAACTGTGCAGCAATTTCTATGCAGCCGATTTTGTGGAAACTTGCTCACAGTAAACATTGAAGTCTTGGAACTTATTGAACGTAATAAGAAAAAAATCTATCTTCCGTTTATGAAAATATTCGCGATTTCGTAAAAAACAAGGTTTTCTAATAGCGCTTGTATCTCTAAATCTTAAATTTCGTTTGCCCTAAAATTAAAAGCCTTCTAAAATTTAAAGATTCCTTATTTTGAATACCAAAAATTACAGAAATCGGTTGACGCTTTCCTTCCGAAAAGTAGTTTTAAAAAAGGGAACCTCCGCTCCAATAAATAACCGCGGGCCACCTTAAGATCGACAACTAAATAGTTGTCGACAACTATCTCTCTAGTCTGTGGAGGCCCTTAGGCCATTGAACAAAAGAAAACTGTTTTCTATTAAGTAGAAACATTTTTCCTCATGTCTGGCGGACAATTTTGGTTAAACTCTCGCAAAGTGGCCTGAAAAATGCAAGAATATGCTTTGGCGCGCGCTCGTTAGCCGAAAATGGCTGCATTATTTTGTCAGCAAGTTTTTAAAAAAGCCATTATAATAAAAACGTTATTGAACTAGCTTGTTCGGTCCGTATTGGGAAATATTGGTCTCGTTCTTTTTTTTGCAAGTTTATGGAGCATTCAAGCAATCATAGCCAAACTTTATGACTTTTCCTAAAAATTATCTTGGAATATTTTGGTGTGTCAATATTTAGATCACGTGACAGGCCGTTTTAGCCAAATTTGGTATTTTAAGCTTAATTTCCAGTTTTCATGAGATTTCCGCTTTCTACGAATAGTTTCCTACAAAATCTTTGCAATTGTTGCATTCTTATATTGTTTTTGATGTTTTCAAATCAAATTTGGTGATTTTCTGACATTTCTGAACAATTTAAAAATCCAAGATGGCGGATCCAAGATGACGGACATTTTTAAAGTATGACGCTATTTTGGCGTGATATGATATCACAATTGATTCTTGATTGTCACCAAAATAAACATGTTTGAACGCTTTATACACCACATAAGTTTCATTTTTATAGCACAAATAACTTTTGAGATACATATCATTTTACCCAAATTTGTTGTTTTTTAGCTTAATTTTCAGTTTTCATAACATTTTTGCCTTTTACGATGAAATCTTTCCAAAATGTTTGCCGTTTTAGCATCTTTACATTTTTCTTGATTTTTTCAAAACAAATTTGGAGATTTGGAGACATTTCTGAACAATTTAGAAATCCAAGATTTAGGATCCAAGATGGCGGATTTTTTTTAACGTATGACGTCATTGTGGCGTGTATGACGTCATAATTGACACGTGACTGCCACTAAAATAAAGCTTTTCGGATGTTTTACACACCATGTAAGTTTCATTTTCATAGCGTCAATACTTTTCGAGATACATAGGGGGGCACTATCTGCCCCCCCCCCCCCCCCCTGCAGGCTCAGGAACGAAAAAAAAGCCTAGGCAGAATAGGGTTAAAGCGAAGAATCTTGGCCGTTATGAATAAATGTCTTAGACGAAACCCACCAGGTGTCTCTAGTGCATCCAAATATTCCAGTTTTCAACTAAAAAATCTGGAGCAAGAAATGTTGCCATTGATGAGAGGAAAAGTAAGAAAAAATACCCTATGTGTCAACCAAACACCATTCAGTAATTTGGCCCTCTAACCATAGACAGGAGCACCCAACGGATCATTTGGGTGGAATATAT
Source organism: Desmophyllum pertusum (assembly GCA_029204205.1). Classification (NCBI taxonomy): domain Eukaryota; kingdom Metazoa; phylum Cnidaria; class Anthozoa; order Scleractinia; family Caryophylliidae; genus Desmophyllum; species Desmophyllum pertusum. The sequence continues at coordinate 1,274,174 of MU826840.1, read as the reverse complement.
GTTCGGAAGGCCTATTATCGCCTCAGATATTCGGTTAGGGGAAATGTCATCTCGAACTTTCTTAATATGGGAAAATTAATGCCTTTTGTTTTCGGAGAGATAAAAATGTCGTCTTGGGTACAAAAAAAAGTCAGCTAGGATTTTTGGAAAGGCAAATCAACTCATAAATTCGGGTAATAAGATTTCAATACCTAAAGTTTTCTGAAGTTTGACATTTCACTGCTAACGTATCCGAACAGATACATTTTTCCTAGCGTTTAAAAATAAGCCATTAAACTGCACAAAAAGTAGTTATATTTTAAAAACGACGTTTCGATCCGACACCTACAGGAAAATGTTGTCGTTGGGTGCCCTTACATAGAGGGGCCTTGTTACAGCCATGAAAATGATTTATTTCGAAACATGCTTCGTACTCTTTTTATAAGCCATCATAAGCCACTTTCGAGCTAATTGTTTCCATATTTTCAACTTGTATGGCATTGTGCAGATTCAATCTCTACTTTGTTACTACATTTAGTGGACTTGGCCATGGTAACACGAGCCTAGTGGTCCACAACTGCCGGAGCTTATCCGGGTTTCTGAAGCATGACGCGACTAGGAGTGTTGTTTGGGTTAGGGAGAAAGTGGCGAGAACAAATCTTTTAAAATCAGAAAATTCTGAATTAGACTCTTAGCAATGTGTTATCTATTTTCCTGCATTTGTAGGCACAAAGTAGCGTTTTAATTGCCCCAAAACAAACCTTTTTTTAGTAAGAATTATTTGCTTATTTTAAGTATATCGATACCGTTGCAACTTCAAGACGTAATTCATTTAAAGTAGGCTTTCATGATGTAAATTTATGTTTCTAATGCATTGTGGGACGATCATTTTGTTGCGACTTCGCTGGAAAGCGTGGCAAGGTAAATTCTAAGTCAGAAAATTGTTATGAAAAGGGGCAATACTGTAATCAGATTTCACACCCTTTACATTTTTATTAACCCTAAGTTCATACCGGGCTTTTTTTGGAGGGGGGCGGATTCGGGCCCCCTCCGTTTCTCCAGGATTATTAAAGCTACGTAAACGAAACTTGGAGGATATATAGTACGTCTAAAAATATTTATTTTGTCGTATGAAACAAGAGATGATGACGTCATATGACATAGAAATTACGTCATGACTTCCGAACAGCCGCCATCTTGGATCCGCCATCTTGGATTTCTTGATTTTTCTAAAACGTCAGAAAACCAAACAACTTGTCCGAATCAGATTTTTTGTTTTTAACTGTTTTTGGCGCGAAAATGACGTCATATTATTACTTTTTTTTTTTTTACTGCGTTATCACGGTCTATTTTCAAACCAGAATTGAAAGATCAGGCCAGGACAATTTAAACAGTGAAAAAATATTTCAGCTACTGCTTTTCAGTACAAAGATATTCCCGCCATTTTTTGGTTACTATTTTTAGAAATTGTTCGAAATTTTAAGTGCCATAACTTTGAATGAAAAGCAGCAGCTAAGAAATTGTTTCATCTTTCATATCGTTCGGGCCTATTCTTTCATTTCTGGGTTGAAAATAGACCATAACGCAGTAGCAAAAAAATTAATTAATAATATGACGTCATTTTCGCGCCAAAAACCGTTAAGAGCGGCCCTCTGTAATTATCGCCCGGAGGCGTGCAAAATGAAAAAATCGAAATTCCTCAAACTTTACCAGAATATAGGTCTAGTTAAACTATTGCTAGAAAAATAACTTTCAGTTCCATCAGATTTTTATTTTGGGCGAACGGCGCCCATAACGGTTTTCGGCTCTCGCATCAGTTTTCACGGGGTGAATACAACACATTACTAAACGTCTCTTAAAAAAATAGGCAAAGGAAATATCCAAACACTGTATAGTTTATTGAAAAGAAGACACATTGGTTAATTGGTTAAATGGTTATTTAAACAATTTGATAGCAAACTTAATATTTGAGCAAATTTTAAAGTTTTAGCTTATTTTGACGATTTTGGCAAGGCAAATTAAGCCTAAATTGAGAGGTAAAAAAACCTAATTGGTACATGGCGTGGGGTTATAAAACTATAACCCAATGAAAGAGCAATGTTTCTTCTACAAATATATGTAATAACATTTTTGGGCTACTGAAACTACGAAATTTGAGAGCGCCAAACGAAAGTGCTCCCGAGGTCAAAAATTACCTTTCCGTGTCACGAAATGCGTATAGCTAAAATACACAAGTCACACTGGAAAAATTCTAAGATAGATTTCCCTAAGTAGTTTGTGCTACTGTGGAAGGCTAGCTATTCTTAGATAGATAACGTCTTGATTTCTGGTAAATTTGTGTAAAATCGTAGCTTTTAGAGGTTAAAATGTAATTATTTTCGGTTCGAAATTCACGAAATGAAAGGAATTCACGGCACAAGACTATTTCCATCACTCTTCTATATATTAACAAAACCTATAATAAGTGAGACATAATATCGAACTATTTACAGTTAATAATGGCATCAGTACCTGTGAAGTCTTGGAATTGAAATGTAAGCGCCAACGGTGCTCAATGTTTGTGCTCCATGTTTGCCAGAATCAACAGAGATTGCGTTACACAATTCACGGATCCAACTTTATCGTGGGTGGGGGGGGGGGGGGGGGGGGGGGGGGGAGAGTAATCATTACATTACAGTCGTGTTTTTTCGTAATATTTGTGAGAACAGATGTATCATATACCTTATTCTCACTTATTTTCGTGAGTATTTATTTTCGCGATGTAGCAAAAAACGCGAAAACTGAAAGACGATATTTTCGCAAAATATTTTAAAAATAAAGCCTCGCGAAATACGGATCAGTCGATTTAGCCAAATAAGTACGCGCCGAAATCAGTGAGAATATTAAACGATAGACATTCATGGAGGGGTGAGCGGGTGTGACCAACGGCCCGTGGTTGCGAGGAAGCTCGAAGGTGAGTGACCGGTTTGGAACTTTTCAGAAACCGCCACTGTAAACAGTTCATTTCCGGTTTCGATTCATTCAACCATCAACCATGGCATCGTGTGGCTACTCTGCGTTTGTCGGAGGGTTTTGTGGTTGCAGTAGGTCTAACCCCGCGAATGCAATGTGCGTGACAATCCAGAGTTGCGGCAAGGATGTAAAAAGTCATTTGAAGTATTTCACCTGTCACGATTCAACTTTAAAAACAGAAACATATCTTCTTCTCGCCAGAGCAGGTAACAACATGGACAACATGCATATGTTTATATTATGTCTGTTTGGTTATTAATATTACTAGAGAAATCAAAGCATTATAGAGCTTCCTAGGCTCTACCTTAAGCAATGTTTCGTGTAAGTGCGTGCGTATTAAAGTGCATAGAAATTATTGTAGCAGCCGATTGCCGAAGACCGGCGGAACATTTTTCGCTCCGAAAAGGGGGGGGGGGGGGGGGGGGGGGGGTGGGGAAGGAGCGTCCATAAATTGGTGCTTCATAGGCCCTATGAAGCACCAATTCTAAAGTAAAACTAGTTGCTGTCGTAGTTAAACTCTTACATTGGTCTTACATTGGAATTGACACCTAAAAGGTACGATGATTACTCCGTCACTTGCCGCAACTCTGGATTGTCACGCACATTGCATTCGCGGGGTTAGACCTACTGCAACCACAAAACCCTCCCACAAACGCAGAGTAGCCACACGATGCCATGGTTGATGGTTGAATGAATCGAAACCGGAAATGAACTGTTTACAGTGGCGGTTTCTGAACAGTCCCAAACCGGCCACTCACCCCTCCATGAATGTCTATTGTTTAATATTCTCACTGATTTCGGCGCGTACTTATTTGGCTAAATCGACTGATCCGTATTTCGCGAGGCTTTATTTTTAAAATATTTTGCGAAATATCGTCTTTCAGTTTTCGCGTTTTTTGCTACATCGCGAAAATAAATACTCACGAAAATAGGTGAGAATAAGGTATAAAAAATATTATGATACATCTGTTCTCACAAATATTGCAAAAAAACACGACTGTAATGTAATGATTACTCTCCCCCCCCCCCCCCCCCCCCCCCCCCCGCCCCCACCCACGATAAAGTTGGATCCGTGAATTGTGTAACGCAATCTCTGTTGATTATGGCAAACATGGAGCACAAACATTGAGCACCGTTGGCGCTTACATTTCAATTCCAAGACTTCACAGGTACTGATGCCATTATTAACTGTAAATAGTCCGATATTTTGTCTCACTTATTATAGGTTTTGTTAATATATAGAAGAGTGATGGAAATAGTCTTGTGCCGTGAATTCCTTTCATTTCGTGAATTTCGGATCGAAAATAATTACATTTTAGTGGCTGCAAATTAACCTCTAAAAGCTAAGATTTTACACAAATTTACCAGAAATCAAGACGTTATCTATCTAAGAATAGCTAGCCTTTCACAGCAGCACAAACTACTTAGTGAAATCTACCTTATAATTTTTCCAGTGTGACTTGTGTATTTTAGCTATCCGCATTTCGTGACACGGAAAGGTAATTTTTGACCTCGGGAGCACTTTCGTTTGGCGCTCTCAAATTTCGTAGTTTCAGTAGCCCAAAAATGTTATTACATATATTTGTAGAAGAAACATTGCTCTTTCATTGGGTTATAGTTTTATAACCCCACGCCATGTACCAATTAGGTTTTTTTACCTCTCAATTTAGGCTTAATTTGCCTTGCCAAAATCTTCAAAATAAGCTAAAACTTTAAAATTTGCTCAAATATTAAGTTTGCTATCAAATTGTATAAATAACCATTTAACCAATTAACCAATGTGTCTTCTTTTCAATAAACTATACAGTGTTTGGATATTTCCTTTGCCTATTTTTTTAGGAGACGTTTAGTAATGTGTTGTATTCACCCCGTGAAAACTGATGCGAGAGCCGAAAACCGTTATGGGCGCCGTTCGCCTAAAATAAAAATCTGATGGAACTGAAAGTTATTTTTCTAGCAATAGTTTAACTAGACCTATATTCTGGTAAAGTTTGAGGAATTTCGATTTTTTCATTTTGCACGCCTCCGGGCGATAATTACAGAGGGCCGCTCTTAAAAACGAAAAATCTGATTCGGACAAGTTGTTTGGAATGTTAAGATATGTTACCTCCCCATGTTTCAGCTACATCCGATGAAACCTTATTAAGTTTAATTTCTTTGGCCGATTTCAGCCTAAAAAAAATCCCAGCGTGATTGCCATTCAGAATTCGTCTTCTTCACAGTCAGTTTGCGGAATTTTCGGAAGAGATAAAATTGTCAAAGTTCCTGAATCGAGTCCGGCTTGCCGGGTTGGTCTACATCTTGAACGTTTTCGGCTTCTAAAAGCTCCTGACTGATAAATCGCATTTGAAGTTTGGAAGATCCTCTTCTCTTCTGTTTCTAAAGTTCTTTCATCCGATTGAAACGTTTTAAGTAGGTTTCAAAATCGTTTTCCTGAGACATTATTATGCAGAATTTGAAATTAATCGAAACTAACTTGCAAAGATGGCGTCATGGTCATGATTAGTAGCACTCTCAAATTTCGCGGGCCGTACTGTAGAATAAGGCCCGTAAAATTGACAATCACAGCGCGCGTAATATGTAAGAGATATAATAAATACCTCTTACTAACCGAGTTCGAGGTCCGTACGGTAAGTTACGGACCGAGTTTTTTCCCCTTCGATTTATGGCCCAAGCGCGAAGCGCGCGGGCCATAAATCGAAGGGGAAAAAACGAGGATCCGTAACTTACAGTACGGAACGAGAAGACGAGGTTAGTAAGATATTTATTATATCTCTTCCTTTGGAAAAAGGAAAACATTTCAAGTCAACCGCGAGGAAAGGGGTTTCATTTGACTGACACGCATCACAGGCAAAGCCGGGACGAGTCGATTGTTCGAGTTCGACGAGTTGTAAACACGATTTGAATCCAAACTTCAAACGTCTTCAAACAATTTCTACCTAGTTATTTTCTGTAAAAGCATGAAAACTAGGTACAGTTCGAGTTTACTTTTAAACTACTTCTTGAAGTTCGTTAAACAGACAAGGACAATAAATTTGATTCACCGATTGTGAAGAAAGCACCGCAATCAACTTACAGCGTGTTCGTCAAACTGAGTGAAAATACGAGTGTTTCTTACAAATACTGGACGAGAGAACACTAAAATTGTAACGAAACTACGGGACAAAAGTCATCTCAGATACTGCCGTCCATTTTGTGGCGCTTTGTTGTGTAGTTCTGAGAAGTGTTCGCTGCAGAAGTCGCATAATAACTTGGTGAAAAATTTGCCGAGAAGCTTGTCAAAAACATCAACAGGTAAGACTTACGTTTTCCACGTTATATGTTCCATTCGTCTGCTCTTAACAGAACTTTTCAAACCTTTTCCATTCAGAATTCGTCTTCTTCACAGTCAGTTTGCGGACTTTTCGGCAGAGATATTAAAAACTGTCAAGTTCCTGAATCGAGTCCGGCCGGCTCGCACATCTTGGACGTTTTCGGCTTCTAAAAGTTCCTGACTGATAAATCGCGTTTGAAGTTTGGAAGATCCTCTTTGCTTCGCTCTAAAGCTCTTTCATCCGGATTGCAGGTTTCAAAATCGTCTTCTTGATACATTATTATGCAGAATTTGAAATTAATCGAAAGTAACTTGCAAAGATGGCGTCATGATCAGTAGCACTCTCAAATTTCGCGGGCCATACCGTAGAATACGGCCCGTAAAATTGACCAATCACAGCGCGCGTACTATATAAGAGATATAATAATGTGTTTTATTACATAAGTACTGAGATTTACTCATGAAAAAACGATTGTGTATAAATGATACATAAAATCAATTAGCCAATAGGAAACGCGAACGATGAAAACTCACTAGTGAAAAAACGTCGTTCGTCCAATCACAAACGCGAACGACGAAAACTCACTAGTGAAAAAAATCGTATTGGATTTTCCCGCCATTAGTTGACAGTTGTTTGTCGCTGTAAATTTAAACAAGGGTTTCAAGATTCGTTCCGACTGAATTGGGAGAACTTTGTAAATGTCAAGAAAATAATTCAAGATACAAAGCCGAAAAAACTCCCAACAGGGAATGTAAGTAATGGACCAAATATCAAGAACCAAAGCGGCCGAAAGCCTGGCATCGACTTTGAAAAACAAACACAATCGTCCGACTGCCGTTTATTGAAGTGTCGTCTCAAAAACTTTCGTGGCGGATTGAGCTCGCTTCTGGAAAGCGGCGAAGGGAAATTTGCCGTCAACTAACTTCAGGTAATGTGGGGGAAGGTAATTAATATCGATTATGGATCGATTTTATATAGAAATCCACGGAAAGTCGACAAAACTTCAACTTTGATTCATTCATTCAGCTACGAGCTTGGCTGCATGCAAAGCATAACCGACTGGTCAGCAAGTGATTTTTGTGCCGTGGATGTAAACAAAATCATGTTCATTCCTCGTTTACTGACTGGAGTACATTTTAATTGCATTTCTTGAATTGATCAGCTGACTATTTGCTCTGTAGAATATTTTTGATGTCGAATTAAACTTGCCGAATTATTTGCAGTTGAGCTGAGTTAAGAATGCGAAACTTTGCTTTCGCCCCGGCGACGGCGATTTTGAAAAAATATATTTTTTCACTCAACATTCAGAGGAGGGGTGGAAATATTCCCAAGATGCATTGCGTTGTATAGGATATTATCAATTTTTGCGCGGTTGCTCAGCAGTTGTATTCATCACGTTGAGATGAAAACATCTCCTTGAGGGAAAGGCTGTACCTGGCAAATGGGCTCCAAATTTTAACCAGAATCAACTGCTTTGTGCTCACGGCGTCGAACAAGGACAATTTGGATTAATATCTTCCAGAATGAGCTATTTTAAACTGAAATATCACGAAGTACCTCTCTTCACGTGTGCGTTCTTTGTAGCCGAGCATCAACTGAAATGCCTTGGAATGTTTTAACACGTTTTCAAGAAAAGTTATCCGCAATCCTGCATCACTCTGCCGTGTAGAATCAAGTACTGATTTGTGCATTTAGGTATTTGAAATCTCGGGGTTTTCAAGGTAATGGAAAGTTGTGTAATATACTTTTTAGTTTTACCGTAATCTCGCTTCAATAAATAAAGTCTAAAAACTGTATGTCCATGATGTTCGTTTTAATGCAAGGCCACGCGTGATATTGCTAGCTTTGCTTGATTGAGAATCAGGAAATACAGGAGTGTATGATTTTTAATTTTTAAATATAGCATGTTTCGTTTTTAGACCAAGCGAATTTTTTTGAAATGTACATGTACATCTGCATTCGAATCAAGTAACTATTTACTTTTATATATGATTGATTTTGTTTGTATTTTACTTGAGGGTTTCCCTTGTTTCTCAGTGGCAGTGTTATACTGCCTGGATAGGGAAACAGATTTTTATCCATGAAACTAAATTTAAATTAGTCTGAATACATGTTCTGCTTAGTTTTAAAATTTTGTTACAAATGCTGTAAACTACAATATTTATTCAGTTCTATCACTGATTTTCTGGCAAAAATATGTTGCATTTTCAACACTTCCATGGCCAGAAGCAAACCAGAGGCAAACCAAGTTTAAATGTGGTACTGTGCGCAGGTGAAATACATTTACCGTAAAGTGGCACATGTACTTTTGTGTTCTAAAATTTCAGAAATGTACTGACACTGTATTTCGCTTCGATTAAATCTTTAGAAGTCATAATTTAATATTTGTAGTATACACTGTAGGTCCTTCATTCTCATGACCTGCCTTCCAACCTCTTGTAGACTCATGCTCAAAATCTTTATTTATATATTCTCATTCCTGATTATTATACAGTGCATTTTATTGGTTCTGTGTTTGATGACCGTCAAAACAATATACATGTACAGTACAGTGGAATTCGGACACCAAAGGGACATGAAAAAGTGGCTGATATAAGAGAAAATATGTGTCGTCGGGACAAACAAAACTGTCTGTAATAAGCGGGTGTCCGTATTAATGAGTGTCCGTAAAGCGGGGTTCCACTGTACTACAATGGTCACTCTGCCAGTCTGGGGCAGAATTTACTGGCTGTTGCATTTTTGTAGAGGTGACCATTGTAGAGGTGACCATTGTAGGGAGGTTTGGTTTCAGAAAGAGAAGTGTGTTAATGGGAATATGGTCGGGGTGAAAAATCATGGCTATTGTTAGAGGTAGCTGTTAGTGGCAGTTCAACTCCCCTAACATACATTTTATTTATTCTCCACTCTTGTCTGCTTAACAATGAATTGTAATTATGAACACTAGGCGAGTTTACGTGGCTACTGTGGTTATAAATTGCCATGACTGGTAAATGATTTGTAGCATTGAGTCTCTCTTCTCAGTCTCAAGCTCAAATTAGTAATTCTCCTTCTGATTATCATACATTAAAATTTTATTACAGTGGAACCCGGTTAATATGGACACCAAAGGGATACGAAAAAGTGTCCGTATTATCCGGGTGTCCGTATTAAGCAGGCTGATATAAGAGAAAATATATGTCGTTGGGACAAACAAAACTGTCCTTAATAAGCGGGTGTCCGTATTAACGAGTGTCCGTAAAGCGGGGTTCCACTGTAGTTCAACTTCTGGGAATTTGATGACCATCCAGGTGACCATCAATAGCAGCCACTCTGGAGCAGAGTAGGGACCAGTTTTAGTGAAAGTGAAGTGTATTGATGGGGGCATGGTCAAAATGAAAAATCCTGGCCATTGTAGCTGACAAATTGTTCTTATTATCCACAGTCATGTTACAATAAATTGTAAGGAGAAATTAGAAATCCATATTGAAATAGTGTCACTGCACAGTTTATGAACACTGGCCACTGGGTGACTTATTAAACATGACTACTGGCTGATGATCGAGTCTACATTAATATTGAAACTTTGCTTTCTCACCAATTTTGAACTGCTCTTCATTTCTGGAAATATATTTATTGTTGCTCACCATTTAAAACATGACTATGTAATAAATTGTATGGAGAAATTAGAAATCCATATTAAAATACATGTAGTGTCACTGCATTTTAATAAACAATGAGTGGTTACATGGCTACTGTGGTTGTAACGGCATCATTATGTAATGTGAAAAAACTTCCAAGAAATAATTCACTGATTTCAAGGTTAAGCTGCAACTCACAACACACACATTTTTGGACACTTGACAGTGGCGGATCCAGACCTGTCATAACTGATCAGGTGGAAAAATTGTCCGGCCCCTCTCCTAGATCCACCACTGCTTTATAACTTTCAGTGTTCTATTCCCTCTAATCCCCCCCCCCCCCCTTAACAATGATGTGATCTGTGACTGGATGTCTGCTATTCTTCAACATTGTTGTTCGGTGGAATGGGGTAATCCTGTTTTGATAGCATAGGATGATATCTGAATTCTGTAGTCTTCAACTTTCCATACCTATTGTCCCAAGGACTTTTGATGAGGATTTCAGTTGCATATATGAACCAGCTGTTTATTTTATGGTGACTAAAATCAATAATATAAGTTAATATTGATTGAATTTCTTTAAAAGTAACAAGGAATAGCAAGGTTGTATCATGAATAATTAGGTAACTTCTCAGATTGAGGCAGTATGAAAATCTAAGGATGGCCTGATTACAAGTTATTTGATATAATTGGGCGAAAATATAGTTTTGTATTGGTGTATATTTTTGTATTCCTGTCTCCCCCACCTGGTTTATATTATTTTGTATTGGGGCTCTGTGGCTACACAACCCCATCAGATACAGAATATATATTTTTCCCACTAGCCACCAATATGACACAGTATCACAAAATAGTTGATAGTATTCTTATATGCACCTAAAATTATTCAGGTGTAAACATTGAACTTGTTGGAAATGTGAGAGCATTTGGCACTATAAAAGTGTCTTGAATCTATATCATCCATGCTGGACCTAAGAAAATAAGAAAGAATATTATTCATTTTGAGTTCAATGAAACACATAAAAGCGTTATTTGTACGCCTATTTCGCGTAAAAAACGATATAAAGAAACAAAAACGGCATTTCTCTTCATAAACATGTCTTGCATGTTAGCCATGTTTCACAACATGTGATCCATAATTGCTGATTTACCCCATTTTCAAAGCCTCCAAAAAGCTAAAAATCCTGGGTCACTAAGGGTCACTATGGTACAAAATTGTGTAAGAACGTTTCTAAAACAAAAATATTAATTGTATGTAAAAATTACTCAAGCAGAGAGACTGCTACGAATAAATTTATGCACCGCGTCGAAGCCGTGGTCACGGATGGATCGAAGTATTGATTTTGAAACATCATAAAAAATAACTCCTGAACCATTAATTTCCACAAAAAACACTTCCATTAGAAGAACAAATGATAAGGATATGTTTACAAGCTCACTTACTTCAGGTTAGCGCTTAAACGCTGAAAAAATGAAGATGAAAAATTGCCAAAATTCGCCACGCAACAGGAAAGCGCCGCCATCTTGTCAAATCAGAGACCGCAAAGGATTCTTGGAAGACGTTCACTTCTTCTCTGCTCAACATTGTAATATCTCAGTACTCATGTAATAAACAAATTACTTCATGGTTAGTTCGCTTGTACGATTTTTATTCACTTGTTGTGAAGAATAACAAACTCACTCGCTCGCTGCGCTCGTTCGTTCGTTTGTTATTCTTCACAACTCGTGAATAAAAATCGTACGCGCTCACCAACCATGAAGTAATCTCTATATATTTTCTATCAACATGCAAAACAAATTATTAACTTAGTAATCTCAGCCTTGAGTATATTGTTGGCACATTTTAAAATTTCGCCCATCTCAGCCTTAATATTCTTATATAAAAAGATTCTTACAAAATCAAAAGAGTTTATTTCGTGTTTCCGATACATCACGTTTTACATGCATTCTTTTGTTTTCACCCTATATTTTCCATACACTGCGCATTCCACTGTACGCTGAAACATCTTTAGAATACTCCGCAATCCACACTCCCTGACCGCCTGATCGTTTTTTGCGACGCATTTGTTAGCAGTCCCATTTTAGTTTTTGGTGTGGTGACAAGTATTATTTTTGCGAAGCTTATTTTCTATCCCATTATCAGTTTATTTTCTGTTTTCTTATAGATGTTAAAGTGCCTTCACTGGAAGAGACTTCCCATCCAGGGTGACGCCATGCAAGGCGGATCTCAAGAGCGACCTTACAGGGGAGGTGACGCCATGCAAGGCGGATCTCAAGGGCGACGTCGAGGGGACTCAAGGGAACATCGAGGGGACTCAAAGGGACCTCAATTCCGAGGGCGTTGATAGGCAATACTACATGTGGACCAGCTTTAGTTCTTAGTGTAGCATTATTACATATAGATTACTACAACAAATACGTTAGTCCAAATAGTGCTGTTGTTACACAACAGCACTATCCATCCCATAATTTTAACATAATTTAATATTCTATTGCTAACGTCTTTTATATTTAGTTGTACACTATTGTTTTTGGATTTTATTATCATTGTAATTATCTTAGGTATATTTTTCAGTTTTTAGCATTTAATCATATATAAATATAAATTGTATTATTTATTTTTATTTATTTATCCCACTATCAAATTTACCAGTGAGCGATCAACTACTGCTATTCCATTCCTAGGCGTTAAAGGGTCCCTCTCAACTAGTGTGCTTTGCGGTCGCGTGTTATTGTTTTCTTGCGGGAAACTCGATCTCTCGTGGGGCTAATGTATGCCATACTTTCCAATTTGTACCAACTTGGGTCGTCGAACTGCTTTTTGTGGCCAGAACAAGGCCAGAATCCTGCAAACCGCCGTAAGCTTAAGAGTATTGGCGCGAAAATCGCACTGGTTGAGAGGGACCCTTTAATATTCTACTCGAGATGAGTGGAAAAATAGAAACCGATCTGTTTTGCAAGCCTACAGTTCAGGGAGGGGGGATAGAAAGCCGGCACTTTTCTTTGAAGACATAGCGTTGCCGGGCAACAGAACAACAGTGCAAATCCTGTGTCAATCAAGCCGTTGCTAAGAATGACGTCAACCAAAACTTCTTTTTTTTTTTCGGAAAACTTGTTCAAGCTCGCAGCGCAGAGCAGGTCCGCGTGTTGCCTGTAAACGCAGCTAACACGGATTTTTGGCCAAGTCTTTCACGCAGCCGAGAAATATCGGGGCCGCAGCGTGAAACAATAAGCGAAAAATCCGTCTGAGCTGCATTTGCAGCTAGGCTACAGCGAGAGTCTTTCGGATGCGAAGTGGATGAAAATGTTTATCGTAATACACGAGGCGAAGCGAAATCAGCCAACAACGAAAAGAACACGTCTTCGTTCTGGATCGGATTTCGAGCGACGGAAAACAACCAAGGAAAAACACATTTTTATTATCTTGCATACTAATTTTTTATTGCTTAGCAACTATTTGAGTGCTACTCCGCCCACTCGGTTGTCCGGCACCGCTATGTACGGCCGCGTCCCCTGTTCCGGGAGGCTTATCTTATTCATAGAGGCAAAACTCCGACGGAATGAACGATGACTAATTTATTTATTTATTTTTTGTGTATATATATTTTCTCCTTTGCATTTTGCACGTCATCTTTACTAGTTAACCATTAACTTGTCAGATGTATTTACAATTCAAATTTAATGAGCCGTTATTTTCTTTCATAATTATAGTCCTTGTCCTGAGGAAGACGGTTCTGCTAGTCGAAATATCGGCCAATAAATCTGCCCTTTTTCCGTTGTGCATGTTTCAGTTATATTCCAAGTGAAGTCTGGCACGTGCATTTCTAAAACAAGAGATCCAGCAAGAAACAACACGATGGCCAAGCGTTTTATTTCTACGTTGTGCACTCTGCATTCAAATTAAAGTTTTAAATTTGTAACGAGCATTTACAAATAAAACAACATTTTCACCATAACTGAGTTTTTTTAATCGATTTTGTTTCTCAAGCACGACTAAACATTTTGTTCATCTTATTACACAATCGGACAGTTTATCAAGTTTGAGGTGTTTCGTTAGATTTTACCCATGTAAAAGACTTTCAAAAATCAGAAAAATTAGAGACTTTGTATGGATTTGGGGGACGCCATCTCGATCTGAATTAGACATTTGTATGGGATTTGGGTGACCTTTGACAGCTCACAGCCTGGTTACTATGCAATATAACATACCCAAACTTGGTAAACTTACTCATTTTCATGCGTTCTTTCTGTCGATGGGATTCATTTCTTAATATGATGCAATTTAAACAATGGGTCAACTAGTGCCCAGTCCTTTTTGAACTTCGGAACGGGCAATGGAGCTTTTGTGGTAGTAATTGTGCGGAATTACTTAGTCATATTATAAGTTCGTATTTAACAGTGTTAGCTATGTCCATATCATAAGTTATGGTATCCCTACATGTATTTCTAAACAAAGAGGAAAAATGTGGTTCATAACCTTGCACACGGTTAAGATACAAGGTATTTATATAATTTATGGTACCCTGATGGAAACACAATTTGAAGCAAAATAAATAATAACATGTACCCAACAATGTGTCAACATCAAATCATTCAACAAAATAGGGCAGAAAATCTTGAACACAGTTTTAAAAAGGAACGTTTTACATTTTGTTTGTCCCATCTATCACTGCACATCAGAAACAAATTAATCATTGATCTCAGTCAAAAAATTAACAAGTTGTTGTAAGGGTTATTTTAGGCTACGTTCACATTGTACCGGATCCACTTTGGATCAGGTACAAAATTTGCACGGATACGTCTTTTGTTCACACTGCAATTGCTATCCGGAAAGGTTTTGGACCGCCTTAGTATCCGTGTAAGTTTTGTATCTGCTCCAGGAGCAGACCGTAATGGTCTCAAGTTGTAGGCACAGTGTGAACAGGTTGAACGGTTCCGTTTTCGTACCGGGACGCCATTTTTAAAGATTCGGCATTCTGCGCATGATTTCAAATGAAAAAAAAAAATACCGGGACAGTGTGAACAGGTGTAAAAACTTGCACGGATTCAAGCTGTACCGATACAATGTGAACGAAGGCTTAGATCAGAGAGCTATTGGTAGAAATCTACTCACTATCTATCACGAATGCTGTACTGATCTGATTGGCTATCTTGTCACTATCATCTATTTAACAAATAGCTATAGATTCTATTTGGTCGTGCGTCTGTACTCTAATAGACGTACAGATGACGTCAAAACGTGACAAGAACATGCGATGAGGCATTTATATTTCATGGTCGATCGCAAGAAAAGCTATTTTGTCGTGGAAGAATCACAGTAATACAGTTACGGTCTTTCATTTGCACAACCTCGAACGTGGAAATGTAAGCTTTATGTACATGACAGTCGGGGAGCGAGTGCCAGTTTTGGCAAATCTTCGCGTGGAATGACCTTAAGAGTTTCCGAATCTCTTTATCCAATCAGAAACTTGCGCGAGCACTCACGAATACTCCGAATGTAATCGCGCCAGCCAATACGTCATGTTGCTTACTGAACCTGCGAACGTGAAACGCAAATTTTAAAAACTGGGGAATATCTCTTGGGGAATATCACCCGGATATTCTCCAGTTTTGGCTGCGTCACGTGACGTGTTTAGACCAATCGCGCGCGAGAAAAAATTTTGATGGATTATAACGTAGGATATCGGGTCAGCAACCTCGTCCCCAGGGCCTTCTCTCCTTTTTTTTCAAGATGGCGTCTGATGGAGCGAAGACCCTGGCAAAGGCTGGGTCACGTGGTACAAATACTCCAAGATTCTTGGAGTATTTTATCACGTGACTTTGTTGTGGAGCTGAAACAAAATGGCGGCCAAAGCTGAGTGTCCCAGATTACGTGGACCGCGTTTTACGGCGTATCTTTGTAGACGAGGAAACAATACTTCATTTGGAAGACTAATTTATTGTTTGGAAGCTCTTCCGCCTCTTCGAAAGCATAACGCGTGGTCAAAGACTCTGGAAACACTACGGTAACTTAACACCACCGCACGTATAAAACTAGCTATCCCGGGAACTATCGGTCTTATGTAAGCTAAATATAAATCTTTAAAGCATTTGTACGCACCCGTACCTTCGATCTTCCCAGAAAAGTCGAAGGGGTCGTAGCTATGTCACCGTCTGAGATTGTTCTTCGTAGAAATCAAAAAGGAGAGTTCGATTGTAATTGTTCTTGGATTCATATTCGTTGGAAAATCATTGAAATTTTCCACGTCCAGACACGTATTCCTTCATGTCAGTATTGTACCGATATTACGGTTAGCGCTTTGTACTTGCGATTGAAGGATATAAGCCTGTTGTTTTTTTCTTCTAGGTCTTATGGCTCTGTCAATCCGCTCATCCCCTCCCCCGGGCATTTTTTTTTTGTCAGAATGTTGCAAATGCCCCTCCAATTTAGTCGGGAAATTTATGCTCAAGCTTTCCGATCCTTGATCACCTATTAAACCAAGAGCTTATGAATTTGATATCTTGTCCCGCAAAGTTGTCAAAGCTTCTTTCCGACATCTTTGGTTCGCATGTGGAAAGCAACAGTGCAAATTTTTGCACATGTGTGGTGGGGCTCCGGTTCACTTGAAAAGTGCAGGGCTCAAACGAGGTTTAATATCAACTCAGTTTTAACACTTTTAAATTACGGGCAATCAGGAAAGTTAAAATACACAACAAATAATGTACGTCTTTTAAAATCCAAAAGATATACATGTAATGTTGCCTTTGACAATGCCCCACCCCCTGGACGACCTGATATAGCAAATACCCCACCCCGGGAATGGAAAAGTCGTAAAATGCCCGACAAATGCCCGGAGGGGGGGAATCTGACAGAGCCATTAGCTTATGAATGGGAGTTTATTTCAAATCATATTCAAGTAGTGCACAAGAAAATAGATGATTTATATTTTTTGATGTTTCATAGTCCATAAAAATAACATTTTTTTTTAAATAAATGTAGTGGATGAAAAAAAAATTAACCTGACATGTAATCCCATGGGGAGAAAGATCTGAGGATACCGTTTCCTCTAGATAATAATTATTGTTTTCTATTGGTAAATTTTCTTTTATCGCCATCTTATCACTCAGCTAGGGAAGGGGACAGTTAAAACTATTATGGAAAGCCTACACTGATTTGTATATTTTTATGTGTAAGGATTGTAGACTCAAACCTTCTCCTTATTATCTCAAATCCTTATTATATGTATATTTTTTCGAACCCCTATTAAGCGGCCACCCTCAGGGAAATGGCAAGTGGGTCGGCCGCTTAATAGGGTTTTGTCAGAAATTAGCATAAGGCGTGGTAGAAACATCACTTTGTTCGAATACAAACACGCTTGGAGGCTTGTGACAACTGTGTGTTTGAATGTTTTTATCAGTCATCACTTTCTATTTCGGACTCTTATCTGTCATCAGCTTTTACAAAACAAAGCCAAACTACATGTATAAAATTTTGGAGGCCACTGAATAGAGAACCCTCAGTGGTATGGGCCAAAAGGTGGCCACAGCCACGTAACAGAGGTGGCCCCTTAATAGGGGTTTTATTTACAGTATTATACTGACAACAGTTTTGCGACTTTGATAACTGGCCGTTTAATAGGGGGTAGCCGCTTAATAGTTGGCCCCATAATTTGATTTTTACAACAATAAATTTATATACCAAATATGTTCACGACACAATTATTATTGTTTTCATTCTTTTTTTCTTTTATGCAGAAAATGTTACTTGAATTCATTGTATTCACCTCTGTAGTTTAAAATAAAGATGCACTATTGCTTGTGTTGGTTTTCTGTCCTGCTTGCTTTCATTTTGATCTCAAAGTCTCTTCCCCACCCAACAGTCAAATGAAAGATAATGTAATAATTATTATATTTATAATAATTATTATTATTACAAATTTCTCACCTCTAATGAAACACAATATTTTGCTAAAATTCCACACATACTACAAAATCCTGGTCATAAGCCCTGGGCTTATTCAACTTCGTAAGGGGTCTTAGGTGGGCTTATAAATGGGGGGGGGGGGGGGGCTTATAGGCAGAATAAACAAGTTGATGCAGCAAATTATTATATCAAGATATGTTTTAAAAACAAATTTCAAGTCAGTACATCAATGCAACTGGAACATAACAAAACAGAATAAAGAAAATTAATATGGTCTAAAGTTGAACAATTTCTGTGAGGACATAGTAAGGAAATGAGGAACAGTAGAGAGGGACTTAAAACCAGGATTTTACTGTTGCATGATGACCTCCGCATACTGGTAAGCAAGAAGAGATATGCCCACCAGAGGTCAACCACTAACATTCCAACACCATTAGTTTTAAAGTGAAACCCGTTGTTATATCAAGACTATCAATGCCGCCAAACCTTCTGAGAAAAGCGGTATCTTTTTAGCATCTCCATGATTTTATTATGTTGAGATGGAGAAGCTGTTCTTACTTTTTGGGGTGCAGGGGAGCCCAGATTACTCTCTATAATCTTATAAGAACAAAACAAAGGATCAGTCATTCTGCGTAAGAACAAGAAACAGGATCAGTCATTCAGTGTAACAAAGGATCAGTCATTCAGTGTAAAGAACAAAAGTGAAATCAATCTCTATTTAAAGCCAAAACATGTGCTGTAAGGGCCCGGCCGCACTAGGCGAATTTTTGTTTGTTTTGCAAAAATATCTGTCATCCAAAATTTCCTACCAAAATTTTGTCAAGCCTTACCAAACTTCAAAGGCGCCGTCGTCCTGCCCCAGAGCAGGACAAAATTTTGTCAAGCATCAAAACTGACAGATTCGTCAATTCACACACATTAATCTCAAGGTTTCAGCGATGATTATTCGCTTACCTCGGTCCGTACAACTTGTACCGATCCAAAATTTTACCTGCTAGCAGCACCTGCTGATGTTTGAGTAGCACAATTTGCTTTATAAACAGTGAACAGTGACATGCAACAGTGCACGGTCCGATCGGGTACAAGTATTGCGTTAAAAAGTGACGGTGAGTCGGGAAAAGCGGCAAGAAACATGCAAGTCGTTTAAAATTTCAGTCCGAGAAGAAGAAATATCTAGTTAATCAGTTTGTGTATCATACCACGAAGGCAGGAGAGTAAGTACTGGTTTTAAAAGATTGTCGAGGAGTTGAATGCAAAATTTCACAGCAACAACAGAGGTTTTCGGTTTCTACGTGATTGATATGTTGTGGTTCGCGAATAATTTGTCGTGATTTTTGGTTTTCAAGTGCGTACGCGTTTATCAAAAATGAAAATTTGGCGGAGACAAAATTTGTAGTATATTTTGGTAGCGCCAAACAAATTTTGTCAGCCAAGTGCGGCCGGGGCCTAATTGGTGACAGGTTGGCAAATAAAACGTAACACCTTTTAATGTACATCTTTGTATATACACCATTTTCCTTTAATTTTTATACTTTGAACAACTAATAAATTGATGAGATATTATTCTGTGAGTGACACAAGCTACTCGGAAAAAAATTCCGAGTTCCCCGGCCCCAACAGGAGTCAAACCTATAAACTTCCGCACACCGGTCGGACACTCTACCACTGAACTATGGGAGGCTCATGGGAGTTAGGCATCCGACCGGTGTGCGGAAGGTCATAGCTTCAACTCCTGTTGGGGGAACTGAGAATTTGTTTTCAGAGTAGCTTGTGTCACTGACAGAATAACTAAGTAATGACCTGTTTTGAAAGAAAATACTCTGTCATATACAATGTATTGTAGCAAATATTATACTTCAATTTAAGGTTGAACTTTTAATTTGAAATAAATAGTGACAAACCAAATGTAGATGTGGATGCAGTCACAAATTACCAATTTTGTATTACATAAATTATTATTACGGGAAATTGTTTAGATAAGCTCATTATTAATACGGGTGTAAATGTATAAAGGTCTAAACAGGAGATTTTTATCTCTCCAAGTCCTCCAACGACAAACTGTTCAAATCAGAACTTTAAACTCAAGCTGAAATGAAAGGGTGAGTTGTAGAACGAAAACAAGTCGCAGTGTACAGTTTATACAGCCGATATATAGTTTATGTGTAAATCAATCACTATTAAACAGTGTAAAAATTAAAAGCTAAAATGTGCCTGATGTGCGGTGTTACCGTAGTGTTTCCAGAGTCTTTGACCACGCGTTATGCTTTCGAAGAGGCGGAAGAGCTTCCAAACAATAAATTAGTCTTCCAAATGAAGTATTGTTTCCTCGTCTACAAAGATACGCCGTAAAACGCGGTCCACGTAATCTGGGACACTCAGCTTTGGCCGCCATTTTGTTTCAGCTCCACAACAAAGTCACGTGATAAAATACTCCAAGAATCTTGGAGTATTTGTACCACGTGACCCAGCCTTTGCCAGGGTCTTCGCTCCATCAGACGCCATCTTGAAAAAAAAGGAGAGAAGGCCCTGGGGACGAGGTTGCTGACCCGATATCCTACGTTATAATCCATCAAAATTTTTTCTCGCGCGCGCGATTGGTCTAAACACGTCACGTGACGCAGCCAAAACTGGAGAATATCCGGGTGATATTCCCCAAGAGATATTCCCCAGTTTTTTAAAATTTGCGTTTCACGTTCGCAGGTTCAGTAAGCAACATGACGTATTGGCTGGCGCGATTACATTCGGAGTATTCGTGAGTGCTCGCGCAAGTTTCTGATTGGATAAAGAGATTCGGAAACTCCTTAAGGTCATTCCACGCGAAGATTTGCCAAAACTGGCACTCGCTCCCCGACTGTCATGTACATAAAGCTTACATTTCCACGTTCGAGGTTGTGCAAATGAAAGACCGTAACTGTATTACTGTGATTCTTCCACGACAAAATAGCTTTTCTTGGCGATCGACCATGAAATATAAATGCCTCATCGCATGTTCTTGTCACGTTTTGACGTCATCTGTACGTCTATTAGAGTACAGACGCACGACCAAATAGAATCTATAGCTATTTGTTAAATAGATGATAGTGACAAGATAGCCAATCAGATCAGTACAGCATTCGTAATAGATAGTGAGTAGATTTCTACCAATAGCTCTCTGATCTAAGCCTTCGTTCACATTGTATCGGTACAGCTTGAATCCGTGCAAGTTTTACACCTGTTCACACTGTCCCGGTATTTTTTTTTTTCATTTGAAATCATGCGCAGAATGCCGAATCTTTAAAAATGGCGTCCGGGTACGAAAACGGAACCGTTCAACCTGTTCACACTGTGCCTACAACTTGAGACCATTACGGTCTGCTCCTGGAGCAGATACAAAAACTTACACGGATACTAAGGCGGTCCAAAACCTTTCCGGATAGCAATTGCAGTGTGAACAAAAGACGTATCCGTGCAAATTTTGTACCTGATCCAAAGTGGATCCGGTACAATGTGAACGTAGCCTAAAATAACCCTTACAACAACTTGTTAATTTTTTGACTGAGATCAATGATTAATTTGTTTCTGATGTGCAGTGATAGATGGGACAAACAAAATGTAAAACGTTCCTTTTTAAAACTGTGTTCAAGATTTTCTGCCCTATTTTGTTGAATGATTTGATGTTGACACATTGTTGGGTACATGTTATTATTTATTTTGCTTCAAATTGTGTTTTCCATCAGGGTACCATAAATTATATAAATACCTTGTATCTTAACCGTGTGCAAGGTTATGAACCACATTTTTCCTCTTTGTTTAGAAATACATGTAGGGATACCATAACTTATGATATGGACATAGCTAACACTGTTAAATACGAACTTATAATATGACTAAGTAATTCCGCACAATTACTACCACAAAAGCTCCCATTGCCCGTTCCGAAGTTCAAAAAGGGACTGGGCACTAGTTGACCCATTGTTTAAATTGCATCATATTAAGAAATGAATCCCATCGACAGAAAGAACGCATGAAAATGAGTAAGTTTACCAAGTTTGGGTATGTTATATTGCATAGTAACCAGGCTGTGAGCTGTCAAAGGTCACCCAAATCCCATACAAATGTCTAATTCAGATCGAGATGGCGTCCCCCAAATCCATACAAAGTCTCTAATTTTTCTGATTTTTGAAAGTCTTTTACATGGGTAAAATCTAACGAAACAACCTCAAACTTGATAAAACTGTCCGATTGTGTAATAAGATGAACAAAATGTTTAGTCGTGCTTGAGAAACAAAATCGATTAAAAAAACTCAGTTATGGTGAAAATGTTGTTTTATTTGTAAATGCTCGTTACAAATTTAAAACTTTAATTTGAATGCAGAGTGCACAACGTAGAAATAAAACGCTTGGCCATCGTGTTGTTTCTTGCTGGATCTCTTGTTTTAGAAATGCACGTGCCAGACTTCACTTGGAAATATTAACTGAAACATGCACAACGGAAAAAGGGCAGATTTATTGGCCGATATTTCGACTAGCAGAACCGTCTTCCTCAGGACAAGGACTATAATTATGAAAGAAAATAACGGCTCATTAAATTTGAATTGTAAATACATCTGACAAGTTAATGGTTAACTAGTAAAGATGACGTGCAAAATGCAAAGGAGAAAATATATATACACAAAAAATAAATAAATAAATTAGTCATCGTTCATTCCGTCGGAGTTTTGCCTCTATGAATAAGATAAGCCTCCCGGGAACAGGGGACGCGGCCGTACATAGCGGTGCCGGACAACCGAGTGGGCGGAGTAGCACTCAAATAGTTGCTAAGCAATAAAAAATTAGTATGCAAGATAATAAAAATGTGTTTTTCCTTGGTTGTTTTTCCGTCGCTCGAAATCCGATCCAGAACGAAGACGTGTTCTTTTCGTTGTTGGCTGATTTCGCTTCGCCTCGTGTATTACGATAAACATTTTCATCCACTTCGCATCCGAAAGACTCTCGCTGTAGCCTAGCTGCAAATGCAGCTCAGACGGATTTTTTCGCTTATTGTTTCACGCTGCGGCCCCGATATTTCTCGGCTGCGTGAAAGACTTGGCCAAAAATCCGTGTTAGCTGCGTTTACAGGCAACACGCGGACCTGCCTCTGCGCTGCGAGCTTGAACAAGTTTTCCGAAAAAAAAAAAAGAAGTTTTGGTTGACGTCATTCTTAGCAACGGCTTGATTGACACAGGATTTGCACTGTTTGTTCTGTTGCCCGGCAACGCTATGTCTTCAAGAAAAGTGCCGGCTTTCTATCCCCCCTCCCTGAACTGTAGGCTTGCAAAACAGATCGGTTTCTATTTTTCCACTCATCTCGAGTAGAATATTAAAGGGTCCCTCTCAACCAGTGCGATTTTCGCGCCAATACTCTTAAGCTTACGGCGGTTTGCAGGATTCTGGCCTTGTTCTGGCCACAAAAAGCAGTTCGACGACCCAAGTTGGTACAAATTGGAAAGTATGGCATACATTAGCCCCACGAGAGATCGAGTTTCCCGCAAGATTAAAATTCACATAAAAATTGAAGCAATTACCTTTGTGATTGCGTTTACATTCTTCGCACACGGGACATTAATTCCCACTTGCCGTGACAAGAATCACACTGTTATTCAACAAGGTAACCGCTGACCAGTTAAACACGACAATGTTCCCGAGACTAGGCTTGTCGATTGTAAAGATGATATCAATGGCCATTGCTGTCACCAGGTGTTGTAATCTGTGACATGGCGATCGAGGTGGATACAGAAACTTTGCGGTTGCAATGTACAGATGGGAAGTAAGAGGAATTCTCAATTAGGGGGGAGGGGGGCGAGTAATTGAATAATAAAGTGACCAAATTACCCCCAAATAATAACATATACCTTTACTATAAGCCCTGCTCATATTTATGTACAGAAGGATTTTTTGGTTTTGCTTCACGAGAAGAATATTATAGGAACTAATTAAGCGTTTCAAAAATGATTTGGTTACATTTTTAAAAGTGTTTGGGCTTATATTCATTAGGGGAGGGATCTGAAGGTTTTTCCATTGTAGTTAATTCTGATTTGGGGCGATTATTTTCGGTAGGGGCGCTTATTTTCGGTAGGGGGTGCTTATTTTCGGGATGGGTGGGGCTTACTATCGGTATATCACGGAACTGTGATGTACCGCATTTAAAATCATAAAATGCCTGCCAAA
The DNA here is from genome assembly GCA_029204205.1 of Desmophyllum pertusum. Lineage (NCBI taxonomy): Eukaryota > Metazoa > Cnidaria > Anthozoa > Scleractinia > Caryophylliidae > Desmophyllum > Desmophyllum pertusum. The sequence continues at coordinate 1,250,163 of MU826840.1, read as the reverse complement.
AATGCCTCAGATTATTCGAGAAAAGGTATACAGGCCAAAATGGCTAAATCACCAATTAGACACCACAATGTTATCATGTCTCCCCATCACTGTTTAACTACCGAAAATAAGCGCCCCAAATCAGAATTAACTACAATGGAAAAACCCTCAGATCCCTCCCCCAACGAATATAAGCCCAAACACTTAAAAAAAAATCATCCGGCCTTCAAAATGTAACCAAAATCATTTTTGAAACGCATAATTCGTTCCTATAATATTCTTCTCATGAAGCAAAACCAAAAAATCCTTCTGTACATAAATATGAGCAGGGCTTATAGTAAAGGTATATGTTATTATTTGGGGGTTAATTTTGGTCACTTTATTATTCAATTACTCGCCACCCCTCCCCCTCCCCCCTTTGGGAATTCCTCTTACTTCCCATCTGAACATTGCAACCGTAAAGTTTTCTGTATCCACCTCGCCATGTCACAGATTACAACACCTGGTGACAGCAATGGCCATTGATATCATCTTTACAATCGACAAGCCTAGTAAACTAGACATTCCACGGGATTCCCCGCAGTTATCATTTCTCGGAAACATTGTCGGTGTTTAGGTCAGCGGTTACCTTGTTGAATAACAGTGTGATTCTTGTCACGGCAAGTGGGAATTAACGTCCCTTGTGCGAAGAATGTTCACGCAATCACAAAGGTAATTGCTTCAATTTTTATGTGAATTTTAATCATTATAGATCTAAATTGTAACAGCAATTATAACTGTAATCTAATCTCAAGGAAACTGTCTGCGAAATCAGCTATACATACTTAGGCAAATTAAAATATGCCAACATGCGAGTTGTCGATTTCAAGGTCATCAAGGGTAAGTTTCTTCAGATTTGTTTGACTGTCTAAATTTGTTACAATATACCATCTATACCTTGTTTTTGTCTTGTTCTTGGATTACTGTTTTCCCCCATCGAATAAGTAAGCTAAACTATCTGTATATCGAGAAATTTGATCGGCTGTTTAGTAGAGTAAATTTGACAGCTACTTGTGTTTTGAGCATCAATATGCATAAATAATGAGGTCATTTTATGATTTTTTCCAGCTTTATTTGGATGAGTATTGCTAAAGTAAAGCAGTAAAACGTGTTTAGAAACTATTCATACGTGATTATGACGGAAAAGAACATCATTTGGATCAAAATTTCACGCGTATGTTTGACCTTCTTTTCGCCGATTAATTAGAAAATTTTGAAATACTGATAGTTCACAATGACCTTCAGGCGGTAATACCTGCTGGCCGGAAAATTTTATTTAATAACATTGAAGATCAAGTCTTTATCTCTCCACAAATGCAACAAAACATCTGTGCAAAGTCTAACTTTTGAGTTATATGATTTTTTGTACACCCACTTTTAACCTTTTCGGATAAGCTGTCAATGGAGGTAACATAAAAGTTAAAATTTAACTAGTTGAAATGATGTTACGGAAACTTTAATAATACCATAGTATTAACAGATCATATACCTACCACCACACGGCAGGATGATGTCTTGCAATGAATTTCAAGGGAAGTGAGAGGATGTTAAAATTATGAAAAAATGGAAATTTGAAGACCAAAAAATCACCATTTCGGACCCCCACGGGACCCCCCTCGTAAATCCGTCAAAATAAAGTTAGAGCCAAAACGAAATGCATTTTGAAACTAACCACATTAGGTGTTACTCGCATGCAAAGTTTCAAGGAATTCTGTTCTGTGGCCCAAATTGGTATGAGGATCTTACAGAGACAGCCTCTTAAGCCAATCACAGTTGCAGTGCCATTTTCGGAACTTGCTCGCACCCAAATACACCAATCATAGATTGTGTCTTATCATGACCTTGGTGTCGGAAACGTCAAACGCACGCCAGTATGTCCGCCTTTTGAATTTGACGTACACCAGACATCAAAATAAAACTGACCGGTCTGACTAAAGAAGCGTTGCGTGACGACACAAATAACGGCTGTGTAGGAGACTAATAGTGCAAGTGTACTCCTCCATTTTGATCTGTCCGCCGCTAAGGTTTCCACCTCCTCCTCAGCGATATCTGCCGCAGCTAGGTGGCGTGAAATGGCATCACGCCATCTAGTTCGGCATCTGCCTCTCCGGCGCTTTCCCTCGATGTCCTCTGGGAGCCACCCAAGTAATGCTTTCGCGAATCTGGATGAGCCATCCGGCACACAGGCATGGCCAAACCATTTTCATCGAAAACACATCAAAAGCTCCGCGTTCACGACAATCGTTTTTCGTAGCGTTTTCCCCGTCCACGGCTAAAACGATCAAAAACGATCGAAGACGCTACAAACACTCATCTGCACATGCGAGCGGCGATGTGAATGACGTCAGCGTTTCGAAAGCCTCCCGATTTTTCGCCGTCCACATTTAAAATCGTTGTTTATGTAAAGTTGTTATCAGACTAAATTATGTGCGCTCGAGATCTTGATCGATCGATCGATCGAAGCGTGCAGAAAAATAATGCTTACATCGGTCCCTTTAAGTACTCTATTGTGAAAAGTTATTCAAGCGACATGCAAATTAAACCTACAAGATTCGATTCACCGTAAAAAAATACGCAACTTTAATAAAGAAGTTCTCTGGGAAGATCGCATCGAACTCGGGGATTGTCAAAGCGGAGTTTGAAAACTCGAAGGCAGTGTCGCTGAGTGGTCGGAGCTTCCGTACACTGCCAAAGTTGAAAAACAAAAATAAGGAACATCAGTCCGAATAATCTGAGTGGAATTCTCCTGCCTTAACTTTTTCTTTTTGCAAGGCAAGTAAGCAGAATTTTCTAAGAATTTGCGAACCGGCGGTTGCATGTTGTCTGGTTGCGAAATTCTTCTCGCATGAGTGCGTTTTGTGCATCACGCAATTGCTTCTGCTCTCTCCTCCCCAGAGGCTCAATGGAGTTTTAGGAGAAATCCGCTGAACGTGGTGTGTGCAGGCGCAAAGTAACTGGCGGATCAACGAAGCGGCGAGCCTCTGCCAGATTTGTGTCCTTTTCATTGTACATCTTTGTCGTTTTCTTGTACATTGGACGATTTATCAGCCCTCGCTAAATTTGACAGCTTGAAACTTGGCTAAAAATCAGCGCTAGGTATGTTGCTACAGTTAACGATCGTTATTTTTAAGACGAGGTTTTCATATTTACTAAAAAAAAGCCAAAATGTTGGTCTCGCGAATTGATCGCGAAGCCCCTCCTGAAACCCGTGGGGGGGGGGGGGGGGGGTGGTGGTCTTGCAAGTGTGTTATTCTTTGGAAACAATGGCTGAAGAGCTTGACTTTTCGCTCCAAGAGAAGTCTCTTGACGGTAAATGTTCTTCTTGGTATTTCGTGTTTTTGGTCTTAAATTCCTGCTGGTTGCATTTCGTTTAATTTTAGCGTTTTAGTTTTAACTTAATAAGCTTACAGCTTTTGGTTTGAATCGCAAGTTTTTGCACTCGACGTTTTAAACACGTAGAGATTAATAAAACACATTTCATAGCCGGAAAACTAAGCTTACTTGTTCTCTTTTCTTTTTGGGACAGAATTAATAGGTTGTTGAGAGTTTCAGTCGCCGGGCCATGATCCTTTGCTTCCTGAATTTCTTGATCGCCACATGGCGGGTCTCGCGAATGTTGAATTCTGTAGATCAACCCATCAGAACACAACAAAACATATTCAGATTTCCATGCATCTAAAGTATTAGTTCTCTATTTGTACATCGCGTATAAACTTCCGAACAGATTCTGATGCAGCCGCCATTTTACTGACATACGGCAGTTATACATACACCACCGTACCCCCGGTGAGGAACACTGATAAAAAGTTGCCTCCCCCGGATGGCGGCCATATTGGGTGTGATATCTGGCAGAGGCTCCCGCCGTCGCTCTCTCCGGGTTTCTCACGCCTGCACTCATTTCGTTCAGCTGATTCTCCCATATATGAGCCTCTGCGGAGGAGAGAGATGCTTCTGTCCAATCTCGACCCCAGCGACATGCGCGCATTTGCTTTTGCGCTTTTGCGCATGTGCTTCTCTCCGGCTACGAAAGGTCCGAAAGATATACCTTTTAGGCCGTACGCGAACTGTCCAGTTTTCCTTTATATCGCTGTCATTAAAATCAGTTAGGTGCACGAGTAGTATATTTTTAACTACCTGGCTAAGGCTGTTTTTTAAATCTCCAGTGCAATCCACCCCCCGGGGGGGGGGGGGTACTTGACCCATGTTTGGGTATAGGGTTGCCGCTGAGGGTTCGAAAACCTGACCCTGTTTAGGGAAAATAAACAATAAAAAGCCCTAAAATACCTACCCTGTGTAGGGCAACATCCTCTATTTTAGGACCCTGTTTAGGTTGCAATTTAGCGAATCCCGTTTTACTGATACGCCGGCGGCAAAAATATGGCTTTCAGATGTCAGGGGCACCCAACGGATCGTTTCGGTGAAATATCTGTTCGGAATGCCTATAATCGCCTCAGATATATTAAAGTTTGGAGTTTTCTTTAGGGAAATATTATCTCGAACTTTCTTAATATGGGAAAATTAATGCCTATTATTTTCGGAGAGAAGGTCAGCTAGGATTTTCGGAAAGGAAAAAAGGTCAGCTAGGATTTTCGGAAAGGAAAAAATCAGCAAGGAAGAGCTAAGGTTTTCGGGAAATGACTAAAAAAGCCCTAATAAATTCGTGAAGTCTAAAGTTCCCCTAGAATGACCGAACATATATAAATTTTATAGCGCAGCTTAGAATTCATTTATAGATCTTTAAAAGCACACCAGACAGCCTAAAATAGTGTTTTAAAACATTTGGAAGAAAACCGTCGTTGGGTGTCCCTGAGATGTGCCTATTGGCTGTGTTAGGTTCGCAAGGTATTGTGGTAAAATGTACAGCCGCCATTTTTTTTTCTTACGGAGGATTGTGATGACGAAATCGAACTCCTTATACATTCTTCCCGGCTTTCTTGCAAATTTCATCAACCCCTGCGGGCAATTACCTCCTAAATTTTAAATTGTAATAGACTGTGAACAGTCCGTCTATTTTTTTGCGCTGAAATCGTCGGTTCGTCGCGCGGTCAAGATCGATCGTGGAGCCGCCAAACAATGATGTAAAAATACACAGAACACAGAACTTTTCTGCAGGAGACAGTGTGATCGATTGAGTTCGGTTACTTACCGTAGCCGTTATTTGGGTTGTCACGGGGAGGAATGCGGTATAGATTGACTGTACGGGAGCCATGCAAATTATTGTTGCATCAACACTGATTAACATCAGAATTCTCTTTACTGTTTTTGGTACACTTTTTATGAAATTACCTTAGGAGAGTTTGGTTCTAAATCAAGTCGTCTTTTTGGGGGATGACCAAGAACTCCACCGGTAAAAAATGAATACATCCACGCGTGTCTCGTTCCTCGCGCACGCCTCGCGCGTGTACCATCCATTCCCACACTGTATGCTTTTATCGCTTTCGTTGCCTCATCTTTGCAACTGAACTTTTCAGCTTCTCTCTTCGTTGCCGGGAGAATTTAATCTGCACAAGTAACAAAAAGGTAGCCTGTTCCAGGCTTTCGGATTGTGGGGGAGCGACGCGAAAAGACGCGCGATCCCCTCCCCTTTTTTCCTTCGCCGCTCTTCGCGCTTGCTTCACGCGTCTTTTTGCGTTTATAATTTAGGGACTGTGCAATAATTACCAGGAGGGGTGGGGGGGGGGGGGGGGGGGGGGGGGGGAGGGGTTGGAAAACCAGAGGGGGGGGGGGGGCATAAGTAAAATCAAAGTAAGGATAGGGGGGCTCAAGGTAAAATAAGTCACTCAAGAGAGGGGGGGCTTAACATTTTATTTCAGGTATATATTACATTGGCGAATCCATACCTATTTATAAGGTGGGGACCGAAAAATGTTCCTGAAAATAACACACGTGCTCTTTTCCTTCTGCTATGGCTCTGTTGTACGTTGCTACCGAGGTGATGTTTGTTCCAGACGTGGATGTCCAACAATTAAACATGTAGTGTGCTCTTCTTTCTGTTATAAGATTTTAATCCACAGGTGCGTGTAGAGAAAATGCAGGGTACTTGTATAAAGGTGTGTGTATACTATGAGGGTGGGGATCGTACATAATTTCTGACTGATTAGAGGGGGGGCAATTTTAACTAAATTAATTCCTTTAGGGGGGGGAGGGTATTGCCTAATATTTTCCTACATGAAGCCCATTTTCCAATCCCCCCCCCCCCCCCCCCCCCCTCTCCTGATAATTATTGCACAGTCCCTTACCTACTGTAATGCTCTCTTTGCGAGAAATCATTTTCTGTGCTGCAAACGTTGCAATTTCATTGGGAACGTACGAAATAAAGAGCTCGTCGGTAAACGTTTTCATTTTTTTCATTTTGGCGGTTCTACATAACAATCATGGCCAAAGGCTTTTATAATGGAACGCTGTTTACTTTGAATGCGACATCCTCAGATGAGTATGTTAAAGGAATCTATGATGAATGCGCCGAGAATTACGACAAGGTACTGTAGCTATCTTTTTATCGATATCTTTGATTTGGGTGCCTTGACGATAGTATTCAGTTGAACCTTCATTAATGGCCACCTATCTATGTATATAAACGAACACCTCTCTACAACGGCCTGTTAATATTAATTCTGCCCCAGGGTGGCCGTTGTGGTGAGCGATTCGACCCTCGGGACGCCGTAGTTTGGAGTCCGGAATAACGAGAGTCCGCAAGCGGGAGTAATTTTCAGTCAAACCTCTATAGCTTCCGCCGGGGGGAGGGCTCAGTGGATTTTGTCCGTAAAAACGGGGTGTCCGCAAGGCGATAGCCCTGCGAACAAGCTCTCATGGGGTTTTGGGGAAAGCCTGTTCGCAGGCTACAAGGCGAGAGTTTCAAGACTTCCTCTTCGGAGTAGAAGAATTTACGGTCGTGGCTGACATTTAAATGTTGACTAATTTATCTTTAGATCATAGGAGAAGCAGGTTACGTAGCTCACAAGACGTGCACACCAATCTTCGACCAAGTCCTGCGAGAAACTTTCAACAACGACCCGACGAAGCTAAGAATTCTCGACGCCGGTACCGGCACTGGTATCGTGGCCAAAGTCCTTCAGGATCTTGGCTACACCAACATGGACGCTCTGGACATCTCGCAGAAGATGTTGGATGAGGCGAAAAAGTTGAATGTACACAAGGAATTCTTCTGCGCTCCACTGAGCGCTGAGCCGATAGCAGAGATCGCTACTGACCAGTACGATGCTTTGATCTGTGTTGGAACCCTTACGGTTGGTCACGTGAAGCCTGTTGCTTTGGACGAGATTGTGCGAGTCGTCAAACCAGGTAAGAAAATACCGGGGGGGGGGGGGGGGGAGGAATACCAGTCAGCTAGAATAGAAGCCTTGGCGGGGTCATTGCGCGTTGGGTTCTTGGGCAAGACACTTTACTCTCTTCTCTCTCCACGCCAGGAGTATAAATGTGTACCGGCGAATTGTTGGGACAACCTGACAAAAATGCTGGGGGGTTACTTGCGATGGACTAGGATCCCATCCAGGGGGAGCAGCAGTACTTCAGAAACTGCGATTAAAGCTCCGGTACTGTTCTATTGTCTTATCCGGGTGAGACTTTACAGACTGAGCATGAGCTATAGGAATCGTGGGTTTTGACTAAATAAAAGCAACTTACTTACAAAGAAGTAGTCCTTTGTCTTTAATTGCTATCTCAGCCGACTTTACATAAAACCACAGCTTTGTATCCAATTGATCGTCAGTGCTTTTTTTACGCTTTGGTAACCAAGCTTTTATTGAAATCGGAGGCCCGGATGCTAAGCTTGTGGTTCACATGCTAATAAAAAATCACTGGTTTACCGTTAGTCAAAAATTCAAATTAGACCAAGCTTAGCATCCGGGCCTCCGATTTCAATAAAAGCTTGGTTACCAAAGCGTAAAGAAAGCACTGACGATCAATTGGATACAAAGCTGTGGTTTTATCCTTAAATACCGAATGTAGAGTCGGCTGAGATGGCAATTAAAGACAAAGGACTACTTCTTTGTAAGTAAGTTGCTTTTATTTAGTCAAAACCCACGTTTCCTATAGCTCATGGACTGAGCGCCAAGGGTAGCGAAAATGTGGCTAAGTGGTTAGCGCACCGGTCCGGTAATACTGAGGTCCCGGATCAACCCCCTTATCCTGCCACTAGCTGGATTTGTTCTCAGTAGTCCCGAGTTCAACCCCTCGGCCACGTCATGTAAATAGCCAACTGGTTTGCCTCCTTCCAGTTGGTATTCTTAACAAACGAATTATATTATATTTGAAAGCATTATTTCATATATACTACACGGCTCCACGAGCTTCTAGCTTTAGACACGAACTGTATAACAAAGTTGTTTTAGTGAAGTTATTTCTACCTTTTAAAGGTTCAGCGTAGTCTTCCTGACTGGATACAATGCAAACACGGCTCAAAAGGCTGGATTTCGGTCCCACAATATAAAACAAATCAAAAGCTCGAAACCTAAACACGGACTCCAGCCATATTACACACACGAAGTCAAAATATTTCACTTAGGGAGTTTCGGGTATTTTCCGCGCTCCTTTTGCATACTTGAGGGGAACATTACTCTATAGCAATGACACTCGAAGATAGAATATTTTCAGTTGCTTGCTATCTTTAGGTAGTGAGTTCGAGGGGAGTTTCGGGGAGTTTTGAGGAGTTTCGGGGAGTTCTGAGGAATTTCGAGAAGTTTCGGGGAGCTTCGCCTTCTCAGTTCTACTCCCAAAGAAATGACTCAGTATATAGTGATTTCAAAATCTTTTAACCCTTTCACTCCCAGAGTCAATAAATGTTGTTGTACTTTTCGAGTCTGTCGGAATGAAACCCCAATGTGTGACCATTCAGACAAATGGAAGCTATTGAGCAGTAGGGAGGGGGCATTTTGGCCTATTAGAAACCGTAAAACCGCTCAAAATTTGCGTGAAAACCGAAAAACCGCAATAAAAATTTCTCAAAACCGAAAAACTGCCGAACGTAATGATCAACTGAGACCGCCAATTCACAAACCTCAACTCCCCAGCCCTTGATTCAACAGCGAAATATAACCATTATATATGGCGCATACTTTAGTTAATTAAGGCGTTTAGGAACGAATAATCAAAACCGAAAAACCGCTTTTCTTATTCATAAAAACCGAAAACCGAATGTTAAAAAAGGAAAAAACCGAAAACCGCAACGGATACCAAAACCGAAAAACCGGAAATTTTGAGTGCAAAAACTGAAAAACCGATCTCAAAAATGACCAAAACCGTGAAACCGAAAACCCCACGGGCACTGCCCCCGAGGGATTTCGAGAACTTTCGGGGAGATTCGCCTTCTCAGTTCTATTCCACAAATAAATGACTCGGTACATAGTGATTTCAAAATCTTTTAACCCTTTCACTCTCTGAGTCAAACTTGAGTCAATAAATGTGGTTGAACCTTTTGAGTCTGTGGATGAAAACCTGGTGTGTGACCATTCAAATGAAAGCTACTGAGCAGTACTTTCAAGTGGTGCTGTTTGTTTCCTCAGTTTTGAACTTAGCACTCCTGGGAGTGAAAGGGTTAATTCTGTTTCTTTCTTTTGTTGTATTCTCTCAGGTGGTATCATCGGGTTTACTCTTCGCAAAGATGTTTACAACGAGACCGTTCGACACGACATTTACAAGGAAACGACGAAGTTTGGCTACCGCGAAAAAATGGATGAACTGGAGACAACGGAGAAATGGAAACTGCTCCGATGTGACTTGATTGATTATCACACAACCATGGACGAGCTACGAGCAAAATGTTTCTCGCTCATGTACCAAGTTTTGTGAACAATCCCTGACATTTCCCTTTTATACAACAGCATGCCTCTTCCTGTGCCTGTTACAATAGAATAATGCAGTCGCCATTTTGACGATGTAAAACGAAGTCATTTTAATAAAATTATAACTTTCGTTTCCAAAACGACTAGAGTCTTAGTCGAAATGCGGTGTGACGCGTTTAACATTCCTGAGGAACAGTTCAACTCCCTCCTTACTTACCCCTCCATAACCACCAGGTGGGGGAGCCCCTCCCCGGGCTATTTGTATCTTTTTAAGCGACTAAATATTGTTTCGGGTTTATAAACAGTTTAGAATTTGAATTTAGCCAACGTTTTACTGTTTGGCGTTAAAAAATGGTTTAAATTTTGATGTTAAGTAGCGATTTTATGATTCGTTCGTAGTAAACCGGTTAGTATTGGTCAATATTGACGTATGTTTCGGGAGCACGTTATTGCCCTAAAACTTAGTGTTTCGGGAAGCTAGATGCTCAATTGTGTTGTGCTAGGGAATAAGGTTATTGTGGCTTCGAATCAACTCAATTCATGAACTGTGTTCCCTTTTTTGTGGAAAAAGTCTTAACGCCGCCATCTTTCCGCCATCTTGAAGTGGGCGTAAACAAAAAAAATTGCCCTCCCCAGGGGGAGGGGCAGTTACTCGTCCCTTATACAAGCTATATAGGTATATGCGGCCCCAAAGGGTATGGTTTTGGTCTGAAATAGGGTATGTATTGTGCACTCTGGCCTGGCATTTGATTTGGCTTTTAGACGAAACTATTTTTTTGCCATTAACATCGGGAACCCGCTAATTCGAACTATTTTCCGTTTCCCTTGAGAGTTCGAATTAGCGGGGTTCAATGTATATTTTTTTTCCACTTCAGTCAGCTTGTGCAAGAATGTTTTTTTGGCCGTTAGCTTGTGTAAGAATTTTTTTAAGGGAACGTTCATTGAATATGAAAAGGGTGGGGGGAGCATGGGGTATGAAGATGCAGCATCATTTTCAAAGCTCCCCAAACCAGTATTACTGAAATTTCAGAGGGAAGGGCGGCAGAGTGTTTGAATCGCTGCTGTGACAAATCTACCATGTCAGGGTGAAAGTGACTGAGTCGCACTTTGCTCGTCAACAGCAAGCAAAAAAAGTTTGTACATGCAGTTATTCAAGCTTATACAGGTTTTACTAGGCGATTTGCGACAAGTGAAAAGATCACTGCAATAATCTTTTCTCTTACAAAAGGGAATTTTGTCCACCGAAATAGGAGGATCTTTTCAAGACTTTTATAATACGAGGCAAGTCATCGTTAAATTGTATTCACTGCAAAAACTGCCGATGGATAAAATTCCTCCGTACCCGGTTTCTTCGACATTTGTTCCGTACCGGTTAGAGGAGTTGTTGTAAATTTTTTGACACAGGAGAACCATATATTACGGTCAAACTATAACGACAAAATCATTTAGAGAAAATAGTAAGCTCCTATTTTACCTTAAAACTCGGAACATTTCGCTCCAAATGAAATTGTAAAAAAAAAATGCCGTAGTACGTATTTTTAGTGAGTTCGCCGAAATAAATAATGCGCAGCAGTAATTTGTCGTTCAAAAAGAAAACTTTTTTCGCAGCAAGCCCAGGACGACATCGGCAAGGGAGGAAAAGGAGAGAGAGCCTGGGATCGAAAACATTCTCAAATGCATTAATAATTCATCAAGTTAAAACAAATGAAATCATGACCGTGTCGGGGTTTTGATATCTGACAAGAGCCCATTACCCGGCATAACCTCCATAGATTATTGATATTTTATTTCCCTGTTTCCTCCTTAGTTTCGATTGAGAATATACATCAAACCCTCAAGACAGTCTTTGATTACATTTCCAAACCCCTCGAGTCCCAATCTCGTTCCCATTGTCCCAGCGGCAGGAACGGGAAACAAGGGCCTCTGGGATCGACAGACTTCTGGTTGTAATGCGCATGTGTTCGATTCCATGTTTCAAAGGGACGCACCCAAGATTCTTGGACTTCCAGTTCTACTGCGCATGTCGGGCGGAACGCTTTATCCCCATTCTCGACCCCAGACCTTCGCTGCTTTCAAAAGAGAAGGGCTCTGGGGTCGAGATTGGCTTTATCCCATTCTCGACCCTGAGCTCTTCTCTTTTGCGGAAGACTAACGGCGAGAAGAGCTCTGGGGAACCCTGCGAGAGAGCCTGTTGTGATTGGCGTTCAGTTGAAACAATAAAAACGCTTCCGATTGGTCAATCTTCTACGCGCGTAAAATTGAACTTGGGGCGCGAGTTTTACCTGCGGCTGGGGTTGGGAATGGCGCGGAAAAGAAAAGTTTCGAGAACTACATAACCATAAGTGAAACCCCGAAAAACCGTGTAATACGAACGTAAACGTTTGTCGTTGCTGCAATTCTGATCTATCCAACCTATATGATCGCATATAATTGTTTGGATTAACTGCGAAAAAGCAATTGTTTTATTTATCGGGAATTTGGACGGTTTCAAATGCGCCCACTTGACGGCTTACAATTGAGTTTTCGTCAAATCACTGCAGAAAATATAATTACAGTCAGTCCTAGAATCAGTCTTTACAACGGACAGCAAAATGAAAGCGAACTTTCCCCTGAGTTCCACATAAAATTGCTAATGATAAACGACGGACGTAGGAGCGTCCTTCATCAGATGGACAACTACAGCATGCATTCAAAGATCATTTGAATTAATTAAACTAATATAAGCGTTCTCGCGTGCTCTCGTGCATATCCCGAGAGACACGCCACAACAACAATAGAGCCACCATTTTGGATTTGAGAATGGCTTTATCCCAGAGGTCCTTGTTTCCCATTCCTGCATTCTCGTCCGCGATCCTTTTAGTCAGCACCAAGAAATCACGACCTCTGGCTGGTAGGCACAGCGGCAAATTGAGTGGGCGTGCGCCAACCTACTTGCTCATTTCCATACAAACATAATGGCGGCAATTCAAAATTCCCGGTATTCAGTTGTTTTCATTTCGCGTGGATAAGGCCGTCACGGAACAGATAAGGGTTTTTCCTTGAAAACAATGCCGAGAGAGACTCTTCTTTCACATACCTTTTTTTAGCAAACTAGTCGAGCGATCGTAAGTAAAACATGAACTATTTGAGCTATGTTTTCGTCATTCTCGTCCCCAGGGGACGTCATAGCGCCAAAATAGCCGAGCATGCGCACTCATTTTGCCGCTGTATCTGGCTAGTACCGATTTTCTGAGCTTGCGCAGAGTACACGTTTTCTCTTGTCTTTTTGTCTGTTCAATGTTTTAACAGCCAATCCAAAAAATTCGTTCTATCTGTCCCCACAAGAGTCCGAGATTCTTGGTGCTGACCAAATGATCGGGGACTCTGGGGACGAGAATGCCCATTCCTGCCGCTGGATAAGGGTAACAAGGACTGGGAACGAAATTGCTCGAATTCCGTTAAAAATACTCCGCTGAGCGTCGTATTTTCGACTCTCTTGTCAGAGCAGTTGCAAATAAGATCAAACTTTTGAGGTACACAATGAGAGAGTGTAGCCAACAACCACTTTTTGCGTCCAAGATATAAAGTTTATTGTTCGTTGAGCAAGCTTAAGTTAAAAGGATTTAACTTGAAAATTGGAAGCTTATCATCATAGGATGATAAGCTTCTGGCTCAGCATATAGCTGAGTACACCTATTTCAATTAACGTTGTCGGATAGAAATGTTTTTAAAAGCCCGCAAAGCCGGCAAGACAAGACCGAAAGGTAGCATGGGTAAAAGTAGAAAACTGCTGCACGCAACGAATACTAACGAGAAGTAACATGAAAACATTATTTATAACGTTTCCTTTTGTTTTAAACGTGTCAGTAAGCTGCTTTTAGCCAAACTAAATTTTAGCAGAATCAGCTAGTGAAAAACAAGGAAAAACAAATTATATAATTCGGGGCAAACCAAATACATCACGTGCGAAATAAAAACGTGTAGATTTCTTTTCCAGCGATATGCAAATTCTAATGAATACCCAGACTACCATTTGGTCTTGTCTTGTAGGCTTTACGCTTTTATCCGATTTTTATCCGACAACGTTAATTGAAATAGGTGTATACAAAATACTGCGGAAATTCTTATTATATTTTGGACGCACTTGTTTTTTTCTAATTGCGTATTTATTTTCCCTACACCAAAACTAGTTATTTCTAGTTCCCACAAGTAAGCTAGACGTCGTGAATACCAACATCACGTCAAGATATTTAAAGAAACCCTTAAGTAAGGAGTAAGGTTAAGAGAAACAAGATTGATTCAATCTATTAGTTTGACATTTTTGGTGAATTGACAAGACGCCTTCCTGCTAAAACGACTCGAAGCAGTACAATGAGAGTACAGTCTGTACGTTTGTCAGAATTCAAACTAGACGATTCACAAATTGTTATAGCACCGGAATTGCTTGTTTCTCCTGTGGGACCTTACACATCAGGATGGGAGAGGGCGTAGAAACGCTCTTACTTTGCTTCGGCCGCTTCATGATGCGGCAATTTATAATCTCGAGTGCCATGTCAAACTTTGGGTCTTCGAAACTCAAGTCACATTGTGTCATTCTATAAATTTATAAGAATGACGATAATAAGCAAAACTGTTTAAAATTCGTAAACTAGCTTTTGGAAATCATTGAATTTTGTCTGGGAAGCAATGCGCTAACCGTCACTACAATTTCTTCGGGCGCCATTTTTGAGGTCGAGAAAATATAAACGAGTCCAAATTCAGATAAGAACATGTTAAGTTTCCCACAGACAATCCTTTATGATTACTACTGATTGACTACAACTAATCCGATCCTGCTATTTTCCTGCACTTAATTTTACAAAGCAGTAAATTCGGGCTTACCTTCAAATTTGTTCCGACATTCACGGGAAGAGCGGACTAGACCCAGGCCCACTCCGCATCATGGAGCGACCAAAGGAAAGTAAGAGCGTTTCTACGCCCTTTTACTCATAATAAAAGGAATACGCGAATAGCCGAACAAGCGAAATAAGCGGACACATAACTAAGTCAAAAATCGTGTAAATATTTCAAAAGTCAACAAATACGCGCGACTTGCTAAAAGGACGCCGAAAGCTCAGGCCGTTGTTTGATCTTTTCTGTTTGGAGATGTTCTGTTTGTTCATCACTCTGAACAACGTAAGTAAATGATTATCATAATTGTTCGCGGAGGGTCAGTTCCTCTTAGCAGGCCTCGTGACTCAAAATGCTGTAAAGTGGTTAAATTAATGTTTGAGAAGTCCATCAAAGAGCGAATAATAACTCAACTGTTATTTCATGAGAAACTTGGCTATAAGAAGAGGTAGTGTAATTTCAGCTGTTCTTGGTTGAGTGGCTGGTCTTTTCATGCAAAAGATTCTCAGATAATTCCTCTTTGATGTTACTTCCGGAGTATAATATTTACTAAGTTATACTAAGCCCACAAATATCCCCTTACATATGTTTCCCTATTTATTCCTTACATACAGTGAAACCCCGCCTTACGGCCACCCCGTTAATACGGCCACCCCGTTATTACGGCAAGCTCTATTTGGCCCGGCAAAATCGCACTTAATCTCTTGTATAAAAACCCCTTTAAGGCGGGACTTAACCTAATGCCATTTTTCCGCGACTTAACATGGGTTAAATGGAAATATCTCGTTCGCGTTTTAAGCAATCCAAAACCTCTATGCTCATCCCAATAATCTATGTTATGGAGTGTTTTGTAAATTTTTGGGTGATTTTTGGGTATATTTGGGAGGAAATAGTTTTTCTCAAAGGAGTTGTAAAATTTAGGAAAATGAGAAATATTGAAGATTTGATGTAGTTTTAAAATTATAATTTGAAGTTAAAAATTAGTAGATTGACATTGACAGACAGTTGATAACCACGCAAGAGCACCCGCGTGGGTATCAACTGTCTGTTGGTGTTCCAAAAATTATTTTCTTTCTTCTATTCCTTCTTTAAACCTCTTAAAATTTCCTTGAAATTTAGGTGAAGTCCCCCTTAATACGGCCAGCTCGTAATACGGCCAACAGCCGATTTTGCGATCCCCATGTGCCTATTTTCTTTGTAATTTTACCCCGCAATACGGCCACAAACTCGGCGATGGATTGAATATTGCAAATCATGTTTTTGGATCTTCCTGTAAATTGGTTCAGGCTGCCTTTAGCGCTCGACGTTCAGTAGCTAGCAAATTGCTTAACTACACGAGGAACACGTTATAAGCCTTGCATCTAAAAAAATGGCGGTTTAACCCTATTCTGCCTGGGCATTTTTTTTTCGTTTGTGAGCCTGGGGCGGGGAGGGGGGGGGGGGGGCAGATAGAGGCCCCCCTATGTATCTCGAAAAGCATTGACGCTATGAAAATGAAACTTACATGGTGTGTAAAGCGTCCCAAAATCTTTATTTTTATAGCAGTCTCGTGTCAATCATGACGTCATACACACCATAATGACGTCATACATGAAAACTGAATGGCCTGTCAAAACTCGGTTGCCATGGAAACATCAAGTCATGTGATCTAAAAATTGACACAACAAATTTTTCCCAGACATGTTTTAGGAAAAGTCGTAAAGTTTGGCTATGATTGCTTGAAATCAGCGCGGGCACTTTCTACCCCCTGGGTCACTTGCATACTAGAAGGAAAAATGCAAGCCTATAACCTGCTGCATAAATCCATCCACGATTGGTCTTTGCATGCTATTGGCCCACAGTGCCACCAACACCGAGCGTCCACCGGATCCTAAGAACGCTCGAGCGATTCCAACAGCTCCCTCGGCTCTTATCTGTCCACGTGCACTGTGACAACAGCTAAGTACTACCAGTTTGGCCCGTAGAGTTGAACTTGTGAAATGTCGGACATTGTCAATAGGTAGTTTTCTTCTTGTGGAATCTGATGAGTAGTGCGTAAAAGAGATAGGGCAATTTCTCCTTTTTCGGCGTTACCATGAGCAGCAAAATGTATTAGATTCACTGAATGCGTCATTTGAAGTACGGCCTGCTTTGTTGCCTGCTCTCCTAGCAAAGGCTGAACCCCCATCAGTCGCCCGATCATCTCTGTTTTTTTTTTCCTGCGCACGGCAATGGTTCCAAGTTTGTAAGACATCCCTTGCAAAACACCTGACCAACCTCGGGATTCCCAACTATCAGTGCACCAGTCTGACTGTGGTAGTCTGCTGGACTATTCTGAATGAGCTTCAGAGCCGTCAAAGAAGGAACGATGCGGATCCTGAAAGTCTCTGATAAAAACGTCCCATTTTTCGTCAAAGCTGCGAATGGAACTTGGTACAAGGAGCAATCAGGAACAATGATGATTTCGGGCTCCTCAAGTAAGTCAGCTGAAGGAGCGATGATCATTTTGTAAAACAAAGGTTCAGGATGTTGGTTTTCTTCTTCATCATCCTCAACAAGTCGAAAAGCTGATGCGTTCTCTTGTGGGGATGATTTTGATTTGGGTTAAATGTCATTTAAAGATCGATCTTCACATTCCTCGGGTAAAAAACCAAAGCTGCGGAAGCTTTTAGCGAAAAATGTATCAAAATCGGAAACTGTCGATCCTGTTTGAACAGTCTTCATTGAATGATATTGTTCAGAAAGTAATGACTCCGCTTGTTCTGAGAATCCACAAAATAATATTTTGACCATAATAAGCGATGTATAGACAAATACAGTTACTTTCTTTCTTCATAATACTTTCAATGCCAACCCATGATTGCGTATCAGATTAAATTTGACTTTCAGCAGAGTACTGAGCTGCCATCAAGCCTGCCAGGGCTCTAGATCGTCCTACCTCTAAAACATAAAGAGTTTGATAGGTATTTCCAGCGAGGCAAAATAATGCAGTAAGAAAATGATAGGGGAAAATGTGCAGATCTGAAAAAATTATCTTGAATTGATCGTTGCCTACAAGACAATCTTCGCATTTGCGAAGACTTTGAAACAGACGGCGATACACCTCCTGGATTGGTTTTCTTTGCGATATCTTCGCCAGTGAAAGATTACAATGGCAGTGAAACTCTTTTTCGCAATCTCCGATATCTTTACTTATAGAAAGTGCCTTGTCATGATATTCCTCAGCCTTTAGATACCGGTAGTCACCAAGAGATTGAAACACAGTTCCAAGGATTCCGTAACATGCTGCTTCTCATTTTGTGTCACAAATTTCTATTTTTATCGCCAGAGCGTTCTCTAAATATTCTTTAGCCTTGACATATTCACCAAGAGAAAGAAAAAGTTCCTAGGTTTCTACTGATCACAAGTGCTTTATCAAGATATTCCTTAGCCTTGAGATATTCACCAAGAGAGTTAAACACAGTTCCTAGGTTTGCGTAATCTGATGCTTCTCCTTGTCTGTCACCAATGGCTTTACTGATCACAAGTGCTTTCTCAATATATTCCTTAGCCTTGAGATATTCACCAAGGGAGTTAAACACAGTTCCTAGGTTTGCGTAATCTGCTGCTTCTACTTTTCTGTCACCTATGACTTTTCTGATCACAAGTGCTTTCTCAAGATATTCTTAGCCTTGAGATATTCCATCACCAAGAGAGTTAAACACAGTTCCTAGGTTTGTGTAATCTGTTGCTTCTCCTGCTTTGTCACCGATGGCTTTACTAATCACAAGCTTTCTCATGATATTCTTTAGCCTTGTGATAGTAACCGAGAGATTTAAAAATGGTTGCTAGCTTTCCGTAATCTGATGCTTCTCCTTGTCTGTCACCAATTGCTTTACTGATCACAAGTGCTTTATCAAGATATTCCTTAGCCTTGAGATATTCACCAAGGGAGTTAAACACAGTTCCTAGCCTTCTGTAATCTTCTGCTTCTCCTTCTCTGTTACCAATGGCTTTACTGATCAAAAGTGCTTTCTCCTGATATTCCTTAGCCTTGAGATATTCACCAAGAGGTTTAAACACAGTTCCTAGCCTTCTGTAATCTTCTACTTCTCCTTCTCTGTTACCGATGGCTTTTCTGATCACAAGTGATTTATCTAGATATTCTTTAGCCTTGAGATATTCCCTGAGAGAATGTAACACAGTTCCTTGGTTTCTGTACTTGTAATCTGCTGCTTCTCCTGCTTTGTCGCCGATGGCTGTTCTGATCAAAAGTGCTTTCTCCTGATATTCCTTAGCCTTGAGATATTCACCGAAAGAATAAAACACAGCTCCTACGTTTACGTAATCTGCTGCTTCTCCTACCCTGTCGCCGATGGCTTTTCTGATCAAAGTGCGTTCTTAAGATATTCTTTAACCTTGTGATAGTCACCAAGAGATTTAAACACAGCTCCTAGCCTTCCGTAATCTGCTACTTCTTCTCCTTCTCTGTCACCTATGACTTTTCCGATCACAAGTGCTTTCTCAAGATATTCTTAGCCTTGAGATATTCGATCACCAAGAGAGTGAAACACAGTTCCTAGGTTTGTGTAATCTGTTGCTTCTCCTGCTTTGTCACCGATGGCTTTAATAATCACAAGCTTTCTCATGATATTCTTTAGCCTTGTGATAGTCACCAAGAGATTTAAAAATGGTTCCTAGTCACCAATGGCTTTACTGATCACAAGTGCTTTATAAAGATATTCCTTAGCCTTGAGATATTCACCAAGGGAGTTAAACACAGTTCCTAGGTTTGCGTAATCTGCTGCTTCTCCTTTTTAATTTTCTGTCACCTATGACTTTTCTGATCACAAGTGCTTTCTCGAAAATATTCTTCAGCCCTGGCATATTCACCGATATAATCAAACATAGTTTAAGGCCGGTTTCCGTAATCTGCTGCTTCCCGTTTTCTGTACCCGATGTCTTTGCTGATCACAGGTGCTTTCTCGAGATATTCTCTTGCCCTGGCATATTCACCGAGAGTATGAAACACAGTTCCTACGTTTCCGTAATCTGCTGCTTCTCCTACCGTGTCACCGATGGATTTTCTGATCAAAAGTGCGTTCTTAAGCTGATGCTTCTCCTTGTATGTCACCAATGGCTTTACTGATCACAAGTGCTTTATCAAGATATTCCTTAGCCTTGAGATATTCACCAAGAGAGTTAAACACAGTTCCTTGGTTTGCGTAATCTGCTGCTTCTCCTGCTTTGTCACCGATGGCTTTACTAATCACAAGCTTTCTCATGATATTCTTTAGCCTTGTGATAGTAACCGAGAGATTTAAAAATGGTTCCTAGCTTTTCGTAATCTGATGCTTCTCCTTGTCTGTCACCAATTGCTTTACTGATCACAAGTGCTTTATCAAGATATTCCTTAGCCTTGAGATATTCACCAAGGGAGTTAAACACAGTTCCTAGCCTTCTGTAATCTTCTGCTTCTCCTTCTCTGTTACCAATGGCTTTACTGATCAAAAGTGCTTTCTCCTGATATTCCTTAGCCTTGAGATATTCACCAAGAGGTTTAAACACAGTTCCTAGCCTTCTGTAATCTTCTACTTCTCCTTCTCTGTTACCGATGGCTTTTCTGATCACAAGTGATTTATCTAGATATTCTTTAGCCTTGAGATATTCCCTGAGAGAATGTAACACAGTTCCTTGGTTTCTGTACTTGTAATCTGCTGCTTCTCCTGCTTTGTCGCCGATGGCTGTTCTGATCAAAAGTGCTTTCTCCTGATATTCCTTAGCCTTGAGATATTCACCGAAAGAATAAAACACAGCTCCTACGTTTACGTAATCTGCTGCTTCTCCTACCCTGTCGCCGATGGCTTTTCTGATCAAAGTGCGTTCTTAAGATATTCTTTAACCTTGTGATAGTCACCAAGAGATTTAAACACAGCTCCTAGCCTTCCGTAATCTGCTACTTCTTCTCCTTCTCTGTCACCTATGACTTTTCCGATCACAAGTGCTTTCTCAAGATATTCTTAGCCTTGAGATGTTCGATCACCAAGAGAGTTAAACACAGTTCCTAGGTTTGTGTAATCTGCTGCTTCCCCTGCTTTGTCGCCGATGGCTTTTTGATCAAAAGAGCTTTCTCCTGATATTCTTAGCCTTGAGATATTTACCGAGACAATAAAACACAGTTCTTAAGTTTCCATAATTTGCTGCTATGTTTTTTTCTGTCACCGATGGCTTTACTGCTCACAAGTGCTTTCTCAAGATATTTCTTAGCCTTGAAATATTCACCAACAGATTTAAACACATTTCTTAGGTTTCCGTAATCTGCTGCCTCTCCTACTCTGTCACC
Source organism: Desmophyllum pertusum (assembly GCA_029204205.1). Taxonomy (NCBI): domain Eukaryota; kingdom Metazoa; phylum Cnidaria; class Anthozoa; order Scleractinia; family Caryophylliidae; genus Desmophyllum; species Desmophyllum pertusum. The sequence continues at coordinate 1,229,175 of MU826840.1, read as the reverse complement.
GTTGGCTTTTCTGATCACAAGTGCTTTCTCAAAATGTTCCTTAGCCTTGAGATATTCACCGAAAGAATAAAACACAGCTCCTACGTTTCCGTAATCTGCTGCTTCTCCTACCCTGTCGGCGATGGCTTTTCTGATCAAAAGTGCGTTCTAAAGATATACTTTAACATTGTGATAGTCACCAAGAGATTTAAACACAGCTCCTAGCCTTCCGTAATCTGCTACTTCTTCTCCTTCTCTGTCACCTATGACTTTTCCGATCACAAGTGCTTTCTCAAGATATTCTTAGCCTTGAGATGTTCGATCACCAAGAGAGTTAAACACAGTTCCTAGGTTTGTGTAATCTGCTGCTTCCCCTGCTTTGTCGCCGATGGCTTTTTGATCAAAAGAGCTTTCTCCTGATATTCTTAGCCTTGAGATATTTACCGAGACAATAAAACACAGTTCTTAAGTTTCCATAATTTGCTGCTATGTTTTTTTCTGTCACCGATGGCTTTACTGCTCACAAGTGCTTTCTCAAGATATTTCTTAGCCTTGAAATATTCACCAACAGATTTAAACACATTTCTTAGGTTTCCGTAATCTGCTGCTTCTCCTACTCTGTCACCGTTGGCTTTTCTGATCACAAGTGCTTTCTCAAAATGTTCCTTAGCCTTGAGATATTCACCGAAAGAATAAAACACAGTTCCTACGTTTCCGTAATCTGCCGTTTCTCCTACCCTGTCACCGATGGCTTTTCTGATCAAAAGTGCGTTCTTAAGATATTCTTTAACCTTGTGATAGTCACCAAGAGATTTAAACACAGCTCCTAGCATTCCGTAATCTGCTGCCTCTTCTCCTTCTCTGTCACCTATGACCTTTCTGATCACAAGTGCTTTCTCAAGATATTCTTAGCCTTGAGATATTCGATCACCAAGAGAGTGAAACACAGTTCCTAGGTTTGTGTAATCTGTTGCTTCTCCTGCTTTGTCACCGATGGCTTTAATAATCACAAGCTTTCTCATGATATTCTTTAGCCTTGTGATAGTCACCAAGAGATTTAAAAATGGTTCCTAGTCACCAATGGCTTTACTGATCACAAGTGCTTTATAAAGATATTCCTTAGCCTTGAGATATTCACCAAGGGAGTTAAACACAGTTCCTAGGTTTGCGTAATCTGCTGCTTCTCCTTTTTAATTTTCTGTCACCTATGACTTTTCTGATCACAAGTGCTTTCTCGAAAATATTCTTCAGCCCTGGCATATTCACCGATATAATCAAACATAGTTTAAGGCCGGTTTCCGTAATCTGCTGCTTCCCGTTTTCTGTACCCGATGTCTTTGCTGATCACAGGTGCTTTCTCGAGATATTCTCTTGCCCTGGCATATTCACCGAGAGTATGAAACACAGTTCCTACGTTTCCGTAATCTGCTGCTTCTCCTACCCTGACACCGATGGATTTTCTGATCAAAAGTGCGTTCTTAAGCTGATGCTTCTCCTTGTATGTCACCAATGGCTTTACTGATCACAAGTGCTTTATCAAGATATTCCTTAGCCTTGAGATATTCACCAAGAGAGTTAAACACAGTTCCTTGGTTTGCGTAATCTGCTGCTTCTCCTGCTTTGTCACCGATGGCTTTACTAATCACAAGCTTTCTCATGATATTCTTTAGCCTTGTGATAGTAACCGAGAGATTTAAAAATGGTTCCTAGCTTTTCGTAATCTGATGCTTCTCCTTGTCTGTCACCAATTGCTTTACTGATCACAAGTGCTTTATCAAGATATTCCTTAGCCTTGAGATATTCACCAAGGGAGTTAAACACAGTTCCTAGCCTTCTGTAATCTTCTGCTTCTCCTTCTCTGTTACCAATGGCTTTCCTGATCAAAAGTGCTTTCTCCTGATATTCCTTAGCCTTGAGATATTCACCAAGAGGTTTAAACACAGTTCCTAGCCTTCTGTAATCTTCTACTTCTCCTTCTCTGTTACCGATGGCTTTTCTGATCACAAGTGATTTATCTAGATATTCTTTAGCCTTGAGATATTCCCTGAGAGAATGTAACACAGTTCCTTGGTTTCTGTACTTGTAATCTGCTGCTTCTCCTGCTTTGTCGCCGATGGCTGTTCTGATCAAAAGTGCTTTCTCCTGATATTCCTTAGCCTTGAGATATTCACCGAAAGAATAAAACACAGCTCCTACGTTTACGTAATCTGCTGCTTCTCCTACCCTGTCGCCGATGGCTTTTCTGATCAAAAGTGCGTTCTTAAGATATTCTTTAACCTTGTGATAGTCACCAAGAGATTTAAACACAGCTCCTAGCCTTCCGTAATCTGCTACTTCTTCTCCTTCTCTGTCACCTATGACTTTTCCGATCACAAGTGCTTTCTCAAGATATTCTTAGCCTTGAGATGTTCGATCACCAAGAGAGTTAAACACAGTTCCTAGGTTTGTGTAATCTGCTGCTTCCCCTGCTTTGTCGCCGATGGCTTTTTGATCAAAAGAGCTTTCTCCTGATATTCTTAGCCTTGAGATATTTACCGAGACAATAAAACACAGTTCTTAAGTTTCCATAATTTGCTGCTATGTTTTTTTCTGTCACCGATGGCTTTACTGCTCACAAGTGCTTTCTCAAGATATTTCTTAGCCTTGAAATATTCACCAACAGATTTAAACACATTTCTTAGGTTTCCGTAATCTGCTGCCTCTCCTACTCTGTCACCGTTGGCTTTTCTGATCACAAGTGCTTTCTCAAAATGTTCCTTAGCCTTGAGATATTCACCGAAAGAATAAAACACAGCTCCTACGTTTCCGTAATCTGCTGCTTCTCCTACCCTGTCGGCGATGGCTTTTCTGATCAAAAGTGCGTTCTAAAGATATTCTTTAACCTTGTGATAGTCACCAAGAGATTTAAACACAGCTCCTAGCCTTCCGTAATCTGCTACTTCTTCTCCTTCTCTGTCACCTATGACTTTTCCGATCACAAGTGCTTTCTCAAGATATTCTTAGCCTTGAGATGTTCGATCACCAAGAGAGTTAAACACAGTTCCTAGGTTTGTGTAATCTGCTGCTTCCCCTGCTTTGTCGCCGATGGCTTTTTGATCAAAAGAGCTTTCTCCTGATATTCTTAGCCTTGAGATATTTACCGAGACAATAAAACACAGTTCTTAAGTTTCCATAATTTGCTGCTATGTTTTTTTCTGTCACCGATGGCTTTACTGCTCACAAGTGCTTTCTCAAGATATTTCTTAGCCTTGAAATATTCACCAACAGATTTAAACACATTTCTTAGGTTTCCGTAATCTGCTGCTTCTCCTACTCTGTCACCGTTGGCTTTTCTGATCACAAGTGCTTTCTCAAAATGTTCCTTAGCCTTGAGATATTCACCGAAATAATAAAACACAGTTCCTACGTTTCCGTAATCTGCCGTTTCTCCTACCCTGTCACCGATGGCTTTTCTGATCAAAAGTGCGTTCTTAAGATATTCTTTAACCTTGTGATAGTCACCAAGAGATTTAAACACAGCTCCTAGCATTCCGTAATCTGCTGCCTCTTCTCCTTCTCTGTCACCTATGACCTTTCTGATCACAAGTGCTTTCTCAAGATATTCTTAGCCTTGAGATATTCGATCACCAAGAGAGTGAAACACAGTTCCTAGGTTTGTGTAATCTGTTGCTTCTCCTGCTTTGTCACCGATGGCTTTAATAATCACAAGCTTTCTCATGATATTCTTTAGCCTTGTGATAGTCACCAAGAGATTTAAAAATGGTTCCTAGTCACCAATGGCTTTACTGATCACAAGTGCTTTATAAAGATATTCCTTAGCCTTGAGATATTCACCAAGGGAGTTAAACACAGTTCCTAGGTTTGCGTAATCTGCTGCTTCTCCTTTTTAATTTTCTGTCACCTATGACTTTTCTGATCACAAGTGCTTTCTCGAAAATATTCTTCAGCCCTGGCATATTCACCGATATAATCAAACATAGTTTAAGGCCGGTTTCCGTAATCTGCTGCTTCCCGTTTTCTGTACCCGATGTCTTTGCTGATCACAGGTGCTTTCTCGAGATATTCTCTTGCCCTGGCATATTCACCGAGAGTATGAAACACAGTTCCTACGTTTCCGTAATCTGCTGCTTCTCCTACCCTGTCACCGATGGATTTTCTGATCAAAAGTGCGTTCTTAAGCTGATGCTTCTCCTTGTATGTCACCAATGGCTTTACTGATCACAAGTGCTTTATCAAGATATTCCTTAGCCTTGAGATATTCACCAAGAGAGTTAAACACAGTTCCTTGGTTTGCGTAATCTGCTGCTTCTCCTGCTTTGTCACCGATGGCTTTACTAATCACAAGCTTTCTCATGATATTCTTTAGCCTTGTGATAGTAACCGAGAGATTTAAAAATGGTTCCTAGCTTTTCGTAATCTGATGCTTCTCCTTGTCTGTCACCAATTGCTTTACTGATCACAAGTGCTTTATCAAGATATTCCTTAGCCTTGAGATATTCACCAAGGGAGTTAAACACAGTTCCTAGCCTTCTGTAATCTTCTGCTTCTCCTTCTCTGTTACCAATGGCTTTACTGATCAAAAGTGCTTTCTCCTGATATTCCTTAGCCTTGAGATATTCACCAAGAGGTTTAAACACAGTTCCTAGCCTTCTGTAATCTTCTACTTCTCCTTCTCTGTTACCGATGGCTTTTCTGATCACAAGTGATTTATCTAGATATTCTTTAGCCTTGAGATATTCCCTGAGAGAATGTAACACAGTTCCTTGGTTTCTGTACTTGTAATCTGCTGCTTCTCCTGCTTTGTCGCCGATGGCTGTTCTGATCAAAAGTGCTTTCTCCTGATATTCCTTAGCCTTGAGATATTCACCGAAAGAATAAAACACAGCTCCTACGTTTACGTAATCTGCTGCTTCTCCTACCCTGTCGCCGATGGCTTTTCTGATCAAAAGTGCGTTCTTAAGATATTCTTTAACCTTGTGATAGTCACCAAGAGATTTAAACACAGCTACTAGCCTTCCGTAATCTGCTACTTCTTCTCCTTCTCTGTCACCTATGACTTTTCCGATCACAAGTGCTTTCTCAAGATATTCTTAGCCTTGAGATGTTCGATCACCAAGAGAGTTAAACACAGTTCCTAGGTTTGTGTAATCTGCTGCTTCCCCTGCTTTGTCGCCGATGGCTTTTTGATCAAAAGAGCTTTCTCCTGATATTCTTAGCCTTGAGATATTTACCGAGACAATAAAACACAGTTCTTAAGTTTCCATAATTTGCTGCTATGTTTTTTTCTGTCACCGATGGCTTTACTGCTCACAAGTGCTTTCTCAAGATATTTCTTAGCCTTGAAATATTCACCAACAGATTTAAACACATTTCTTAGGTTTCCGTAATCTGCTGCCTCTCCTACTCTGTCACCGTTGGCTTTTCTGATCACAAGTGCTTTCTCAAAATGTTCCTTAGCCTTGAGATATTCACCGAAAGAATAAAACACAGCTCCTACGTTTCCGTAATCTGCTGCTTCTCCTACCCTGTCGGCGATGGCTTTTCTGATCAAAAGTGCGTTCTAAAGATATTCTTTAACCTTGTGATAGTCACCAAGAGATTTAAACACAGCTCCTAGCCTTCCGTAATCTGCTACTTCTTCTCCTTCTCTGTCACCTATGACTTTTCCGATCACAAGTGCTTTCTCAAGATATTCTTAGCCTTGAGATGTTCGATCACCAAGAGAGTTAAACACAGTTCCTAGGTTTGTGTAATCTGCTGCTTCCCCTGCTTTGTCGCCGATGGCTTTTTGATCAAAAGAGCTTTCTCCTGATATTCTTAGCCTTGAGATATTTACCGAGACAATAAAACACAGTTCTTAAGTTTCCATAATTTGCTGCTATGTTTTTTTCTGTCACCGATGGCTTTACTGCTCACAAGTGCTTTCTCAAGATATTTCTTAGCCTTGAAATATTCACCAACAGATTTAAACACATTTCTTAGGTTTCCGTAATCTGCTGCCTCTCCTACTCTGTCACCGTTGGCTTTTCTGATCACAAGTGCTTTCTCAAAATGTTCCTTAGCCTTGAGATATTCACCGAAAGAATAAAACACAGCTCCTACGTTTCCGTAATCTGCTGCTTCTCCTACCCTGTCGGCGATGGCTTTTCTGATCAAAAGTGCGTTCTAAAGATATTCTTTAACCTTGTGATAGTCACCAAGAGATTTAAACACAGCTCCTAGCCTTCCGTAATCTGCTACTTCTTCTCCTTCTCTGTCACCTATGACTTTTCCGATCACAAGTGCTTTCTCAAGATATTCTTAGCCTTGAGATGTTCGATCACCAAGAGAGTTAAACACAGTTCCTAGGTTTGTGTAATCTGCTGCTTCCCCTGCTTTGTCGCCGATGGCTTTTTGATCAAAAGAGCTTTCTCCTGATATTCTTAGCCTTGAGATATTTACCGAGACAATAAAACACAGTTCTTAAGTTTCCATAATTTGCTGCTATGTTTTTTTCTGTCACCGATGGCTTTACTGCTCACAAGTGCTTTCTCAAGATATTTCTTAGCCTTGAAATATTCACCAACAGATTTAAACACATTTCTTAGGTTTCCGTAATCTGCTGCCTCTCCTACTCTGTCACCGTTGGCTTTTCTGATCACAAGTGCTTTCTCAAAATGTTCCTTAGCCTTGAGATATTCACCGAAAGAATAAAACACAGCTCCTACGTTTCCGTAATCTGCTGCTTCTCCTACCCTGTCGGCGATGGCTTTTCTGATCAAAAGTGCGTTCTAAAGATATTCTTTAACCTTGTGATAGTCACCAAGAGATTTAAACACAGCTCCTAGCCTTCCGTAATCTGCTACTTCTTCTCCTTCTCTGTCACCTATGACTTTTCCGATCACAAGTGCTTTCTCAAGATATTCTTAGCCTTGAGATGTTCGATCACCAAGAGAGTTAAACACAGTTCCTAGGTTTGTGTAATCTGCTGCTTCCCCTGCTTTGTCGCCGATGGCTTTTTGATCAAAAGAGCTTTCTCCTGATATTCTTAGCCTTGAGATATTTACCGAGACAATAAAACACAGTTCTTAAGTTTCCATAATTTGCTGCTATGTTTTTTTCTGTCACCGATGGCTTTACTGCTCACAAGTGCTTTCTCAAGATATTTCTTAGCCTTGAAATATTCACCAACAGATTTAAACACATTTCTTAGGTTTCCGTAATCTGCTGCCTCTCCTACTCTGTCACCGTTGGCTTTTCTGATCACAAGTGCTTTCTCAAAATGTTCCTTAGCCTTGAGATATTCACCGAAAGAATAAAACACAGCTCCTACGTTTCCGTAATCTGCTGCTTCTCCTACCCTGTCGGCGATGGCTTTTCTGATCAAAAGTGCGTTCTAAAGATATTCTTTAACCTTGTGATAGTCACCAAGAGATTTAAACACAGCTCCTAGCCTTCCGTAATCTGCTACTTCTTCTCCTTCTCTGTCACCTATGACTTTTCCGATCACAAGTGCTTTCTCAAGATATTCTTAGCCTTGAGATGTTCGATCACCAAGAGAGTTAAACACAGTTCCTAGGTTTGTGTAATCTGCTGCTTCCCCTGCTTTGTCGCCGATGGCTTTTTGATCAAAAGAGCTTTCTCCTGATATTCTTAGCCTTGAGATATTTACCGAGACAATAAAACACAGTTCTTAAGTTTCCATAATTTGCTGCTATGTTTTTTTCTGTCACCGATGGCTTTACTGCTCACAAGTGCTTTCTCAAGATATTTCTTAGCCTTGAAATATTCACCAACAGATTTAAACACATTTCTTAGGTTTCCGTAATCTGCTGCCTCTCCTACTCTGTCACCGTTGGCTTTTCTGATCACAAGTGCTTTCTCAAAATGTTCCTTAGCCTTGAGATATTCACCGAAAGAATAAAACACAGCTCCTACGTTTCCGTAATCTGCTGCTTCTCCTACCCTGTCGGCGATGGCTTTTCTGATCAAAAGTGCGTTCTAAAGATATTCTTTAACCTTGTGATAGTCACCAAGAGATTTAAACACAGCTCCTAGCCTTCCGTAATCTGCTACTTCTTCTCCTTCTCTGTCACCTATGACTTTTCCGATCACAAGTGCTTTCTCAAGATATTCTTAGCCTTGAGATGTTCGATCACCAAGAGAGTTAAACACAGTTCCTAGGTTTGTGTAATCTGCTGCTTCCCCTGCTTTGTCGCCGATGGCTTTTTGATCAAAAGAGCTTTCTCCTGATATTCTTAGCCTTGAGATATTTACCGAGACAATAAAACACAGTTCTTAAGTTTCCATAATTTGCTGCTATGTTTTTTTCTGTCACCGATGGCTTTACTGCTCACAAGTGCTTTCTCAAGATATTTCTTAGCCTTGAAATATTCACCAACAGATTTAAACACATTTCTTAGGTTTCCGTAATCTGCTGCCTCTCCTACTCTGTCACCGTTGGCTTTTCTGATCACAAGTGCTTTCTCAAAATGTTCCTTAGCCTTGAGATATTCACCGAAAGAATAAAACACAGCTCCTACGTTTCCGTAATCTGCTGCTTCTCCTACCCTGTCGGCGATGGCTTTTCTGATCAAAAGTGCGTTCTAAAGATATTCTTTAACCTTGTGATAGTCACCAAGAGATTTAAACACAGCTCCTAGCCTTCCGTAATCTGCTACTTCTTCTCCTTCTCTGTCACCTATGACTTTTCCGATCACAAGTGCTTTCTCAAGATATTCTTAGCCTTGAGATGTTCGATCACCAAGAGAGTTAAACACAGTTCCTAGGTTTGTGTAATCTGCTGCTTCCCCTGCTTTGTCGCCGATGGCTTTTTGATCAAAAGAGCTTTCTCCTGATATTCTTAGCCTTGAGATATTTACCGAGACAATAAAACACAGTTCTTAAGTTTCCATAATTTGCTGCTATGTTTTTTTCTGTCACCGATGGCTTTACTGCTCACAAGTGCTTTCTCAAGATATTTCTTAGCCTTGAAATATTCACCAACAGATTTAAACACATTTCTTAGGTTTCCGTAATCTGCTGCCTCTCCTACTCTGTCACCGTTGGCTTTTCTGATCACAAGTGCTTTCTCAAAATGTTCCTTAGCCTTGAGATATTCACCGAAAGAATAAAACACAGCTCCTACGTTTCCGTAATCTGCTGCTTCTCCTACCCTGTCGGCGATGGCTTTTCTGATCAAAAGTGCGTTCTAAAGATATTCTTTAACCTTGTGATAGTCACCAAGAGATTTAAACACAGCTCCTAGCCTTCCGTAATCTGCTACTTCTTCTCCTTCTCTGTCACCTATGACTTTTCCGATCACAAGTGCTTTCTCAAGATATTCTTAGCCTTGAGATGTTCGATCACCAAGAGAGTTAAACACAGTTCCTAGGTTTGTGTAATCTGCTGCTTCCCCTGCTTTGTCGCCGATGGCTTTTTGATCAAAAGAGCTTTCTCCTGATATTCTTAGCCTTGAGATATTTACCGAGACAATAAAACACAGTTCTTAAGTTTCCATAATTTGCTGCTATGTTTTTTTTCTGTCACCGATGGCTTTACTGCTCACAAGTGCTTTCTCAAGATATTTCTTAGCCTTGAAATATTCACCAACAGATTTAAACACATTTCTTAGGTTTCCGTAATCTGCTGCCTCTCCTACTCTGTCACCGTTGGCTTTTCTGATCACAAGTGCTTTCTCAAAATGTTCCTTAGCCTTGAGATGTTCGATCACCAAGAGAGTTAAACACAGTTCCTAGGTTTGTGTAATCTGCTGCTTCCCCTGCTTTGTCGCCGATGGCTTTTTGATCAAAAGAGCTTTCTCCTGATATTCTTAGCCTTGAGATATTTACCGAGACAATAAAACACAGTTCTTAAGTTTCCATAATTTGCTGCTATGTTTTTTTTCTGTCACCGATGGCTTTACTGCTCACAAGTGCTTTCTCAAGATATTTCTTAGCCTTGAAATATTCACCAACAGATTTAAACACATTTCTTAGGTTTCCGTAATCTGCTGCTTCTCCTACTCTGTCACCGTTGGCTTTTCTGATCACAAGTGCTTTCTCAAAATGTTCCTTAGCCTTGAGATATTCACCGAAAGAATAAAACACAGTTCCTACGTTTCCGTAATCTGCCGTTTCTCCTACCCTGTCACCGATGGCTTTTCTGATCAAAGTGCGTTCTTAAGATATTCTTTAACCTTGTGATAGTCACCAAGAGATTTAAACACAAGCTCCTAGCATTCCGTAATCTGCTGCCTCTTCTCCTTCTCTGTCACCTATGACCTTTCTGATCACAAGTGCTTTCTCAAGATATTCTTAGCCTTGAGATATTCGATCACCAAGAGAGTGAAACACAGTTCCTAGGTTTGTGTAATCTGTTGCTTCTCCTGCTTTGTCACCGATGGCTTTAATAATCACAAGCTTTCTCATGATATTCTTTAGCCTTGTGATAGTCCACCAAGAGATTTAAAAATGGTTCCTAGTCACCAATGGCTTTACTGATCACAAGTGCTTTATAAAGATATTCCTTAGCCTTGAGATATTCACCAAGGGAGTTAAACACAGTTCCTAGGTTTGCGTAATCTGCTGCTTCTCCTTTTTAATTTTCTGTCACCTATGACTTTTCTGATCACAAGTGCTTTCTCGAAAATATTCTTCAGCCCTGGCATATTCACCGATATAATCAAACATAGTTTAAGGCCGGTTTCCGTAATCTGCTGCTTCCCGTTTTCTGTACCCGATGTCTTTGCTGATCACAGGTGCTTTCTCGAGATATTCTCTTGCCCTGGCATATTCACCGAGAGTATGAAACACAGTTCCTACGTTTCCGTAATCTGCTGCTTCTCCTACCCTGTCACCGATGGATTTTCTGATCAAAAGTGCGTTCTTAAGCTGATGCTTCTCCTTGTATGTCACCAATGGCTTTACTGATCACAAGTGCTTTATCAAGATATTCCTTAGCCTTGAGATATTCACCAAGAGAGTTAAACACAGTTCCTTGGTTTGCGTAATCTGCTGCTTCTCCTGCTTTGTCACCGATGGCTTTACTAATCACAAGCTTTCTCATGATATTCTTTAGCCTTGTGATAGTAACCGAGAGATTTAAAAATGGTTCCTAGCTTTTCGTAATCTGATGCTTCTCCTTGTCTGTCACCAATTGCTTTACTGATCACAAGTGCTTTATCAAGATATTCCTTAGCCTTGAGATATTCACCAAGGGAGTTAAACACAGTTCCTAGCCTTCTGTAATCTTCTGCTTCTCCTTCTCTGTTACCAATGGCTTTACTGATCAAAAGTGCTTTCTCCTGATATTCCTTAGCCTTGAGATATTCACCAAGAGGTTTAAACACAGTTCCTAGCCTTCTGTAATCTTCTACTTCTCCTTCTCTGTTACCGATGGCTTTTCTGATCACAAGTGATTTATCTAGATATTCTTTAGCCTTGAGATATTCCCTGAGAGAATGTAACACAGTTCCTTGGTTTCTGTACTTGTAATCTGCTGCTTCTCCTGCTTTGTCGCCGATGGCTGTTCTGATCAAAAGTGCTTTCTCCTGATATTCCTTAGGGCTTGAGATATTCACCGAAAGAATAAAACACAGCTCCTACGTTTACGTAATCTGCTGCTTCTCCTACCCTGTCGCCGATGGCTTTTCTGATCAAAAGTGCGTTCTTAAGATATTCTTTAACCTTGTGATAGTCACCAAGAGATTTAAAACACAGCTACTAGCCTTCCGTAATCTGCTACTTCTTCTCCTTCTCTGTCACCTATGACTTTTCCGATCACAAGTGCTTTCTCAAGATATTCTTAGCCTTGAGATGTTCGATCACCAAGAGAGTTAAACACAGTTCCTAGGTTTGTGTAATCTGCTGCTTCCCCTGCTTTGTCGCCGATGGCTTTTTGATCAAAAGAGCTTTCTCCTGATATTCTTAGCCTTGAGATATTTACCGAGACAATAAAACACAGTTCTTAAGTTTCCATAATTTGCTGCTATGTTTTTTTCTGTCACCGATGGCTTTTACTGCTCACAAGTGCTTTCTCAAGATATTTCTTAGCCTTGAAATATTCACCAACAGATTTAAACACATTTCTTAGGTTTCCGTAATCTGCTGCCTCTCCTACTCTGTCAACCGTTGGCTTTTCTGATCACAAGTGCTTTCTCAAAATGTTCCTTAGCCTTGAGATATTCACCGAAAGAATAAAACACAGCTCCTACGTTTCCGTAATCTGCTGCTTCTCCTACCCTGTCGGCGATGGCTTTTCTGATCAAAAGTGCGTTCTAAAGATATTCTTTAACCTTGTGATAGTCACCAAGAGATTTAAACACAGCTCCTAGCCTTCCGTAATCTGCTACTTCTTCTCCTTCTCTGTCACCTATGACTTTTCCGATCACAAGTGCTTTCTCAAGATATTCTTAGCCTTGAGATGTTCGATCACCAAGAGAGTTAAACACAGTTTCCTAGGTTTGTGTAATCTGCTGCTTCCCCTGCTTTGTCGCCGATGGCTTTTTGATCAAAAGAGCTTTCTCCTGATATTCTTAGCCTTGAGATATTTACCGAGACAATAAAACACAGTTCTTAAGTTTCCATAATTTGCTGCTATGTTTTTTTCTGTCACCGATGGCTTTACTGCTCACAAGTGCTTTCTCAAGATATTTCTTAGCCTTGAAATATTCACCAACAGATTTAAACACATTTCTTAGGTTTCCGTAATCTGCTGCCTCTCCTACTCTGTCACCGTTGGCTTTTCTGATCACAAGTGCTTTCTCAAAATGTTCCTTAGCCTTGAGATATTCACCGAAAGAATAAAACACAGCTCCTACGTTTCCGTAATCTGCTGCTTCTCCTACCCTGTCGGCGATGGCTTTTCTGATCAAAAGTGCGTTCTAAAGATATTCTTTAACCTTGTGATAGTCACCAAGAGATTTAAACACAGCTCCTAGCCTTCCGTAATCTGCTACTTCTTCTCCTTCTCTGTCACCTATGACTTTTCCGATCACAAGTGCTTTCTCAAGATATTCTTAGCCTTGAGATGTTCGATCACCAAGAGAGTTAAACACAGTTCCTAGGTTTGTGTAATCTGCTGCTTCCCCTGCTTTGTCGCCGATGGCTTTTTGATCAAAAGAGCTTTCTCCTGATATTCTTAGCCTTGAGATATTTACCGAGACAATAAAACACAGTTCTTAAGTTTCCATAATTTGCTGCTATGTTTTTTTCTGTCACCGATGGCTTTACTGCTCACAAGTGCTTTCTCAAGATATTTCTTAGCCTTGAAATATTCACCAACAGATTTAAACACATTTCTTAGGTTTCCGTAATCTGCTGCCTCTCCTACTCTGTCACCGTTGGCTTTTCTGATCACAAGTGCTTTCTCAAAATGTTCCTTAGCCTTGAGATATTCACCGAAAGAATAAAACACAGCTCCTACGTTTCCGTAATCTGCTGCTTCTCCTACCCTGTCGGCGATGGCTTTTCTGATCAAAAGTGCGTTCTAAAGATATTCTTTAACCTTGTGATAGTCACCAAGAGATTTAAAACACAGCTCCTAGCCTTCCGTAATCTGCTACTTCTTCTCCTTCTCTGTCACCTATGACTTTTCCGATCACAAGTGCTTTCTCAAGATATTCTTAGCCTTGAGATGTTCGATCACCAAGAGAGTTAAACACAGTTCCTAGGTTTGTGTAATCTGCTGCTTCCCCTGCTTTGTCGCCGATGGCTTTTTGATCAAAAGAGCTTTCTCCTGATATTCTTAGCCTTGAGATATTTACCGAGACAATAAAACACAGTTCTTAAGTTTCCATAATTTGCTGCTATGTTTTTTTTCTGTCACCGATGGCTTTACTGCTCACAAGTGCTTTCTCAAGATATTTCTTAGCCTTGAAATATTCACCAACAGATTTAAACACATTTCTTAGGTTTCCGTAATCTGCTGCCTCTCCTACTCTGTCACCGTTGGCTTTTCTGATCACAAGTGCTTTCTCAAAATGTTCCTTAGCCTTGAGATATTCACCGAAAGAATAAAACACAGCTCCTACGTTTCCGTAATCTGCTGCTTCTCCTACCCTGTCGGCGATGGCTTTTCTGATCAAAAGTGCGTTCTAAAGATATTCTTTAACCTTGTGATAGTCACCAAGAGATTTAAACACAGCTCCTAGCCTTCCGTAATCTGCTACTTCTTCTCCTTCTCTGTCACCTATGACTTTTCCGATCACAAGTGCTTTCTCAAGATATTCTTAGCCTTGAGATGTTTCGATCACCAAGAGAGTTAAACACAGTTCCTAGGTTTGTGTAATCTGCTGCTTCCCCTGCTTTGTCGCCGATGGCTTTTTGATCAAAAGAGCTTTCTCCTGATATTCTTAGCCTTGAGATATTTACCGAGACAATAAAACACAGTTCTTAAGTTTCCATAATTTGCTGCTATGTTTTTTTCTGTCACCGATGGCTTTACTGCTCACAAGTGCTTTCTCAAGATATTTCTTAGCCTTGAAATATTCACCAACAGATTTAAACACATTCTTAGGTTTCCGTAATCTGCTGCTTCTCCTACTCTGTCACCGTTGGCTTTTCTGATCACAAGTGCTTTCTCAAAATGTTCCTTAGCCTTGAGATATTCACCGAAAGAATAAAACACAGCTCCTACGTTTCCGTAATCTGCTGCTTCTCCTACCCTGTCGGCGATGGCTTTTCTGATCAAAAGTGCGTTCTAAAGATATTCTTTAACCTTGTGATAGTCACCAAGAGATTTAAACACAGCTCCTAGCCTTCCGTAATCTGCTACTTCTTCTCCTTCTCTGTCACCTATGACTTTTCCGATCACAAGTGCTTTCTCAAGATATTCTTAGCCTTGAGATGTTCGATCACCAAGAGAGTTAAACACAGTTCCTAGGTTTTGTGTAATCTGCTGCTTCCCCTGCTTTGTCGCCGATGGCTTTTTGATCAAAAGAGCTTTCTCCTGATATTCTTAGCCTTGAGATATTTACCGAGACAATAAAAACACAGTTCTTAAGTTTCCATAATTTGCTGCTATGTTTTTTTCTGTCACCGATGGCTTTACTGCTCACAAGTGCTTTCTCAAGATATTTCTTAGCCTTGAAATATTCACCAACAGATTTAAACACATTTCTTAGGTTTCCGTAATCTGCTGCTTCTCCTACTCTGTCACCGTTGGCTTTTCTGATCACAAGTGCTTTCTCAAAATGTTCCTTAGCCTTGAGATATTCACCGAAAGAATAAAACACAGTTCCTACGTTTCCGTAATCTGCCGTTTCTCCTACCCTGTCACCGATGGCTTTTCTGATCAAAAGTGCGTTCTTAAGATATTCTTTAACCTTGTGATAGTCACCAAGAGATTTAAACACAGCTCCTAGCATTCCGTAATCTGCTGCCTCTTCTCCTTCTCTGTCACCTATGACCTTTCTGATCACAAGTGCTTTCTCAAGATATTCTTAGCCTTGAGATATTCGATCACCAAGAGAGTGAAACACAGTTCCTAGGTTTGTGTAATCTGTTGCTTCTCCTGCTTTGTCACCGATGGCTTTAATAATCACAAGCTTTCTCATGATATTCTTTAGCCTTGTGATAGTCACCAAGAGATTTAAAAATGGTTCCTAGTCACCAATGGCTTTACTGATCACAAGTGCTTTA
>MU826840.1:1192285-1213076 GCA_029204205.1 Desmophyllum pertusum | reverse complement strand
TATTGGAACAGACACCTAACAATAGTGGCTATGTTAATTGAGCGTAAATCTTGTCTTCATGCGGGTGAGACTTTACAGACTTGAGCGCCCAAGGGTAAGCGGAAAATGTGGCTAAGTGTTAGCGCACGGTCCGGTAATACTGATGGTCCCGGATCAACCCCCTTATCCTGCTACTAGCTGGATTTGTTCTCAGTAGTCCCGAGTTCAACCCCTCGAGGCCACGTCATGTAAATAGCCAACTGGTTTTAGCCTCCTTCAAGTTGGTATTCTTAACAAATGAATTTATGTTATATTTGAAAGATTATTTGATATATACTGCACTGCTCCACGAGCTTCTAGACTTATAGACACGAACTGTATAAACAAAGTTGTTTTTAGTGAAGGTATTTCTACCTTTAAAAGGGTCAGCGTAGTCTTCCTGACTGCGATACAATTGCAAACACGGCTCAAAAGGCTGGATTTGCGGTCCCACCAATATAAAACAAATCAAAAGATCGAAACCTAAACACGGACTCCAGTCATATTACACACACGAAGTCAAAAATATTTCAATTAGGTAGTTAGGGTATTTCCCCGCGCTCCTTTTGCATACTTGAGGGGAACAATTATTCTGTAGCAATGACACTCGAAGATAGAATATTTTCAGTTGCTTGCTATCTGCTTAGGTAGTGAGTTCGAGGGGAGTTTCGAGGAGTTTTGAGGAAATTTCGCGGGAGTTCTGAGGAATGTTCGAGAAGTTTCGGGGAGCTTCGCCTTCTCAGTCTTACTCCCAAAGAACTGACTCAGTATATAGTGATTTCACAAAATCTTTTTAACCCTTTCACTCCCAGAGTCAATAAATGTTGTTGTACTTTTCGAGTCTGTCGGAATGACAACCCCAAATGTGTGACGGACCATTCAGACAAATTAGGAAGCTATTGAGCGTAGGGAGGGGGCATTTTGGCCTATTAGAAACCGTAAAACCGCTCAAAAAATTTCTGTGAAAACCGAAAAACCGCAATAAAAATTTCTCAAAACCGAAAAACTGTCCGAACGTAATGATCAACTGAGACCGCTAATTCACAAACTCAACTCCCCAGCCCTTGGATTCAACAGCGAAATATAACATTATATATGGCGACATACTTTAGTAATTAATAGGCGTTTAGGAACGAATAATCAAAACCGAAAAAAAACGCCTTTTCCTTATTCATAAAAATCGAAACCGCGAATGTTAAAAAAGGAAAAAACCGAAAAACGCCAACGGATAACCCAAAACCGAAAAACCGGAAATTTTGAGTTGCAACAACCACACTGAAAAACCGATCTTCAAAAATGAACCAAAACCGTGAAAAACCGAAAACCCCACGCTGTGCAATAGCCCCCCCGGAGCGGATTTCGGAGAACTTTCGGGGAGATTCGGCCTTCTCAGTTCTATTCCACAAAATAAATGACTCGGGTACATAGTGATTTCAAAATCATTTTAACCCTTTCACTCTCTGAGTCAAAACTTGAGTCAATAAATGTGGTTGGTACCTTTTGAGTCTGTGGATGAAAAACCTGGTGTGTGACCATTCAAATGAAAGCTACTGAGCAGTACTTTTCAAGTGGTGCTGTTTGTTTCCTCAGTTTTGAACTTAGCACTCCTGGGAGTGAAAGGGTTAATTCTGTTTCTTTCTTTTGTTGTATTCTCTCAGGTGGTATCATCGGGTTACTCTTCGCAAAGATGTTTACAACGAGACCGTTCGACACGACATTTACAAGGGAAACGACGAAGTTTGGCTACCGCGAAAAAAAATGGATGAAACTGGAGGACAACCAAGAAATGGAAACTGCTCAGACGTGATTTGATTGATTATCACACAACCATGGACGAGCTACGAAGCAAAATGTTTCTCGCTCATGTACCAAGTTTTATGAACGATTCCCTTTAATAGCTGACAATCCCTGACATTTCCCTTTTATAGAACAGCATGCCTCTTCGTGTGCTTGTTACAATAGAATAATGCAGTCGCCATTTTGACGATGTAAAAAGTCATTTTAATAAAATTATAACTTTCGTTTCCAAAACGACTAGAGTCTTAGTCGAAATGCGGTGTGACGCGTTTAACATTCCCAAGGAACAGGTCAACTCCCTCCTTACTTACCCCTCCATAAACCACCAGGTGGTGGAGTCCCCGGGGGGTTACTCCCTTATACAAGCTATATAGGTATGTGCGGCGCCAAAGGGTATGGTTTTTGAGCCATTACCAAAACAAAATTCCTGCACAAGAACAAGCCTTCCTGTGTTTGACCAAAATCTTAACCAGGGTAATTTTGTCATTAAATTAACTACATTTTGACAGCCTGCATTGTTCACCTACTAGTATTCTTTCATCGGTATTCGCTCTCTCTCCTCCGCAGAGGCTTCTTGGGATAATAGGGAATAGGGAAGATTGGGGAGAGTGAAATATAAAGCGCGCGGGGGCTGGAGAAAGAGAAAAAGCAAGCGCGCGGGGTACGGCGCGCGCTCTTTAATTTCTCCCCTTTCTTTTTGTTCTCCCCCTCCTCCAAGGAAGCCTCACTGCGGGAGGAGAGAGGGTATTCTCTAAACTTGTAAATTACATGTACGTTCGCTTTTGGCAGCCTGGTTTCATATCACTGCCTTCAAAACGCACGAAATGCAGTCTCAGACATCCTAATCTTTCGCACCCCCTAGTAGCTCGCGCCTTAGGCGCTCGTACGATCGTACTTTGGACCTCTAACGCACCCCCCCCCCCCCCCCCCCCCCGGTCTTCCATTCAAAATTCTGTCTCTGGGACTGTATAGCACCACCAACGTAGTAAACAGTGTGTAGACTAAATGCATCTTACATGTTGCCCGCCGGCTAAGAGATGCGAAAGGGCTGTGGGGGACGAGCAATAACATGTTGCCTAGAAAGCAAAAGCTGTGCTAGAGGTATCCCGTTATGTGTTTGCTTACGTGACGTAGCCAGAATCAACCGCCGGTAAAGACTCTCAACCGCAGGCTAACGTGACAAGGTTGAGACGCTGGCACTCGCACTTCGCAGACTTCAAGGATTTTATTCGCTTTAATTTTTCAGGTAAGGGGTTAAAGCATGCACCTTAATCGTTGTTATGCAAAGTTGTTAGACTAAATTATGTGCGCTCGAGATCTCGATCGATCGATCGAAGCGTGCAGAAAAATAATGCTACATCGGTCCCTTTAAGTACTCTATTGTGAAAAGCTATTCAAGCGACATGTAAATTAAAGTACAAGATTCGATTCACCGTAAAATTAACGCAACTTTAATAAAGAAGTTCTCTGGGAAGATCGCATCGAACTCGGGGATTGTCAAAGCGGAGTTGAAACTCGAAGGCAGTGTCGCTGAGTGTCGGAGCTTCCGTACACTGCCAGAGTTGAAAAAACAAAAATAAGGAAACATCAGTCCGAATAATCTGAGTGGAATTCTCCTGCCTTAACTTTTTCTTTTTGCAAGGCAGTAAGCAGAATTTCTAAGATTTGCGAACCGGCGGTTGCATGTTGTCTGGTTGCGAAATTCTTCTCGCATGAGTGCGTTTGTGCATCACGCATCTCGGACCCCAGCGAGATGCGCGCATGTGCTTTTGCGCATGTGCTTCTCTCCCGGCTACGAAAGGTACGCGAACTGTCCAGTTTTCCTTTATATCGCTGTCATTAAAATCAGTAAGGTGCACGAGTAGTATATTTTTAACTACCTGGCTAAGGCTGTTTTTTAAATCTCCAGTGCAATCCACCTTAAGAAAAAAGATGGCGGACTGGTACATTTACCCACAATTCTTAGCGCACGAAAACCCTAAAAAACGCTCATAAAAACGCACAGAAAAGTTCTAAAAACTTCAAACTAGCATACACAATGTTGTTAGTACAGGAACGAATTTAGCAAAAATATGGCTTTCAGATGTCAGGGGCACCCAACGGATCGTTTCGGTTGAAATATCTGTTCGGAATGCCTATAATCGCCTCAGATATTCGGATTAAAGTTTGGAGTTTTCTTTAGGGAAATATTATCTCGAACTTTCTTAATATGGGAAAATTAATGCCTATTATTTTCGGAGAGAAGGTCAGCTAGGATTTTCGGAAAGGAAAAAAGGGTCAGCTAGGATTTTCGGAAAGTAAAAATCAGCAAGGAAGAGCTGAGGTTTTCGGGAAATGACTAAAAAAGCCCTAATAAATTCGTGAAGTTCTAAAGTTCCCCAAGAATGACCGAACATATATAAATTTTATAGCGCAGCTTAGAATTCATTTATAGATCTTTAAAAGCACACCAGACAGCCTAAAATAGTGTTTTAAAACATTTGGAAGAAAACCGTCGTTGGGTGCCCCTGAGATGTGCCTATTGGCTGTGTTAGGTTCGCAAGGTATTGTGGTAAAATGTACAGCCGCCATTTTTTTTCTTACGGTGGATTGTGATGACGAAATCGAACTCCTTATACATTTGTTCCCGACTTTCTTGCAAATTTCATCAACCCCTGCGGGCAATTACCTCCTAAATTTTAAATTGTAATAGACTGTGAACAGTCCGTCTATTTTTTGCGCTGAAATCGTCGGTTCGTCGCGCGGTCAAGATCGATCGTGGAGCCGCCAAACAATGTAAAAATACACAGAATTACGCCGGGTCAGCAGACGCTCTGAAACAGGCATCAGGTAACTACTTTTGTATTTTTAATCGATGTTAGCCCAAACTTTGCAACATAACAGACACTGCAATTCCAAACAAACGTATGTTTTTTGTTTTTCGATTTTAACGGTTTTTGGCGGGAAAATGACGTCATACAGCTAACGGGAAAAATTTATTTTCATCTTGTGACAAAAACTAATGCATGTATTTAAAAGAACACGTTTAGACAAATTCAAATGTGAAAATATAATTGAAAAAGCTCAATTACTTAAAAAGATATGAAGATCTGAATTTTGAATTTTCCGCCATTTTGTTACTATTTTTAGAAATTTAGCAAATTTCCAAATGCAATATCTTTTCAACCAAATGTCATTTTAAAATTATTCTTTCACATTTTAAATTGTTTGAACATGTTCTTTTCAAATCCTGCATTAGATTTGTCATAAGATGAAAATAGATTTTTCCCGTTAGCTGTATGACGTCATTTTCCCGCCAAAAACCGTTTAAAATCGAAAAACAAAAAACATACGTTTGTTTGGAATTGCAATGTCTGTTATGTTGCAAAGTTTGAGCTAAATCGGATTAAAAAATACAAAAGTAGTTACCTGATGCCTGTTCAGAGCGTCTGCTGACCCGGCGTTTCGAACACAGAACTTTTCTGCAAGTAACCGAACTTCAATCGAACACACTGTCTCCTACCGTAGTCGTCACGGGGAGGAGTGCGTGAAAGATTGACTGTACGGGAGCCATGCAAATTATTGTTGCATCAACACTGATTAACATCGGAATTCTCTTTACTGTTTTTGGTACATTTTTATGAAATTACCTTTGGAGAGTTTGGTCTAAATCAAGACGTTCTTTTGGGGGATGACCAAGAACTACATTCTCGCGTGACTTGCTCGAAACAGCTCACCGGTAAAAAATGAATACATCCACGCGTGTCTCGTCTCGCGCACGCCTCGCGCGTGTACCATCCATTCCCACACTGTATGCTTTTATCGCTTTCGTTGCCTCATCTTTGCAACTGAACTTTTCAGCTTCTCTCTTCGTTGCCGGGAGAATTTAAATCTGCACAAGTAACAAAAAGGTAGCCAGTTTTAACTGAATTAATTCCTTTAGGAGGGGGGGGGGGGGGGGGGGGGGGGTGTATTACCTAATATTTTCCTACATGAAGCCCATTTTCCATCCCCCCCCCCCCTGATAATTATTGCACAGTCCCTTACCTACTGTAATGCTCTCTTTGGCAGAGAAATCATTTTCTGTGCTGCAAACGTTGACAATTTCATTGTAAACGTACGAAATAAAGAGCTCGTCGGTAAAACGTTTCATGTTTTTTTTGGCAGTCCTACATAACAATCATGGCTAAAGGCTTTTATAATGGAACGATGTTACTTTGAATGCGACATCCTCAGATGAGTATGTTAAAGGAATCTATGATGAATGCGCCGAGAATTACGACAAGGTACTGTATCTATCTTTTATCTTTGATTTGGGTGCCTTGACGATAGTATAACAGTTGAACCTTCACTGATTAATGGCCACCTCTCTATATCTGTCTAAATTTGATAAAACGTACCTCCCGAAATTTCATACAAAACTATAGATTTCATGCAAACAGAGCTTTTAATAGCGGCTAATAAGAGGTCAAATAAACGTGAAATTCACTCTATCGTATGTATCTTTTAGACCAAGCATACTAAATTTACAGCATTGTTATTGAATCGTGAGTTCTATTTAATTTAATTAAAATGCTTGCAACATGAAATGTGATACCAAGGAAATCAAACCAAAACTGTAATTCGGAGAGCTGACTGAAGCTTTCTAAAGCGATACATCGCCTCAAATGAACTGGAAAAGAACCTTACACATGGACGAAGAATTAATTCCTAAACATTCAGGATTAAAAGCAACACTGACTCATTTTAAATATGTAGCAGAGAGACTGAGAGAGTGTTCGATACGTCATATGGCTAATGTCAATTTCAAAACACCGGAACCCACGCTATCAAATAGCTTAGCACCGACAAATCACAGAAATATCTACCCACGTGAACAGCTAAAACTCATCAAACGAAAATTTTTTACTCACATGAGCGCTTGAAGTCAACTTGAAGCCATTCTTCGCGGCTGCGAACTTTGCTGTTTGTACGCCATTTTAACCAATACCCCGGATGGGAAAAGCGGCCGTGAAGAGGGGAAGCCAGCCTTCCGTTATATCAACAGATTTTTTATAAGACTTTAGCCACAGAACATTTCAAGCCAAATCACGTTAGGAACGCCTAGAAATGTCCGCTTAATTCCATATCCGAGCCCTAATTGATGTGGCTAAAGTCTTCTGCTGTCTAAAAAAGTCCGCATTATCGTTACCTCAAACAACCAAGAAATTGTCAACCCGTGAACGGATTCGTTTTGAGCTAGGATAATAGCCGACGCATAACCAGCTAATCGTTAAGACTTCCACCTTCTCTGGACTTAATGATGTCCTCCAGTGCACTTTTTTTAGACAGCAATACAGAAAGCTACAAATCGACTCGCTTCTCCGAATCCGCGCGCGCTACTAAGATTCAAATCAACAGCCGTTTACCTTCGTTCCTATCGGAGAAGAATGGGGCCGAGAGAGCTAAATCAATATTGGGCGTGGACACTAAGCTAAGGGAAACTTAACACCAGGGTGGGTGGGGGGGGAGGGGGGGGGAGGGGGGGTGTACTAAACCTTACTGAAAAAGATTATTGAAACATTAGCAGGCAGATGTGATGCCAACTCGGGCGAATAACCTCCCCCCCTATAGCTACTGCCGCCCATAAAACCTTTGTAAATTGAATAAATTTAGCCATTTCCTTCGCGTACGTTTTGTAAAATTTAGACAGATATATATACAGCTGTTTCGAGAAAGGTTGCCGGAAAAAAAGCGCACGCGACAATCCCGAAAGGTATTGTGGGTAGGTTTAAGTTCACGGTCCCTTCACTTCAGCATTTCAGAGAAATCTGAGGAAAATGGCAAGAGACGCCATGGAAGTATGTTTGCGAGTGCTAAAAGAAAACAACAAAATTAGGTTCGACAGCTACAGTGTCAGGAACGTACCTTACTGGTCATATCCCAAATTACCTTCGGGATTGTCGCTGTGCGCTTTTTCCGACAACCTTTCTCGAAACAGCTGTAAACGAACACCTCTCTAGAACGGCCTGTTTAATACTAATTCTGCCCCAGGGTGGCCGTTGTGGTGAGCGATTCGACTGTATATAGTCAACTCTCGTTATAGCGGACACCCTCAGGACGCGCGTAGTTTCCCACCTCAGTAGTTTGGATCCAGGAATAAATGAGATTTCGCAATAGCGGGAGTCATTTTCAGTCAAATCTTAAAAGCTTCCACCGGGGAGAGGTGTTCAGTAGATTTTGTCCGTAATAACGGGGTTGTCCGCAAGGCCAAGAGTTTCAAGACCCTCTCTTCGGAGTAAGAAGAATTTACGTTCGTGGCGGCTGACATTTAAATGTTGACTAATTTATCTTTAGATCATAGGAGAAGCAGGTTACGTAGCTCACAAGACGTGCACACCAATCTTTGACCAAGTCATGCGAGAAAACGTTCAACAACGACCCGACGAAGCTAAGAATTCTCGACGCAGGTGCTGGCACTGGTATCGTGGCCAAAGTCCTTCAGGATCTCGCTACACCAACATGGACGCTCTGGACATATCGCAGAAGATGTGGATGAGCGAAAAAAGTTGAATGTACACAAGGAATTCATCGTGCGCTCCACTGAGCGCTGAGCCGATAGCCAGACGACGCTACTGACCAGTACGATGCTTTGATCTTGTTGGAACCCTTACGGGTGGCCACGTGAAGCCTGTGCTTTCGGACGAGATTGTGCGAATCGTCAAACCAGGTAAGAAAATACCCGGAGGGAGGAGGAATACCAGTCAGCTAGAATTAGAAGCTTGAGCGGGGCCATTGTGTCGGGTTCTTAGGGCAAGACGCTTTACTCTCATAGTGCCTCTCTCACCCAGGAGTTTAAATATGGCAACGGCGAATTGTTGGGCAAACCTGACAAAAATGCGGGGGCGGGGGGGGGGGGTAGGTTTACTTGCGATGGACTAGCATCCCATACAGGGGGAGTAGAACGGTACTCCAGAAACTGTGATTTAAGCTCCGGTACAGACACCTAACCCCGAGGGGGGGGGGGGGGGGAGGGGGTACTCAAAAAAGTTTTATACGGGGAGGCTCCGCCCAGAGGTCCAACCCCTTACCCTTTCATATACCACTTTTGACAGAAAAGGTACCCCTTTCATATACCTTCCATAGAAAATGGTACCCCTTTCATATACTTTCCATAGAAATTATGAAAATGGTACCCCTTTCACATACCTACAGTAGAAGTACTGCATCCCTTTCCTAGACCCTTGTAATGGAACTTAATGAACAAATAGATATCACCAGAAATCATCAAGCATTACCAGTAGAGATGTTAACCAAACAATAATATAATTTACTCGTGAAATCTCTACCCTTTCATATACTTCAACTCGTGAAATCCCTACCCTTTCACGTACCTCGAGCCTAAAAAAGGACCCATTTCGGGCGGAGCTTCCCAGTATAGTCCATTATAGGGAGTACCCACCCGCGGCACCTAACACTAGTGGCTTTAAAATCTGTCTTACGGGTGAGACTTTACAGGACTGAGCGCCAATAGTAGCGAAAATGTGGATATTAAGTGGTTAGCGCACTGGTCCGGTAATACTGAGATTCCGGATCAACCCCCTTTCCTGCCACTAGCTGGATTTGTTCTCAGTGGTCCCGAGTTCAACTCCTCGGCCACCGTGTCATGTAAATAAAGCCAAAATAGAGGTTTGCCCTCCTTCCAGTTGAGCTATTTCTTATACATATGTATATTATATTTGAAAGCCATTATTTCATATATACTACACTGCTCCACTATATTGATGAGCTTTCTAGCTTTAAGACACAAAGCCGTTATAACAAAGTTGTTTTATGTTGGAATTTATTTTTACCTTAATAAGTGAGTTCAGCAGTAGTCTTCCCTGACGTGCGTGCCAATGCAAACACGGCTCAAAAAGCGTCCAAAAAAACACTGAACCCGAAAACTCCCTAAGTGAAATAATTTGGACTAGGGGAAAATTACTCTTGTAGCCAATGACACTCAAAGGGATAGAATATTTTTCAGTTGCATTGTGCCTATCTTTAGCGTAGTGAAGTTTCGAGGAGTGTCCGGAGTTTCACGGGAGACATGTTCTGAGAGGATATGTCGGACAACGTTCTCGGGGCCAGCTTCGCCTTACTCAGTTCTACTACCCAAAGAAAATGATCTCAGTATATAAGTGATTTCAAAAATCTTTTAACCCTTTCACTTCACCTAGTAGTTCAAAGCTTGTTAGTAAATACAATGTGGTGGCTCTACTTTTCGAGTCTGTCTTTTGGTTTAAACTTAGTCAGCACTCCTGAGGTCCAGTTCGCAAACGTATTAATTCTGGTCTCTTTCTTTTGTCTCGTTGTTCTCTCAGGTGGTATCATTCGGGTTTAACTCTTCGCAAAGATGTTTACAACGAGCACCGTTCGACACGACATTACATCGGAAACGACGAATGTTTACGCGCTACCGCGAAAAAATGGCATGAAACACTGGAGACAACGAAGAACTGGCAAACTGCATCCGATTAGTGAATTTGAATTGCATTATCACCACAACAATGGCGAACCGCAGCTACCGCAGCTACGAGCAAAACGTTTCTCGCTCACTTTACCAAGAGTTTTATGAACAATTCCTTTAATAGCTGGTTACAATCCATAGATGTTACATTTTCCTTTTATTACAAACAGCATGCCTTACTTCGTGGTGCTAGGTTTACACATTAACAATAGCAATAATGAACGGTTGTGTATTTTCGCCATTTTGCCCCGACGATATAGTAAAGCCATTTTTTAAATAAACTTGAAACTTTTTTAAAACGGACAGGTCTTCGAAATTTTTCACGCGTCCCCCCCCCAAAATTGAAATGCGATATGCTACTTGCGTTTATTCGAATACTCCTTGCTTTTCTTGTTGGGGACAAACAGAGTTGATCACAAAAATGCCTCAGGAGGGGCGGTTACTTTGCGCTATGGACTAAGCAAATCCCATCCCAGTCCATCTGGACATGTGCGCTTGGTTCTTGATATTTTGCTTTAGGCGTAAGTGTAGGTCTATCCAGATGTTTCTGTCCTATTGACAGACCCCAAAATTATTATATTATTTTCCCCAAACCCCCAAAGTGCGTCAACAAGTAAGATGAAAGACTTCCGATTCTTCATGTTAAAAAAGTCAGCTGCTAACTCTTTAATAACCACAAACTTGCCCAGTCAAAAGTCATTTGACCACCGAGGCTTGACACTATTACTTCTAGTTTACGATGTATAATTAATGATCTTTGTCACTTTCTTTTCAATCCCTCAATCGTTCACGTAAAATATAACTTCTAAAGTGAAAATTTTATGGACCCTGGGCAAAGTTGTCTGCTATTATGATGCCTGGGAAAAAATACAAAATATGCCGTTAATGAAAGACCATTTTTCTGACTTCAATAAACGCTAACGTGAAAAACTTATTTGCGTTCAACACCATTACAAAATCAGACTCGTGCACAGGCCCCCCCCCCCCCTGTCCCATAGGATTGATGGATATAAGGCCTAATACACGTTTACGCCAACGAATTTGTGAAGAGGCAAAAAAGGAAGAAACAAGGCCTTTTTGGCAACATGTCCTCGCAAACGATATTCAGAAAAAGTTGGCTTTGATTCCCCAAGTCTTTATCCGCAAATGTATAGTGGCGGCGGTGGGGCGCGTGGGCAACGGTGGGCGGTGGGCGGGGAGTACGGTGGGCTGATGTGGGATGAGGGAGGGGTGAGGGGCTTAGGATCAGAATTCCTGATGTTGACTCAAAATTTGACAGCCTAGCACCACACCCGTTTGTGCCCAACAGTGATTTATGGCTTGCGTACCTCCAAGGGTATTTAAAAAAAATAATGATTTTGGCAGGTGTGTTAAAAAGTTTTGACATCGAACAGCATTTATACAACAATCAAAACCAACCACATTTTACTTTTGTACTCTCTCAAAAAAATTACAATTTACTATTTTTTATTACTTATAATGGATTAGAGTACTGGCTGACTGAAATAACCATAGGGGCTAGACGCGCCAGGCAGCCAGTTATTTATTAAGTAGTGATAAGGAATAAATGGACAGTAGTAGACAGGGGCGGAGGGGAGGAGGGGGGGGGGAAGGGGGGGGAAGGCAGGGGGGGGGGAAGGAAGGAAGGGCGGGGAGGGGGGGCGGAGGGGAGGGGGGGGGGGAGGTGGTGGGGGGACGGGGAGGAGGGGGGGCCGGAGGGGAGGGGGGACGGGTGGGGGGAGCGAAGGGGGAGGAAGGAAGGGAGGAAGGTGGGGGAAGGGGGATGGAGGAAGGGGAAGGGGGGGGGAGGGGGGGATGGAGGGCGGAGGGGGGGGCTGGACGGAGGGGTAGGGGGGTGGAAGGAGGGCAAAGGGGAGGCGGGGCGGGGGCCGGGAGGAGGGAAAGAAGGGGAGGAGGGAACGGGGAGGGGGGAGGAAGGGGGGGGGGAATGGCGGGAGGAGGAAGGGGAACGGGGAATTAGGGGAGGGGGAGGGGGGGGGAGAAGGGGAGGGGAGGGGAGTGGGGGGAGGGGGGAAGGGGGGAATGGAGGAGAGGACGGGAGAAGGGTGGGGAGGGGGGGAGGGAACCGGAGGGGCGGAGGATGGGGGAATGGGAGGAGAGGGGGAAAGGGGAGGGGGAAGGGGAGAACGGAGGGGAGGGGGAGGAGGAAAGGGGGGAAGGGGGAAGGGGAGGAAGGAAAGAAGGGGGAGG
This sequence comes from Desmophyllum pertusum, assembly GCA_029204205.1. Taxonomy (NCBI): domain Eukaryota; kingdom Metazoa; phylum Cnidaria; class Anthozoa; order Scleractinia; family Caryophylliidae; genus Desmophyllum; species Desmophyllum pertusum. The sequence continues at coordinate 1,200,583 of MU826840.1, read as the reverse complement.
AGGGGACAAGGGAGGGGAGAGGAAAGGGGGAGGGGGGGGGGGAAGGGAAGAGCGAGGTTTTTGGATGGCAGGGGGGAGGATGGAACGGAAGGAAACAGGGGAGGCGGGGAGGAGGAGGAACGGGGGGAGGAGAGGAGGGAAAGGGGAGAGGAGAGGGGGGGGGGGGGAGGGGGGGGAGGGGGAGGAAAGGGAAGTGAAGGGAAGGGAGGGAAGGGGAAGGGGGAAGGGGGGGGGGATGTGGAGGGAAGTGGAAAGGAGGGAGGGGAAGGAAGTGGAGGGAGGAGTGGGCGGTGGGGGGGGGGGAGGAGGAGGGAGGGATGGACGGAATGGGGGGAGGGGGGAAGGGGGGAGGAGAAGGAGGGAGGAGGAAAACAGGGGGGAGGGAGGAGGGGGAGGGAGGGGCGGGAAGGGTGGGGGGGGAGGGGAGAGGAAGGGCGCAGGAAGGGAAAGGAGGGGCAGGGGGGGAACGGAAACGGGAGGGGGGGACAGGGAGGGGGAAGGGAGGGAAGGGAAGGGAAGGAGGGTGGGGGAGGAGGGGGGAGGGGGGGGGGGGAGGGAAAGGAGGAAAGGAAGTGGGGGGAAGGGAAAGGAGGAAGGAGGGGGAGGGGGTGGGGGGGGAGGAAAGGGACACACCCCAACAACCCCCCCCCCCCCCCCCACCCACCTCCACCCCACCAACCCCCCCACCCCCTCCCCCCCCCCCACCCCCAACCCCCCAAACCCCCGTCCCCCCCCATCCCCCCCTACCCCACCGCCAACCCCCACTCCCCCACCCCAGCCGCCCCAAACCTCAACCCCCTCCACCAACCTCCCCCCCCCCTCCCCCCACCCCTCCACCCCCCCCCCCCCCCAACCCCAAACCCCCCCCAAAACAACCCCCCCCCAACCACCCACCACCTCCCCAACCCCCCCCCCACCCCCCCCCCCCCCACCCACAAATCCCCCCGCCCCCCCCCCACCCCACCCCTCCACCCCCTCCCCCCCCAAATAAAAACATGTATACACACACTAGCCACACATACGCACATACACACACATAGCATTAATAAACATTACGATAGCAAGCAGCAAATCTACAAATTTCTATAATTTAAATATTATAAGCAAGTCCAGTAAGAGATAGTATTAAGAGATTTATTGTTTTAATAGTTGACAATGAAATCAAGTTTTAAATTTATTTTTTAAATTGAGGATGGTAGAAAGAAAGGAAAGAAGTTTAGTGATTTCATCAAGGGACATGTTCCAAACTTGCCGCACCTAGAAAACCTATAGCTGATGGCTTCATAATGGTGTGTTGTATTAGTCGAGGATGCAGAAAAGCAAGGTCCAATTTTAAAGTTGGTTTAAAGGTTTTTTTCATTTTTTAAAGGAAGCAGGAAAATTACAGTAAACCATGTTTATCCAAACCTGTTACACGTCAGCCTTTCATTTATTTGTGGTTATGAGACTATTGCGTTACATAGTACCACAATTGAAGGAAGGGACAGAAAAGAGAGGCAAACATAGGGAAAGACATCCTGAAAACGTGTGATCCTGAAAAGTGGAGCCTTGAAAAAAAAGTGGATGCTGGGGGGGGGGGGGGGGGAAAACAAAAAAGTCGGGCATGGCCCTGAGGGGGGAAAAAAAAGTGGGATCCTGGGAAAAAAGTGGATCTGGAAAAAAGTGGATCTGATGGAAAAAAAAGTGGATCCTGAAAAAAAGTGGAGCTTGGTGAACAAAAGTGGCATCCTGGAAAAAAAGTGGATCCTGAAAAAAGTGGATGCGCTGAAAAAAGTGGATCCATGAAAAAAGTGGATCCTTGTGGAAAAAAAGTGGAGTGGGCTGTGGAAAAAAAGTGGATCCTGAAAAAAAAGTGGATCCTGAAAAAAGTAGGATACCTGAAAAAAAGTGGATCCATGAAAAAAGTGGATGCTGGGAAAAAAAGTGGATGCTGGAAAAAAAAAAAAGTGGATCCTGAAAAAAGGTGGCTCCTCCGAAAAAAGTGGATCCTGAAAAAAGTGGATCCTGGGAAAAAAAAAAGTTAGATCCTGAAAAAACGTGGATCCTGGAAAAAAAAAAGTGGATCCTGAGGAAAAAAAGTGGATCCTGGGAGAAAAAGTGGATCCTGAAAAAAAAAGTGGATCCTGAAAAAAGTGGATCCTGAAAAAAATGGATCATGAAAAAAAGTAGATCCTGAAAAAAAAGTGGATCCTGAAAAAAAAAGCTGGATCCTGGAAAAAAAAAGTGGATCCTGAAAAAAGTGGATCCTGAAAAAAAAGTGTATCCTGAAAACAAAAGTTTATCCTGAAAAAAAGTGGATCCTGAAACAAAGTGGATCCTGAAAAAAGTGGATCCTTTTAGAAAAAAAAAAAGAAAAAAAAAAACACAATTATCTCCTGGCTGGCGAAAAAGCGGCTTATATCAACATTTGCTTTCGGGAAAAACTATATGGAATTCCTCCCTGGCTTGAGAAAAACCATTGCCAAAAAGGATGCTGGCCTGGTAACTACTAGTGTGTCTATTTATCGATAGATGGCTCTCGAAGAGCGGATATATTTTTTCACACGGTAGTTAAATTATTAACTGGAAAATGTCTAGGCGGTCTGTCCAGAAGAAAAGAAAAGAAATATTTGGCCAAAGAAGAAGTTCAATGCTGAAAAAAATGTCGTTGGGTACTCCTGCTAAAAAACTATCGGGTTTTTTGATATTTTAAAAAAAACCGAGGGCTTTTCTGGGGATTACAAGTGCTTTCTGGTGATATTCCTTAGCCTTGACAATCCACATACTAACTGGATGAAAGGAATGAAATAAAGTTCAAAACGTTTTGTGGTGGTGGCCACGGTCAGGGTGAAATCTTTTCACTGGGTAATCAACTATGTTTTGGGCTATTTTTTGAACAGCCGTCATAATCCACCGGAGGAAAAAAACTTTTGATCTCGTAGTGCAAGTTAAAAAACTATCATATATAAAGCGGGCTAATGTGTGTTAAAGGCAATCCCCCCCCCCCCCCCCCCCCCCCCCCACAATAGACTATGATCTAGATCATAGTCTCCTTGATGCATAATGTGTGTTTTTAAAGGCCGTTTAACAACTCCCCTGCCGCTGAAATCGAATCAATTTGCCTGGACACCTGCAAACTTTACACGATCACTCCCGGAAACGTGCCCCAGCTCAATGAATGACGGCGTTGGGGGTGTGGTTATTGGGCCATGTCCTCTTTTTTGGTGAATCGTCCTGTAAAATCAGAGACAAAGTTTGAGAGGAAAAAAATATGTAAGAGAACAAAGTTTTTCATCTGGTTACCATGCACGCTTTTGTTTTTTCGTTCATGTTTGATAAAAAAATAACATATATATTACATACTTTGCATGCATGCATGACATGCATCTTACTTTTATATATATTGTTATCTTGGTTTTAATAATTTGTTATCTTGGAAGCTTATTACTGATTCAGAAATACCGGCTGCAATTCCTGAGCTCTGGGATTATTCTTTCTAATTGCGAAACATGCTTTTGGCCAATTATTTTTCAGGTAAACAAAAGCGACATTGATGAAACTGCCGGTGGAATGACTGAGTATCTTCCCTTCAAATTTCGTTTTGTTCGGTTCAATGAAAAATTCCTTCTTCAGCAGTAAAGGAAAGTGAGCGGAGTCTTTCCATTCCGAAGGAAGACATGTTAAGAGTTGCATGTAGTATTTAACTTTCACGCTTTTGCAATTATAATTGTATAATACACAAATTAAAATGCATGTGTTGCTCTTGTGTGATTGTACAGTGTTTTAACGTATGCTTTCAATGATAGCTCACTCCTACATAGCCATCTCTTCGCACTTACGCACCCACATTCCGTTTGGATGAAAATATTTTAACGGACAACTAAAAACATTTTTTAGTGGCTAAAAAATCCGAATTTTATATCTTTAGTACTCAAACGTACTATAAACAATGCTTGGAGTGGTGATCGTGAAAAGGGGAATTCTATCTTGAAGTAATTGGAAGAAAATGACGATCAACTCCAAAAATTAAAAAGACTTGAAGAGCGAGACCTCGGACGAGTGACTTGCATTGGTCGTGAGCATGTACGATATTTCAGGAAAATAAAAAAAACAATATAAATTTGCGTTGTTCAGAATATCCAATACATTTTCAAGCTACGGGTAGAGAGGATTAGGATTCGTTTTAGTACCACCCTGTGCTGCTGGATATCTGACAACCATTCGAACTTTTGTTATAAAATAAGGACGTTAGCGCTAATTGTTTCAGCTTCCTGTGCGCATTCTTACTACGCACCGTTAATTTCATGTACATAAGTTGATTATAAACTTAATTATTAAATGATTCATATTTTCTACAATGTGCTAAAAAGATCCAATAATCAGTTTATAATTGTTTTTGATAAGGATTTCATAAATTAGATTTCGAAGGGGACGCACTACTATTAGCGAGATAACACTGTACTAGGGCAGTTTTTATTCTAGCCACACACTTTTGGTGTTTATTGTTCTGCCATCTGGCAATTTTTGTGGTTCTCGTAAATTCAGACAAACTGGAGCGCCGTTTGAACAAAAACGAATTTTTAAGATTTATCCTGAATGGACTCTTCCCGACTTCTCCGTAACCCAACTATTTTGCTAAATGCTGTCAATTTAAGTATCCTCTATATCATAGACGTACTTCAGGCATATCCGTATTAGTACTTTATAAAAGTTTATTATTTCAGCAGTTATCCGATGTACATGAAAGACCTGTTTACTTTTCGTTCCGTTAACTACAATTCAAGCTTACGCTGTTATTTTTTCATTTTCTGTCTCTTCCCTAACCCGCAATCTACAACTTATGGTCTTCATTCAATCAAATACTTGACCTGGAAAAAACTCTGGGAATTTCTTTCTCTTCCTGATGAGATCAGGTCCTCGACGTCATTCAACGAATAGGCCCTTTTGCATAATACGGTCACATGACATATATGTCAATCATAAAAAATAGGGTGGTAGTACAAAATGGTTTGACCCAGAAATGGATATAAGAAGAACATGATGAAATTAGTAAGGTTGCCACTTTTGAGACCGCTGGTGGCTTATCTCGAGCCCTTCGCGCCCGATCAGAGCAGTTGAGATTATTTTTATTTTTATGGTTAGTTTGTAGCCTCCTCAAAAGGCAACTCTTCCTAAGGGTCTACTGTGTTATGCTCTCCAAACTTCCCTCGTGCCTCCATCACTATACGCACGCTAACACATGAAACACCCCAATTATTAAAATTCATAAACCATGACCTTCCACACTCTAGTACCCACACCAAGCATGTTTTTTAAGGCTGTCCCCTTTGGGGTTTGCCTCTAGGATTACGTAGAAATTTCTTTCCAACAGAGTGGTAGAGTACAAGGGCTACTTGACTATCTCAATGGCTATCCATTTACTAAGGCTGCTGAAATCCCTCGTAAACAATTTACTTCCTACACCCAAAAAGGAGGGAACTCTAAGAAAAATATTTTCCATTAGTAGTTAACTGTATGACCCCAATCTGCCTCATGTCTTAACTCTATAATCAAGAAACATTTTCATATTTTTTGGATTTCTTCGCCACAAACTTTAAGGAACTTTTTTCTCATCTAATCGATATCAGTTCTATTATTCCCATCATATCGACAGACCAAAAAGAATCTAAAATAAAGCTTGGCGCCTTCAAAGTGCAAAATCTGACTTCCGCCGCGGACAGAACAATGAACCTGCACCGGGCTGTTTTTTAAATTGCGATAAAAAATAGGTGCGATACCTTACTTTTATGCAATAATTTCCTTGTCAGGTTCCAATTATACTTTTTCTAGCTTTTTTTCAAACAGGTAAATTCTTATGTGATCAGGACAAAGGACCTGACTTGGCTGCTCCCTCAAAACGTTATTTATTTAGCCAAATTGTAAATAAATGTAAGCTCCAAAATATTGGTTCAATCCCACCACAGAATTCAAAGTCAGATTTAGAAAACGTCTTCCATGAGGACCAACAAAAATAAACCAGTTGTGCTTCGGTACTTTGAAACATAGGTGAATGCATGAATACAGTTTGTCAAGGCTTCGCATAAAATGAAAATTTTAAAATGAGCACCGAAAGGCTAAGAATTAGATTAAACATGGAAATTTAAATTGAGGAAAAAAACTGAGGAAAACGCCACCAGTTTGCCCCAGTCCGTTTTGCCCGGAAAAAATGCTTTCACGAAACTACGTAAGAGTTATGGAAGCATATTGTTCAAAAATTTTGCCGGGCAGTTGCGCCGGACTTTGAAATGGTTCCTTATTATTTTTTTTATGCCAAATTTTGAAATAGCTTCTCATTTCAGCTGCTTTTTAAGCGCTGTGAAATTCCGTATTAGAGTCTCCATCGTCTGTTCTTCACATCTAACCTTTCTTGTAATTCTGATGTAAAAAGTTAAAGTTGAGTTTTCTTGTTATTTGGATTAAGTTTTATTTCTTCGGTTAGTGTCCATAGCGAACTTGCGCATCAGCTAAAGAAATATGCTGCCGAGCGCTGAAAAAACAGATTTTGCAAAACAAGATTTAAAGATTTAAAGCATTACCTAAACAAGTGAGTACGTAGGAACAAACGAGTCTTGAGTAACGGGACTCGGGCCGTTACTCAAGAACCGGGGGCACAGTTTTCTCCATACGCGACCGCCCAATGGCGGCAAAATACATATATATAATATGGTACTATAGTTCGTGTCCTCAGTAGCGAGGTACGGGCATTGACTTTACGAAATGTTACTATACACACCAACAATTAACAATTATAGTTCACCACTAAATTTTCTTTGATTTGGATTGGCTTAAATCGAACCACGTGACGTGATTAGTGTTCATTCCGCGGAGAGGTCGGGTTTTAATAGTGCCCGGTCGGGCCAAAAAAACCCCGGATCGATAGTGCGACGGCCCTCGGTTTTCTACTCCATATGAATGTTGAGCGAAAAAAAAAAAAAAAAAAAAAAAAAAAAAAAAAAAAAAAAAAAAATAAAAAAAAAAAAACAACAAAAAAAAAAAAAAAAAAAAAAAAAAAAAAAAAAAAAAAAAAAAAAAAAAAAAAAAAAAAATAAAAAAAAAAAAAAAAAAAAAAAAAAAAAAAAAAAAAAAAAAAAAAAAAAAAAAAAACAAAGGGGAAAAAAAAAAAAAAAAAATAAAAACACCCGTTTTGTAGACGTTTTGTGCAGTTTTTGAGCTAAACAGTCTTAAAAAGAATAAATTAAAAACTAGCAGATAATTTACTCTCTAATCAATTCTTTCATAACATATGGGCCTACACGAAAGTTTGGACACGAAATATTTAACTGGCAAAATTCCTGTAAATGTACAACAAATGGCGAATGAAAAGAGCTAGAAAGCAACTACTCCTAAACAATTTACGGAAAGATCGCGTAAACCGACACAAATTCGTCCAAAAAAATGACAGCCTGTCTTACACCACAAGTTTAAGCTTAGCACTATTCAGTATTGTTACCTTGTATTTTCCAAGAGGCTTGTCAATTACAGCTTGAATCAGCACACTAAATATCGGTTACGGAAGCTTAAATACGCGCACGAGTTCGGTCAAGCGTTTTGCCCCAGCCGCGTTAAACAATAGTGGAAACCTTCGACTCCGTTCAGGATGTCCGTTCGATTTGTAAAATGAATATAATGTTCAGCTCCACAATTATTTCCGATCTTCACCATTGTTAAGCTAAATCATTTGCACAATTTTCCAGAATACTATTGAAAACTTTAGAAGAGATTGAGCGAAAGAAAATAATCCGAAGAAAACTCTGCCCTTGGCTTTCTTATCAACTGACTTTGATGGGCGGAACAGAACCCGACCGCCAGGTTTTGCCGCTGTTTTTCATACAAATCATACTTTCATTTGGATGGAACTGATGGAAAAAATCACGCAGTCGATTGTATAACTTTGAAAGAGTAATCCGAAGTTTAATTGTTTCGTACGTATTTACGAGGACAACAGGTGAAATGCAAAAACTATTTTTGTTAAGCTACCAAGTGTCGCAGGATCTACTTGTGTTTTAGAAATTCGAAAATAAATAGAATGTCGGTTTTCTAGTTTTAGGCCGCCGCGCGGAAAATTTAGTGGTGAACGAAATTAACGACAATAGAGTGTTTTTGTCTCGGAACTACCGGTCCGGATAGTTGCCCTTGGAATATTTTATGTTCTAAAAAACTAGCATATACGCCCTCGAAACTTCGTTCTCGGGCTTAATATTTGTTTTTTAGAAACATAAAATTTCCGCGGGCAACTATCAGCCGATTAGTTCATCGACAGAACAACACTCTATTGTTATA
>MU826840.1:921294-1191785 GCA_029204205.1 Desmophyllum pertusum | reverse complement strand
GCCCCGGTTGCGGCCGCGGCATTAAAGAACAGCAGTGGAAATGCCAGGATATGGAGGAATTACTAAGATTACTATTTTCAAAAGGGGTGTTTCCTACAAGAATATATTGTTGTTTTTATCTAAGTATCACAACGCTGATATGTCTATGCGAAGTCTTCAGCAACGATTGCACGACATGGGATTGAAACGAAGAAATATTTCCTACAACATACAGGAAATACGCCAAGAAATAATTAACAACTTGAATGGGCACAGGATGTTCAGGAGGATATCGCTCACACTGGCATACCCTCAGGTTTGAAAGGCATTCAAGTACCACGGAGAGTGGTGGAGGAGCTTTGTCGAGAACTCGACCCTGTTGGCTGCCAAGAAAGAAAGGCACACCGCCTAAAGCGTCGGCAATATAAAAATCCTGGACCTAATTATGCATGGCATACCGATGGGTATGATAAACTTAAACCGTATGGTTCCCTATACATGGGTGTATTGACGGATTCAGTCGAAGAGTGATTTGGCTAAAGGTTTCACGAACAAACAATGATCCAGCGGTGGTTGCAGGATTTTACCTTCAAGCAATAGAAAACGAAGGTGGCTGTCCAGTTATCTTGAGAACTGATACTGGCACAGAGAACACGGTCATAGCAGCAGTTCAAAGTTACCTTCGTTGTGATGGGCAAGATGAGCATGCTGGTGCAAAAGCCCACGTTTATGGATCCTCTCATTCAAACCAGCGAATTGAGTGTTGGTGGTCTTCTTTCAGAAAGTCACGCTCAAACTGGTGGATTAATTTTTTTAAAGATCTCATTCATAGAGGAGAACTGAGTACCACCAATGTACTTCAAATGGAATGCCTTTGGTTTTCCTTTTCAGACTTGATTCAGACAGAATTAAATGAAGTATGTCAGCACTGGAACAGTCATTACATTAGAAAATCAAGGCATGACACTGTTGCCGGTAGACCTGATGAACTCTATTACCTGCCAGAGTGTGTTGATGCAGAGAACCAGTTGCAGGTGGTAGGGAATGATAAGTTTCAAGATATGCTTCATTACTGCCATGACTATCAAGAGGAAAATCTACATCAAGATTACTTCCAGACCTTAGCTTCCCTGGGTCAATTTGGGGTTCCAAATAATTGGCAAGAAGCACTGCACTTATACAGACAACTTTTAGCTGTAGCAACCAGTTAGTGCCACAAATTATTTCAAAGTAGGTTAATACTTTTAATAAATGAAGGGTTCGATTTACAGCTGATGCAAAAATTGTTGTGGACCATGGAGCCTATGCAAAATTTGTAAGTTGTCTAACCCATGTTACCAGCCAATATTATTCTCTGGAGGGGGGGAGGTTGTGAGTATGAGAGCCAAACATTCAACTCCCAATGGGATACGGAGGCATGCACCCCACATAATTGTGAAAATGTAGATTTTAAAGTACTTTGGTCAGTATAAAAGCAGACAGGGTATAAGACAAAGTGACAGTTTTGGTCTGTCTGCATCTTATACCCAGTCTGCAGAGTAACATTTTTGGTCTCAGTCTGCATCTTATACCCAGTCTGCAATCTGCAGTTTGCATTTTATACTAACTGATTCCTACTTCTCATATGCAGGGGTTGCAACCCCCAATACCCCAACTCCTGATTATTACCTGCACACTTGAACAGTTAATTATTGCTAAATATCAAAATTTTAGTGTGACCACTAAATCCACTAATACGAGGTTCACTGTGATGGGCTTATAAAACTTGGGCACAGTCTAGGCTTTTGCTGATGGTGGTAGCAATTTTTCTCAAAGTAGCATAGCATAAAATTGGCAAATATTATTGGCTTCTGATTAGATAATATGCACGCATTCAAATTAATTAAGAGTGGTCATACTTGGGCTCCTTGCTTATGATGAACTTTTGTTGTATTCTTACAGTAATTTTAACCCTGTAAATCCAGAAATTCCCCATATTTTGTCAAAACTCATGGCATTGAGGAACAATAGGAATTTATTTGAAGTCCCAGGTCCACCCATCAAGTAAGAAAGAAGATGATAAAAAGACAAGCTGGTGCATCAATATCACAAGATCTGTCTTTGAATCGACTGAGGGGAAATACAGTTGAAACATTGTTATTGACATTATTTTAAACTACATGTAGCACATTCTTTGTGATTTGGGCTATTATTAGCATAAATTAAGAAAGGTGACATAATTTTGGCATAATTTCATAAAATTGGGAGCATAATATGTTACTTTTACAAGCACAATCAACAAAAGTGTAGGCCCCAGTTCCCTATTAACCTTGGAAAATATGTGCCAAATATGTGAAATTCAATCAATCTGAACACAAAAGAATTGTTTTTCTTTCAAAATTATTGTGTAAGTAACTGACTCTAGGGTTATTTAAGAGATATAGAAAGCAATAAATACATCAACCCCAAGAAACGTGGGCTGCAAATATACTGTATTTCTTCACAAATGAAGACAATATAAAACTTATATTAAATGGTACAAATCTGTGAACTATTGAATTGCTTTTCATAAAATTATTGAGTCAGTAAACCTGTTCCTACATGGGCGTCAGGATATACATAACAAAATACATCAGGTGATAAAACCCCAAGAAACTTGAGCAGCAAACAGTTCTTCTCCAAATTTTCTGAGAGATTTCTTAACAGAAAGACAATGCAAAACTTCTATTAAATGGTACAAATCTTAACTATTGAATTGCCTTTCTCATTATGGTATCAGTAATAAAATAATTATCAAACTTGTTTCTACGTGGCTGGGCATCGAGAAACATGTATCGAATCAACAAAATACATCAAGTGAAAAAGAAACCCAACAAACTTGAACTGCAAATACAATGTATACTGTTAAGTAGTGTTCTTCTAAAAAATTCTGAGATTTCTTCAGAAATACACTAAAAATACTCCATAAATAAACATCTATTGCCCTAAATGTTACTCCATTGTCGGGAACACTCAAATTTTACTAAAGATGCCACCATTCATCATTGCTGTGAGAAAATATCTATGAATAGGGTTTTGTATTGTTGTCTCATTGACATACAAATACAAGGTATTGGAGCATGTTGATGCACTGGGTATTAACTTGGACTCGTCATGTACAAACTTCACAGAAGGTTCAGGATCAAAGCCAGTGACGGGTACTTGTGCAGCTCCAGTACTAAACATGAGCAGATGATGTGGTGTAAGGGTGGGAATAAACTTGACTTCTTCTTCGGTTAAGTCTGGACAATTTTCTTCAAGGACCTCAAGAAGTGTCCCATCTGGAAATAACACACATTAAAATAAGTGACAGCATAAAACGTGTACAACGTGTATCACTTTTAAATTTGTTGCACAATAAAAAGGTAACAATATCCTTGCATTACCAAGCCACCATTCAGCTTGATTAGCTGTGATTTGTGGGATAACATGAGGCACTTTGAACACAGTCAAAATTCTGCATATTTCAGCGCAAATGAAGTAGAGATGGCCTTAGAATGATATAACCTTACAATAGCGATTGAAATGCCTAAAACATGCTACATACATGTACAGTGTAGGCGAGGGCAAAATAATGGTAAGAACTTGGCAAGATTAAAACATTACTACTTGATTTATTTTAGGTCAACAGATCAGAAGTTAAGTTATAGTTTGTTATTAATACAATTTGGTGTGTAATGCTCAAAAGTTTCCCATATATTTTTAGCAAGCTTGGATATTTAGCTGAGTAATACAATGCTAATAATTATTAATACAAACCCTGTGTACAATTGATGAAATCAAGAAACTTTGTGAAGACAATTTCCTGTGAACTTCTCCTATTACTCCCTTGTGGAGAAAACTCGGGTTTGAAAATTTTCCGTAGCAGATTGGCTGTTAATTTGCTGCTGTCCTGGTGCTGAAAAAGGAAACTGCCAATGCCATTACATGCACGAACCATATCCAGCACCTAGGTATGGAGAAAAAATCCTTAATGTCATGGATTGAAAAGTTATTACGATAAAGAAGCATACTGTACCAGCAAGTGAAAATAAACTAAGGAAATGATGTATTTCACAGGGAACTATCTCGATGGAAAAAATTGGAATGGACTCCTTCAAACTGTGCAAAGGAAAATATAAAGAATACCCTCCCCCATAATTGAGACAGTGAGTCGCATGACTGAGCACATAGTGATACTAATTCCAATAACTACATGTAACAGTACCTGATAATAATTGAGACCCAAAAGTAATTGGTCCAGCATTGCTTTGCATTGTACTAGAACGTAGTACTGCACCACTTCATCAATAAATACATTCCGGTGTTTCAGTGGAATGACAGGTGGCAGTCCATGAATTTCAAATCGCCATTCGCATTCCTCCAAGATCTTGTCTAACTGATCTTGATTTTCTGCTTGCAACAGCTGCATTACATTTATTTAACAAATTGAGGAAGAATACATGTTAAACCTCTAAAATAAGCATTATACATGTAAGGTAAAGCTGCACCCACCTGGGCCAAACTGACCCACACTACCGGAGCTTATCCCAGTTTCTGTAGCATGAAGCCGACTAGGAGTATTGTTACTCCCCCTGAATGGGATGCTAGTCCATGGCAGGTTACCCCCAATATTTTGTTGCAGTATTTCAGTGTTTTGTGGAGAGGCACTGTGAGAGTTAACTGTACTGCCCAAGAACGCAACACAATGACCCCCCCCCCCCTCCCCCCCCAAAAAAACATATAAGCATCAAAACAAGTACAAGTACGTAATGCAAGTTCCATAGTACACTCATCTTAGTGCCCCTGGCTTAGTGCTATCAAAAACACAGTTGTTAAAAGCCAGTCCTAGATTTTGGAAAATAATAAGGTTAAATAATAAATAATTCAACAGGAGGTGAAAAATAAAAACTGACAAGTAGGCCACAAATGCCCAGATGTAAAATACAACTTTCTGCTGAATAAACTATTTTATTGTAGTGGCTATGCATAATAACAGACTTTTATCGAAAAAATTATGGCAACAATGCCATTGACTTCTGCTGGCAATAAATATAGGGGCATTTTTAACATACCTTTTCTAACGAAGCTCTCACTGTTGCATTGGGAACCTCTTCAACAGTAGGGGTACACTTTTCCAAGCCCGAAGTCATGTACTGGCATATGGATGGGCTGAAAATTCTGGGTGGTTCACCCCCTTGCAGGATAATCATTGATAGCATCAGCCCAACAGTAAAGTAATCATTCTCTCTTAAAGCCTTCACATTAAAACGGATGACATGACCTTTAGTAGTGGCTACAAAATGAGAAATACATAATTGGAATTACACCACTGCATTTAAACAGAAGATCGAAAGAACCCTAATCCTTTTAAATTTGTGATCACACATCACTTCGATCATGCATTATTATTACTTAAATTTACCGCCCTCACATTATTCAAATGTGTGTAAAGGGGCTCTGCATTAATTATGCAATCAAATAGTTATTATTATACTCCCAAAAACTATCGAGAATTTTTAGAGTATCTACTTCTAATATTTCTTGAATATGCAAAGTTGTACACCAATTAATTTATTCATCACTTCCTACAGACGCGAGTGTACATGTGGTACACGAATGTAGCTAGCATGATTCAATCCATGAAAGATGGAATCAAAGATTAGACAGTAGTAATAACTGAAAGTACCTGTTACAGTTTTGCTTTGTTTGCAGATAGCACCAATAAGCAAGTGCAAAAATTCACGTCGCGGGCCCCCAAATCAACAGCATCTTCCTCTTCTTTAAACGTTGCAAAGGTTACTTGTATTAAACCTTTGCCCTCTGCAAACTTTTTCCTCTTGAAATAAGGTTCAGCTGTTGCCCATATTGAAGCCCTGCTGATGACGATGTTGCGATTGGGACCAGCTATTTGTTGACTAGCATGGGTTTTTACTGTTTCAGTGAACTGGTCTACAGACATTTCTTCTGGCACTGAGTGGATAGCCGGTTGTTGTTCCTCGTCACCCCATGCTCATCAATGCTCAGTTGGACAGCATGGTCAATGGCTTGGGATTCAGTAAATCCAAAAGGCCTAAAGTTTTGGAGCAATCACATAAAAAACAAGACTCAAAGCAGTAGTGGGTGACATTAGACCTGTATGATTATTACTGGGCTGCTCTTACATACATGTACAATCCATTTACCATCATGATGGCATTTATTTCTCTTATTTTGATAAACTTTAAAGGACAACTAAATTAACTGATATAATACAATGTACGGTAAATCAAACTTGCTGTTATTCCCGGATCAGTAATCTTACCCCCCCCCCCCCCCCCCACATACACACACACACCCCTCTTTTTAAGCACATCTATGTACTCACTCTACAGTGTATGTGTGTAAAAACTAACAAATAACTTACAAAAAATCTGTTGTCAAGAAAGAATGGTCCACCGTCTCGCTGAGAGCCTCGCTGAGAACACTGGGATTATTGTTTGTGCTTCCAGTACAATCACCATTTGACATAGACGAGATTATTTCCTCCGTGTCTGACCAATCCCAATCAAAAATCTCTGATTCAGGGCTACCAATGTCATCACTCTCTTTCTTGTCGATAGGGCTGAGATACAAGGACAGTCTCGAATATGGTTTCCCAAGCCAATCTTTGTAATTCTGTAGCACAAAGTCCTCGTCTTTCGTGCCAGGAATCTGTTTGGCAATTCTGGAATCAGGATATGCCAGTACATATCCCCTCTGAACAGAGAACGTACGATCAAACGCTTCCCGTTTTTTTAAAGCGGCGTCAAGAATCTCGCCGTAGCTGGCGTTTGTTTTCACTTTGAGGGGAAGTGAGCTACCTCTCACAGGCTTCAAGATGTCTCCCTCGTATTCCATCAATCCAATGTTGACGGTAGCTTCAGGGGTGGCTTGTTTCACTTTCACTTTTGGCTTGAAATGCCCCCGTCTTTCTTCGGACTTCTTTGCGGCAAATTGTTCATAACTTGGCAATTGTCCCCCCGGCTTCTTTCGACTCATAAACTCCGGTCTGTTTGGCTCCAAAGCACGTTTGCGGGAGTTGCTCTCGGCGGTCATACCCATCGTCACACACTCTTCTTCAGTACCACTGCGATCCGTGGCTGACTTCTTTAAATCCCGGCCGCAACCGGGGCAAAAAGCGAACGAAATTTGCACCGACGACCCACAGCATGAACAAAACATGCTGAACAACAAAGATGGCCGCTAAATGAAGACCGCTGCGCGGGAAAAATCAAGGTAACCAGGCCTCCACCAGTACAGTAGTCCCCAGTTTCCCGTCACCGGAAAACATTAAAGTTGTGCACTGAGAAATTAAAGTTGTGCACTGAGAAATGACAGTTGTGCACTGAGAAATTAAAGTTGTGCACTGAGAAATTAAAGTTATGCACTGAGAAATTAAAGTTATGCACTGAGAAATTAAAGTTATGCACTGAGAAATGACAGTTGTGCACTGAGAAATTAAAGTTATGCACTGAGAAATGACAGTTGTGCACTGAGAAATGACAGTTGTGCACTGAGAAATTAAAGTTGTGCACTGAGAAATGACAGTTGTGCACTGAGAAATGACAGTTGTGCACTGAGAAATGACAGTTGTGCACTGAGAAATGACAGTTGTGCACTGAGAAATGACAGTTGTGCACAGAGAAATGTATTTCTTGCACTAAAATAGATATTTGTGCACTGATATAAATATTTGTGCATTGCATATATGGGCCACCGTATTGTTCTAATACCTTCGGCAAATTAAAACCTGAACGAGCGAGAGTCTGTACCAAAGTTTATTCCACAAATGCTACAAAATATAGAGTTCAACTTTTCCCTGCAGTGAAGGTAAGCTTACATTTCTGCCGGAGACAAAAAATTCAGGTTTTGAGTACCGCAAAATGACAAATGCCTAAATTCTCGTACGCAAATACTTCATCCGTGAGTGAAAGCAGAAAATTCGCAACAGATACTCGATTTTCAAAAATGGTCTACCATAAACTGAAATGGTCTACCGTGCCCAGATCTCCAACAAAGATGGAACACGAACAGAAGAATTCAGCAAAATTATTCATTTCCCTGTCAAAATTCTGTGAAGAGCACAAAATGAAATGAAAGATAGACTTACCGTAATGTACATAATCAAAATGGCGGCCACGCCGTCGCGAAGACGAAACTCAAACGCTTGTAGAACTCTTCAAATACAACCTTTTCGCCCAAGACTTCGCCATGTTGCTCGTTGACTGCATTCCTCTCGAAAACATACAAAGAAGTTCCCGGATGTATAGGACAAACGTCGCAAATGGACTGGGAAACAACGATGTATTTTTCAGCGAATATTTTTTGTGATTTTTTCGTATTTTCTCTGAGAACAATGGTTTCGTGACGTCACGCGTATAGCCTTTTCTGGGTATAGTCTGGACTGCTTACCAGCCTCTACACGCAACATCCGGGAACTTTGAGTGGCGAATCTTGGAGAAACAAGATGGATGCGTGTTGTAGTGTGTTTTTGCGAGCAGATGAAGGTTTGATAGCGGTTATTTTATCAACCAAAGTTGGAGGATCGAAGAGGACGCCGCCATGTTGACGGGTATCAAATGTAAGTACATGTATTTGTGTTTCATTTTCTCTACCTTGGCGAATTTTCCAGTGTAAGAGAATAATTTTCCTCGACTGTGCTGTTGATAAGCTTAAGTGTTGTTTTTGGAAAGTTTCGTCGCTGGTAACCACGTAGGAAAAATGGTAACACTTTTTAAAGTTGACTTCTCGGAGGTTTCCCGTTCCTTCAGTGTCTTGTGACATATGTGTTTCTTCTTGCGTGACTGGTTGTAGGTCGTTTCGCTACAAAGTCGTTTCGCTACCAGTCGTTTCGCTACAAATCGAAGTCGTTTCGCTACAAATCGAAGTCGTTTCGCTACAAATCGAAGTCGTTTCGCTACAAATATAAAGTCGTTTCGCTACAAATATAAAGTCGTTTCGCTGCAAAGTCTTATCGCTACAAGACGTTTCGCTACAACATTAACTGGAATGTACAAGTCAGAAAATATTAATATGTTTCGCTGTACAGTCCTCGAGGTAAGCTTGAATTGTTTTACTATGATAATTAGTGATCGTTTCACGAACGAAAGAACAGCGATTGTACAGACCAAATATCAAGGAAATATATTCATTGCTATATTGTGTACTAATAAATAACTGTTCTGACCTTTCACGTAGTCGACGAGTATAATTTTGTTGTAAGTGTGTGTTCTAGTGTGTGTTGACTAGCGACTGTAATGACTGCGATCGATCGAATGTAATTGTACCCAGTTTCCCCGCGGACAAATACAAATAAAATCAAACTTTATTGAATAGACATATATCAATGTTGGTCATGACTTTTATAGATGTGGTGGCTCATAGAGCCTGTGTCCAGTGGAACACGCATCCCTGTATCTCGACAGTCGGTAACAGCTCCCTCAGGACGGCCCAGATAGCCTTTTCGAAGTCAATTGTCACTTTCTTCAGGGAAGGCCGCGAGGGCAGCAGATTCAGTACGGTTTTCAATACCTAAGGGAAAGCAGAAAAATAAGAAGTCATTAATAAATATTTTAGACAGACTATTTAGATCACAAATAATTGAACTGCTTCCTCCTTCCTTCCTTACTACAGTCAAGGTCACTGAGTTTTAAGCGGGAAAAAAGTCATAATACGTACCTTGCGATAATCCTTTTTCTTTTTGCCTGACATCAGCACGAACACCAGGGGCACCTGCTTGGCGTAGTCATCTTTGCGGACAAAGGCATTGATGGTCAGTAGCTGCGTGAACGGATGGCGGCACAGCTTAAATGTTCCGTCTATGTACCACGTCTTTGCTCTGCTCAGATAGTCGAGTTCCCTCAGTTTCCTCTGAGGTCCGGCCGTTTCGTTATCGTTTCGTTATTCAGACTGGATCAGTCTCCTATGTGGTCCGCTTCGTTATCGATCATCTGTTGTGTTTCTTATAGTTGTGGAATTTCGAATAGTATGAATAGTATGGGATTTTATAGAATGAAGTGTCTCAGACTCTTGGAGAATAAACTTAACCTCGTTATAAATCCCGGTCTCGTTTGCGTGCTATGAACTGCGAAGACTTGGGTACGCGCGCTCTGTCGTGATACAGTAATTGTACTGTGTGCCCGTAACTTTCGTTAGATCGTAGAAAGAGTGTATGTCAGTATGTGTGTGGCTTAGAAGTGAGTGTTATTTATAGCGAAACGACTCTATATGTGCAGCGAAACGACTTTATATTTGTAGCGAAACGACTTCGATTTGTAGCGAAACGACTGGTAGCGAAACGACTTCGTAGCGAAACGACCGGATACCGCGTCACTTTGAGCTCGCCAGGAACTCTCTGTTCGCTCAATTTAGCGTTTTAATAGAGGAATTCAGGCCAGTGAGCACATCATTGTGAAGGTGAAATTTGTAAATCAGTGAGAGTCGCGGACCTTTGTCTATCATTTTTTTTTTATCATTTGTCAATCGTTGTATTTAAAAGCTTACCGGTGATTATGGCTCACCTCACAAGTTTACTTCCTAAATATTTAAGGATACTTCCACCCTTCGCGGGTGTCCTTCGGAAAAAAATTCGTACACGCGCCAGTTTCAAGAGAACGTTACCGAACTATATGTCATTATAGTTCACCACTAAATTTTCTTTGATTCTGATTGGCTTAAATCGAACACGTGACATGATAGTGTTCATCCGCGGAGAGACACTGTCAGGCAATAGTGCCCGTCGGGCAAAAAAACCCGGATCGATAGTGCCCGCCCGAGCGAAAAAACAACCGTTTTGTGCAGTTTTGAACTAAACAGTTGAAAGAATAAATTTAAAAATAGTGAGAAATTACTCTCTATCAATTCTTTCATAACATATGAGCATGCACGAAGTTTGGAACGAAATATTTAATGGCAAATTCCTGTAAATGTACAACAAATGCGAATGAAAGAGCACTAAACAATTTACGGAAAGATCGGTAAACCGACACAAATTCGTCCAAAAAATGACAGCCTGTTTACACCACAAGTTTAAGTTTAGCCTATTCGGTATTGTTACCTTGTATTTCCAAGAGGCTTGTCAATTCCAGCTTGAATCAGCACAATAAATATCGGTTATGAAGCTTAAATACGGCAGTTCGTCAAGCGTTTGCCCGACGTAAACAAGTGAAATCTTCGACTCTGTTCAGTTGTCCGTTTGACTTGTAAAATGAACATAATGTTCAGCTCCACAATTATTTCAGATCTTCCCATTTTGTTGCTAAAATCATTTGCCAACAATTTTCCAGAATATATGAAACTTTAGAAGAGATTGAGCGAAGAAATATAAATCCGAAGAAAACTCTGTCCTGCTTTCTTTTTGATTTCAACTTGGCGACCCGCGCGAGGTTTTTGCCGCCGTTTTTCATACAAATCATACTTCATTTAGATGGAACTGAAAAATCACTCAGTCGATTTATAACTTTTGAAAAAGTAATAACGAAGTTTAACCTAAAGTTTTGTACGTATTTACGAGACAAAGTTGAAATGCAAAACTATTTTTTGAAGCTCCAAGCGTTGCAGCTGTGTGTTAGAAATCGAAATAAATAAATTCATGTCGTTTTCAGTTTTAGGCCGCCGCGCGGAAAATTTAGTGGTGAACAATAATGACAATAGAGTGTTTTTGTCTCGGAACTATCGGTCTGATAGTTGCCCTTGGAAATTTTATGTTCTAAAAAACTAGCATATTAGCCCTCGAGACTTCGTTCTCGGGCTAATATTTGTTTTTAGAACATAAAATTTCCGCGGGCAACTATCAGCCGATAGTTCCTCGACAGAAACACTCTATTGTTATAATAGAAAGCTTAATAACTGTTAGTTTTCGATAAAAATATAATTTAAGCAACTTTTTTCTTTACGAAGTGTCAGGAGCCGGTAGAACCCCAAACGTCCGAGTGTTGTGCGATTGAATTTATTGGGTATCGAATGCCGCCGCATTAGCGAAAATACCTGTACAGTGTTATTCACAAGGCATCAATCAACAAAACCGTGTCAGGCTTTTTTAGAAATTCTGATTGGTTATTTAGATATCCTTGTCCAAAGTTGGAGTGGCTAAAAATATACGAGATGTGTTGCGTAAATGGTCGCCACGGGAAAAATATTTGAAATATTAAAATTGCCTGACACGGTTTTGTTCGTCATTACCCGTGTAATGTTTTGGCCAAATTTGACGAAAATCCGTTAAATCTACATACCCTATAAATTCGGTCAAAGTCGATATATTCTTCCCAAAATCAAATGCGAGATTTCAGCTCATAAAGATTCGTAAACAAACCACGTCTCCGCAGGAGATTATAATCGCCTCATGACACCGCGAGCCAATCAAGAAACAGGATCCCGTGGCGTCAACTACAATGGAACAGAATTTCCCGGGAAAAGTATCGTATTTAGACTTTTTTCATCGCATGTAAACATTCCCGGCGTGGGACAACTAATTCCACGTGAAAATTCAAAATGCGAGTGAAATACGAGTTCCGGCGTTGAAGCCCTTTGCCGCGAAAATTACCCAGGGGAGTCCACGCATTTGAGATATTATGACACCTTTGGTGAATTATTAATTTTTATTTGAAAATATCTTTTCCGAAATAACTCGCGCGCTTTTCAAGATTTTTAAAAAAACAATTTCTGTAAATGTTAGGAAAAATACTTAACTTCAATCTAGTCAAATAAAAATAAAATTGATTTTTTTTCACTCTCAAAAGGGTGGAAGTATCCTTAAGCTTATGTTCTGTATTTACTGAAAGCAGTATTTAAAATACAGAAATATTAATGGAGATTCGTTTGGAAATTCTCAAGAACTGTTGCTGCATATGATGTAGACATAATCTTGAGGGAAAACACAAAACCACATAGACATTTCCAGCAACTCAAATATACAGTAAGCACAGCTGTGCATTGTGTACCCCTCATGCCTCTGGAATAATATGGTTTTGTTTGCTATTTTCCCAAGTTCTTTGGTCCAGGCTGTTCATCAACAAGTTCAGTGTGTATGTTATGAGTGTGTTTTTCAGGGTAATCACTCGATATAAAGAAATATCGAACAGGGATCCATATTCGCAGTCGTCTGGTCGTCCGTGACGACCAAAACATCGTGTGGACGACCAAAATAACTTGAATACTCGTCCTTTGGACGAGTAAAATCTGAGTCCTTAATTTGCATATGAGTACCTGCCTTCTATTGATATCTCGTCCAACTGGAACTTTCAGAAAACAGAGACAAATTTGCAGCTTTCTTTCGCGATCGAATCATAATTTTGGGCGCCATGTTTGATAATGCGGTATTTTCATGAGTCGCATGATCGCAGGCTCAATTTTCATGTTGTCAACCGCTGTTATTTCTCTGATGTACTGCAGCATTCAAACACGAAAATGTGGCTTGACAGCTGATCGTGTAAACAACATGTGATATTTGGATGGCGTTATTGCCTCCAGCCAAGAAGAAAAAAAGTGAAAGTGAAGCTGGCGAAAAACAAGCGAAATATGAAAAGGAGGAACGACAGCGTGCCTTCCTACCTTCGTGGCAGAAAAACAGGCCCTGGCTGAAATTTGTGCCTGCATTGCTATCATCGTCTGCCACATCGCAAACTGCTTCGGCTGGAGGCAATATGTTTTTGCAAAATTTGCCAGTCAGCGTCCCAGTTAGACAGATCACTGGCCCAGAAAAAAATGTTTTTGTAGATGCCGGCTGCACTGTGACATCGCTTCGCCTGGAGTCCATGAAGATCCACAAAGCGTCTTTCAAATCACTTAATAACGGTCGTGGCCGCCAAACGTCGTTGTTAACCTTCATGTAAATGTAGCGCGATGCATTATACGATGTTAATAAAAAACGCAAACGTTTTTAACATGTAGCCATTCTGTCGCCTTTTTTTTACCAATAATTCTCTACTTTTGAAAGGGCAACCAAAATTTTGCCAGGGCAAGTATGTTTTTTGGAATACTTGCCCGGCTGACGACTTTGAGAAAAAACGAATATGGATCCCTGTCGGAAACCAATTGACTGGGAAGGTGGCAAAAGACTGGGATAGATGGTGTAGGATAGTTGCGGGCGAAGAGGATGAATGATGAATGAATTGACTGGATCAATGTTACTGCTATCAATAAATTGTTGCTGACGATCGAAATCACAGAAAAAAAATTATAGGGATGTTACTAAAACCAGGAACGAGGAACGGGGGAACGAGGAACGGGGAACGGGGAACGAGAGGTCAGCGGTATTTTTCATAAAAATTCAAAATGGTGGAGAAAAGGGAGGAGGAAACCAGTTGTATCAAAATGGCGGCCAATTCTTGTTACTGTTGATGTAGAGGTCAAATCTTTGTCAAGAATCCTTTGTTACGGCTTGGAAATGATAAAGAAAACAACGCGTTATGTGTACTAAAGCGCAACGAGGTATTCGGTTTTCTAATTGACAAGAATATGCTGTTTTTTGCAGTCTTACTCGATACGGATCGATATAAAGTTAAGCTTATCTCGATCATGCGGATCGCGGATCATGCGATCTTTCGTGGCATTCGATTTTCCATCGCGAATATGGGCCAGCAGAGAGTCCTGGAGTATCCAGACTTTAGGAGAAAATGAATGTGGACGGATATCTTTCAATTTTGGTTAAATAATTTTCGTTAAAGAAGGTACAACTTCTGCTTGTTTACTGTATTTTTAGGATTATTTTTGTAAAGATTGTTCTATGCATTTAGAAATGTCAAAAGACCTCATCAGCGCTATTGTGGCATGTTTTTGCATGTAAGATATACCATGTACTATAGGGCGGATTGTGTAAACTGCAGGATGCAGGTTGAAAAAAAAATAAAAAAATAAAAATAATAATAATAAATATTGAAAAATAATAAACAATAAAAATTAATTTAAAAAATGTTCTTTTTTGTGTAAAAAGAAAAAAAACAGTAGATTATTTTGGAAGATTTAGAACTGGACTGGACTCTTAGTATGAGAATTTGCAGAATTCCAAAGTTGACCAGGAGTATGGTGGCCGAGAACTGCCAGTGAAAAATTCGCTTTTATTTAGTAATTTTACCCCCCAAAATAACATTAAAAAAATGAAAAGGCATTGTAATTTAAAAATGAAATAATTTTTTTTCCAAAAAAAATGAAAACAAAATCGAAATGAAATGAAATATAAAATAAAAACTACAAAAATAAAAATGAAATAAAATAAAAATAAAAATGTCCGTGGCCGAACGCTGCCATATGGCCGAGAGCTGCCAAACCAAACCACAATGCTTTGCGCAGTGTACGTCAAGATTCCAACATGGCGGACGTTTGGAGAGAAGATATGCAACTGTGAGAAGATATGGAAAGATATGTTAGACAGGGATATAAAAGGGAAGAAGTCCTGGATTTTTTAAAGCGAGATTTTCCGCTGTATCTTTGGAGCATTCGTACGCTAGACAGACGTTTGCGTTATTTCGAAATCTATTACAATGATCCAGAGGCAGTTCTCGGCCACCATACAGGAGACTTCTGCAGATGTCCGAGATATCCGAAGATGGCCTGAAGACTTTTGTCAATTCAAAGTGTTGTTACTGTTCAGTATAGTTAATGTTATTGACTGTCAAAAGTAGTTGTTTACTTTTGCGTTTGCTGAGCTCTGTAATTAGTTATGAAGAAACTCGTACAACATGCTCTTATCATAGCAAATATCCTGTGTTTTCAACAAATCAGGAGCAAAATCAAATCCAGTTGTGACTTGACTTACACACGTTCATGGTGCCAGTCATGTTTTGTTTCAAGTTCTCATTGAGTTAAATATTTGCATTTGTTTGTGACTATTATTCCTGATATATAAATATTATATATTGTTTATTAATAATCACAGGGCCCTACTGAAAACCTCTGCGGTAAGTGGGCTCCCTTCTTTCCATTCAATAAAATTATTGTATTTTCTTATGTTGTTTTGTTTTTGTTTTGTCTTGTCATTCAACCTGCAACCTGCTAAAAATTAATACAAATTTAAAAATCATAATAAGTCGGGCCATCTTCGGATATTCTTCGGACTTCTCTTCAAGTCATCTAAGGAAAACTTCGGAAGTCTTCTGGTCAACTTTGGAATTCTGCAAATTCTCATACTAAGAGTCCAGTCCAGTTCTAAATCTTCCAACATTATCTTGTTTTTTTCTTTTTTTTACACAAAAAGTAACATTTTTTATTAATTTTTTAATTTTTATTATTATTTGTTAATATATTTTTTTCTAAATCTTCCAACATTATCTTGTTTTTTTTCTTTTTTTACACAAAAAGTAACATTTTTTATTAATTTTTTAATTTTTATTATTATTTGTTAATATATTTTTTTCAACCTGCAACCTACAACCTGCAGTTTACACCCTCTGACTATAGGGAAAGTTTTGGAATTGAAAAATATTTTTTCCCCTTGACTCTAGGTGTCAAACACACTTTTATAACTGACTTCTTCCTTACAACAAAGGTGTCAAGAGAAACATCCATAAACATTATATAAAGCTGGTGAGTCAATGAACAGGAGTAACCCTCCCTGCCAAATAATGCAAGGGTTTTGCTGTAGTACTGCTACCCTGAATATTGCAAAGAGCACATTTTACCTTCGTTTCAACAGTCTCTATCGGAAGTAATATGTGCTTTTTACAACTAACTTTACAGGGTTTGACTTAATCTTCTATTTCCAAATTAAAGTAATATAACTACATAGAACATGTAAACTGCGTTGTTGCAAAGAGATTAATTTGACTACATCACCATGCAATCTCTTCTGATGTGTAGTTCATTGTAACTTATTCAGTTCATGGCAATGATTCATGTAAAATTATTTGTTTTTTTATCCTTTACTTTGACTTAAACAAGCACCTCAATCATCATGCATATATATGATCAACTATAGACTTTAAATAATCCGAAAAAGATTCACAGGGAAAATACAATTAAGTATTAATAGGAGTTTTGTTTTGCCTTTTACATTTCTGTCATTTCTAAATGCATAGAACAATCTTTACAAAAATAATCCTAAAAATACAGCAGAATATACAGTAAACAAGCACAAGTTGTACCTTCTCAGAACGAAAATTATTTAACCAAAATTGAAAGATATCCGTCCACTTCATTTTCTCCTAAAGTCTGGATACTCCAGGACTCTCTGCTGGCCCATATTCGCGATGGAAAATTGAATGCCACGAAAGATCGCATGATCCGCGATCCGCATGATCGAGATAAGCTTAACTTTATATCGATCCGTATCGAGTAAGACTGCAAAAAACAGCATATTCTTGTCAATTAGAAAACCGAATACCTCGTTGCGCTTTAGTACACATAACGCGTTGTTTTTCTTTATCATTTCCAAGCCGTAACAAAGGATTCTTGACAAAGATTTGACCTCTACATCAACAGTAACAAGAATTGGCCGCCATTTTGATACAACTGGTTTCCAGACCCCTCCTCCCTTTTCTCCACCATTTTGAATTTTTATGAAAAATACCGCTGACCTCTCGTTCCCCGTTCCTCGTTCCCCGTTCCCCGTTCCCCGTTCCTCGTTCCTGGTTTTAGTAACATCCAAATTATAGTCATTTGGCAGAAATCTATAACCTTACAAAAACATGTGAAACCCTTGCATATTGTGAGAATATTTGTCGAATGATTCTTATATAGACAAATAATACATGTAAATAAGGTCGAGCTTCTGCAGGTCCTTGGTCGTTAAAGGCTTTGTACAGTCTTCAACGTCTTGCGGCCGCGACTTGTGCATACGTAATTCCTGTACTATCCTTCGTTTTTCAGTTATCTTTTGGCGGAGTTTCTCCTCCTCATCCTGTCGCCGCAACTCCAGTTCTTCTAGTTCTAGGGCTTCCAACTCAGCGGCTAATGTACTCAGGATTGGAGTCTCATCTTCACATGAAGTGGCTTCTTTCTGCTCCCTTTTTGGTGAACTCTTTTCAACGCCTTCGCAAAATTTTGAGGGTATGCCCCAATGGTGTTCTTCTAGGGGTGTTTTGCACCCAGGACATCTTGATACTCTTTTGTCTGCCGTTTCTGAGTCGCTGCTCATGTCAAAAATTTTAAAAAGCTGGTTTCCGCTTGCAATAGAGAAAGCAGAATACATGCTCTAATGTAAAGCTAATTGTTATTGCTTGCTATGCCTTGCTAATATGCGAAACGAACAAGTTGCGAAAGCTATAGAGATACATGTAGACAGGTACTAACACTAGTCGCTACCTGATTGGTAGTTAGGAATCTTGTGACTATCAGCTACATAACTTAGAGATTCGGTCATAATCATATGACCATTGAGCAATCTTAAATAATCATAGGGATGCTAGTTTGTGACGTATCAGACTTCACGTGTGCTACAAATGGGTGGCTGTCTAGATTTATATTAATAACTAGTTATCAATATCCACATTATTTGAGTCATTCAAATATACTCACAATTGTGTCAATGCTTTTATCAGTGTTACTCGGTTACACGGGGGAAAGACCGAAAAGTAATAACTTCCAATGACAATCTACCGCAATATTGATATCAGTTGAGCTCACAATTCTTTCTATATTGATTCTTATTGATTGCCGATACCAATCAATATCAAGCAAAGATTGATCTTGACTGCTATTAATTATTATCAATTTATTGAATGACTACGCCTGGGTCTATTTCATTGTGTGTGACCTGTCAAATTCAAATCAATTCAAATACATGTAGGGCCCAATAGGCTGTGAAATTCTCATCATGATGGTAAATTTATATACATGTAGGAACTTTTCAGCAGTATGTTGAATATTTTGTCTGATAATTTAGTAAATCTCCAGGTTCATAGAGATGACTCAGAGTGTTTAACTATCTCCAGCTCTGCTCTACATTTTTTTAAACAAACAATTTATTGATAATATTGTTTATATTGTTTCTAGGTGGAGAGAGGAATGAAGAAAAGGATAAGGGCAACTTTGAAAACAAATAAAACTATTTTACCACCTGAAACATTTTGAATGACTTTTCCACTCACATATTTATTTATTTCATAGATAACAATAATTTATTGATATCAGCAATATAGCCATAGAGGAAACAAATAGCAACTATGAAAATTGATTGAAGAATTCTCTAGCCTCTCCTTTCAAAGTCATAGCCCTCATTATTACACTCAGTTCATTTGTCCCAGGGAGACCCAAAAACTGTGACTCATTCTAAAGTACAGAGGTCTGTCCTTTAGTATTCATATTCACAAGGGGTGACTTTAAAATTTTGGATAAAATCCTCACAAACGCCGAATGTTTTGGGACAGACTATTATATATAATATATCCTGAGGAAACAGATGTTCTGCTGGCCTTCCACTTGACAGAGAGATCCGAGCAACAATTCAGGAAATTCCATACAGTCGACAATATTATTTTGTCTGAATTGCAACCCATGGAGGAGTACACTAGCTTTAATTAATTTGGAGGTGTTTATTATTTTTAAGAAATTATTCACGAGCAGAAAGAAAGGAAAAGAACACAACTCTAGGTAAAAAATAAAGCTATTCCTTCCACGCGTTATAAACTACTTATATGTAGCAACCGTCGTCAAATTCAAGCTATTTTGGCGTTAGATTGTACTTTGAAGCCTCGGCCTGTAGAATCATCATTTTCAATTACTTGTAAAAGTTGAAAATAGCGATGTACTACAAGCTTCGCTACGACCTTCCATTCGACCTTTACGATCCCACTCGATGAGCTGCTATTAACGCGACAGACAAAGTAGATTTCACTCCGCGTTATTTTCACGATTCATCTGCTCTATTAGAATCTTGGTTGTGATGTTTTCAAGATAAATTTCGCACGGAATACAAGGAAAGTAAAATCATATCAATCGTATACACTTCCTCGCGCTTGTCCGCCATCTTGAATATTTGACTTCGAAATGTGATCCAATGTTTTGATCGGTGACGTTTCGTGACGTAGGGTATCCTCCCGAACTTAAAGGAGAACGGAAGGTGAAAAACGAAGTTTTGTAACCACTTTTTAAATAAAGTAAATGATGTATCTTAACTAAAATTTGTAATATTTGTCCCTATAATCCATTGGTAAACTTGTTATGGACTGTAAAAGGCTCGCAACAATGACACGATGTACGTCCGCCATTTTGAAGGCATGGGCGCTAAGCATGACGTCATTGCGCTCACTCGCAAAAAAGCGTCAAAACTCAAAATAAATACTCCCGTTGTGATAGAAAATCATGGTTCATTCGTTGTTGTGGGCTGTTCGAATAGAACTCCCAAGGACTCTAATATAGGAAAGGAATAAGTTAACATCGCCTGCCATTAAAAGATAAAGCCCTTTTAAATAAATTGCTTGCTCAGATAAAGAGAGAAAATTTGCCGCAAATTTTTAATGAATTTACTAAACTCATCGAGAAATCTGTGGAAATCATATGCAAAATACAGGGACGGCTATAATTACACAGTACATAATCTATATTATCCCAGCATTAAAGGATAAAAACGATCATAAATGTTTCCGTCGTGGTACCTACATATTATTTTATACAGTCCCACGGCGCTCTTATTCGAGTCCTCGCCTGACCTAATTAAGCCAACAATTGCCGTCTCCAACACTTCTGTTTGCAAACAGATCATTTCGAAACTAGGATGCTGAGTTATACAGCTAAGAGGGGTATCCTCCTCCAGATCTGAGCCAAATAATGAAAACATAGCATTGCAAAATTCGTAACCGAGTGTAAGTGTACATGTCAGGGTTTACAGACACGTATATAAACAATAACAACATAGAGCAACACAAAATAAAATCAAACACGACAAATGAATCGTTTCTAAATCAGTATGTTTATTATCCTTTTAATTAACAATATTCACCTGCTATTTTGTCATAGCTTCGTCGATCTCCTGGCAGTACACACACTCTATTTCTTGCTGAATTTTCCAGTTTTCGATTCGATATGTTCACAAGTACACCATGTGGTGTTTCCTCCTTGTGAATGAATGAATGAATGAATGTTTATTTCCCATAATAAAGTGATTGACTCGATCTCGTCCTGGCTTTCAGCTGCTTCAGTATGCTCTCCGTCGGAATCCGAGAGATCTCACATGGGCTCGAACGAATACGGTTCAAACTCAGCCGTATTTATGGATGTATAAGCGAACGGTATCTAATAAAATAATTCTCATAAGTGACTGCAAATCCAAGAACGTGCAAGCGATCGATCGAGCAAAGAGCGCATTGACGTCACGACATGGTGACTGTGTATCCTTATTTGGAAGTAACCGGAAAAGAAAGCACACAAAATGGCGGACATTCAATTCCGGCGAATGCTGTTAGATTTCAGTCGTATTTGCAGTGAAATATATATTTTTTTCGCTCGTTTCTTCGAAATTATAGTTTCTAGTAGTTATTTCTACAATTCTAGTTATTACGAAAATTATACTCTGTAGCCTTCCGTTCTCCTTTAACTGATCAGAGATACATACATGTATGCAACCGGGCCCTGGGAACGAAATATTTGGCTCGCGTGATCATTAGAGTTTTCAGCTCACAAACAAATACCAGCACGCATTGCGGTCGTACATTGCGTATCAGCGGGGGGCCACAGTTCCTTTCCATAATTGATTGCGCCTATTTCATGGCGGAAAGAATATGGAAAGAAGCGGTTTATTGTGCAAGGTAAGGCTGATATGTTCTACGTAATGAGTTATAGAAGTAAAATATTTGTATATGTTATATCCCAGCCATTTTAATATAATTTAAAGCGACGACGGCCGACTTTGGCTACTTCAATGAGCGAAGGCGATCGGCTACGTGAATTCGTACCTATTGTCGGACAAATTTAGTTTGAAGTAAGCTTATAGAACAAAGATTCTATCAAAACTAACTTTGTCTTGCTGATGGATTAACTCCCGGCGTATCACATCGAACGAAATCGAACGAAATTTTAATCGAACTTAATCTAACTAAATCGAACGATTTAGTTCGGTCATCGAACGAAATCGAACTCACAAAAAAAATGTGTTCGATTTCGTTTAGCCTGCGTAGCAAGCGTTCCTGTACGAACGAAGAGCTTTTTTCCCCACCCGAGCGTCTTTTTTGCTCTCGCCCCAATTTTCGCGCGGCCAAAATGCAGAAAAAGCTCTTCGATCGCGGAAAAAGCTCTTCGTTCGTACAGGAACGCTTGCTACGCAGGCTAATTTCGTTCGATGAACGAACAAAATACGTTCGATGTGATACGCCGGGATTAACTGTTTACGATAACTTACTTTCAACATGATTATCGAAAGAAGGGACTACCTACGCATTCTCAATAATTCTGCGATTCCGAACGGAAATACTGGCAGTTTCGTTTCGACCGAAGTTTTGGCAGAGTGAACAATGGTAGTCTTTACACTAGATCCCGCAAGTAAGCTTAAATTTAACGAACGCTCAAGTATGGTAATATTTTCTTACTTAGCTCTTCACACATAAGTAAGCTTAAATTATGGAGATTGACAGTTTATGAAGACGTGTTCGCCGCAAATATAACAGGTCATATTAGATACATGTACACGATCGAATAGCTTAATTCACTTTCTTATCGTCTGTCTCAGTCCTGTAATGGATAGAAGAAATCTTTTAGCAGTCGTTGTTTTGTATTTTGTTTTGGAACTGCACCGGTAAGGAGGACAAGTTATTTGTAGAAATTTGGGAATTGTAAGAGAACAAGCGCATTCAGCTTTCGCGAGTATTTTTCTGTTATCTTTCTTCCGGTATTTGTTATCGCGATCCACCTATAGTTTTGCTTACGAGTGAGACGACAATATTTTGCGGTATTGTCGTCTCAAATGCGGGCCGGTGATTGGTTCTGAAGATACAGATTGGCTAACTTGCGTTATTTGCATAACAATACACTTGAACATAGAAGCGAGGCAATTTCGGGCACAAGCTGCAAAACATCGTGTTTTTCTTGAACTCCTTCAACTCTTTTAGTATAAAAACAGTTTTAAAATGTAGAAGAACTACAATTATTTTAGTTTACGTTGTTTTTAGAAAAAAATTGTGAAACGACTTTTCTCTATTAATAAAGAGTAGACTCGCATAAGCAACGGGGAGATGATCTTTACGGCAAACTTTAACTAAAATAGTTGCATATGTAGGTTATTGGCCGGCCGGGAGGTACGTATTGAGAAAAACTGTGCCCGTGGTCTTTAGTACGGCCCGAGGCCGTTAGGCCGAGGGCCGTACTCAAGACCATTTAAAGGGCACAGTTTTTCTCAATACGGACCGACCTAGGCCGGCAAATAACCTTTTTATTTTTTTCGTACTTCGTTTGAATTTGATAAAGAAATATTGAAATCTCAGGCTTGTTTTGCAAAATCTGTTTTTCACGCGCGCTAGTACATATAGCTCAGAAGACTACCGAAGAAATAACCCAAGTAACAAGAAACTCAGACGATTAATTTTTACACCACAAATATGTAATTACAGAAATGGAGACAAGAGTGGCATTTCATCACAAAAGCAGCTGAAATGAGAAGCTATTTCCATTTTCACAAAAACCATTCAAAGCCGCCGTCAAATTCTACGACAATCTTCAGCAATCTTCCATACTCTTGCCGTAAACAAATATCTTAAAAAGCATTTTTCGAGCAAAACTGTTCCCAGTTACAGTCTTTACGTATACTACAATTTTATTTCACAGGTTAAATCTAATTTTTGCCATTCGGTGGCAATTTGCAGTTTTCATTTTATGCGAAACCTTGACAAACTTCGCCTGCATAAGCTCTTTCAAAGCCGACGGCATAAAATTGATACGTGCCGAGAAGTATAAACAGGAATACCGGTAGCCACAAAGTTATTTCTTGAATGAAAACAGAGAAACGAAAAGCAAAGAATTAAAACAAAGGAATTGAGTCTAAACACGGTGAATTGTAATTAATACCCGCAAGTTTTAACGTGAAACTGATTTCGCATTTCAAAAACGAACAACAAACTTGACTAAAACTAAATAATTATGTCGGTTTAAAATAAAATGACTACTCGCCTTTTTGAAGAAATGCAAGTTCTTTAATTCCACTGCGTAGTTCTCCATTCATTTGACAACGATAAGAGGACAAAATAATGCGATTTTAAAAACTTCTTTGTACCGACCTTCGCGCGTTGCTGAAATGGTCCAAGCAAGACGCTAAAATGTTGGTTACCGTAACCGTGGTCAGAGATAGGAGAATACTGCCCGCTCCCGGAACCAATCAGATTGCAGGATACCGCCCGCTCGCGCACTGAGAAAAAAATTAATTTAGTTATTCTCCGTTTTAAAACTATGTTTATGCTAACATAGTATAAGGAGCTCAAGAAAATCACGATGTTTTACAGCTTGTGCCCGAAATTGCCTCGCTTCTATGTTTAGCTGTATTGTTATGCAAATATTTCAGGTTAACCGTGAAAAGGGCTATTGGGTTCCTCACGTACGCATCAAAATTCAAAAGTTTTCTTCGATTAACTCGTCGGCAATCGTTTATATCTTGTCATTTGCTCATTTTAATATGGAGTGCTTTATTTGCAGGCCTAGGTACAACTCGCTCAATCTAAAAGTTAGCGTATGGTGAGTATTAAAAGTCATTTATTTCTTGTAAGAGTTTGTTTACTGTTTTCACTTGCTTTCGCGATGTGCACGCGCTAAGGTGTAAAGTCAACTTTTTCGGTGCTAGTATAGAGTGAAAAGTTTTCACACCATTCGAGGACATTCCAAGCCGAGGGAGCCGCTGCCTAAAAGCTTAAATAATTGTTATAATGCCGTATCTGATTTCAACATTTTGTGGACATAAAACTGCACAAATATTTATAATACTGCCGATAATTTAAGAACATAAGAAATATATATGCTACAAACTGTAAAATTAGCGGTTCAAATATTACACTGATTTTGATGATCTCGTGCGTAAACACTCGATGATAAAGAAACAACTGATAACCAAATGTATAGGCATCAACGTGATCAAACAAAGGCGAATATACATTGTATCTATTGTAGTCCGTCAAGCGACATTTAATTCAAGGATTTACCACAACTACCTAGCTAGCTACAACGATGTTTGAGATGGTAAAAAATAAATGCAATTCGGGGTTGACAGACTAGTGCCGGTCTGTACCGTCTCAGTGTCAGTAAGGATGGTAGTCATACTTGAATCCTTTCAATTTGCCGACTTTATTGAGATGCTATTAAGTCAAGTGCCTTTTTTGCTAAGTAAGACTTAGGTGCTCATAAGTGTTAAAGCTTGATTACAATTCAGAGAGTCAGAGAGCGAAAATGACTCATAGCTAAAAACAGCCTTCACCACCTGGGGGGGGGGGGGGGGGGGGAGGGGCACTTGGGTATGTTTTGGGTGTGCCGCCCAGGTCTCCAAATTTGGACCCCTTTTTAGAAAGAATTTGCATTCAAAATGATACCCTGTTATAGAAATACGCCAATTTTTAATATCCCGTTCTATAAATTTACAAAATTTCAATAGCCTGTTTTTGAAAAGTCTCGTCTGTTCATACGGACTTGTATTTTCTATATACGGTTAGCCTAAAGAGCGCTCCAATTAGCCTAAAGAGCACTCCTGTGAGCCTAAAGAGCCTACATACATGTAGCACCAGGGTTCGAAATTAACGGTTGTGGGGCAACCAAATCTCACCGAGTGGTTGCCCCTTGGGCAACCCAATCTGCCAGCCCACTGGCACTAATCCCTGTAATATCACAGGTTTCTGTCTTTGAAGAGAAAAGAAAACATAAAAGGTAGTAGCTATATATAGACAGTAAAATTGCACCCATGGAAAAAAGTTAAATATAGTAGCTGTTGAACTTGTCTCGCCCAAATTCTTCATTCTCGATGTTTAGTCAATGCGAGCCTGTAATACTTTTAACCGTGGTAAGCAGTATCACCAAATAAGATCCACGATGCATTGCAGTACGATTCGTTCACCTTGTAGCCGCCATTTTGTTTGCTCGTGGACGAGCAAGGCCGATTTATTTGTTTATTTTATTAGTTATTATGAGCCTCTTACGGTACTTTAATCGGGGAAACGCATGTGAAACAGAGAACGTCTCCGACAATCATGTAGGATAGTTCACCCGGAATGGCAGTCGCAGTCTGATTTCAAGTTTAAAGAAATTATTTTGTGCATTTCAAGAGCAGAGAGCAGTAAGCACCTACACTTAGTGTATACTGTATAGCTGCAGACATTTTTATTTAGAATAATTCTTGGTCATTTGAATGATTATAGTTCACAAATAAAACAAAAATGTATGTTATTGGGCTTAACGTGTCTTGGCTTGTACAGGGTCGAGAGGCTGGGCAACCAAAATATTCTTGGGGCAACCAAACCAAGTCCTGTGGTTGCCCCAGGGACAACTAGACACAAAAATAAATTTTGAACCCTGAGCACTGATTAGAGAATGGTTATTATGGTAACCCGATACATACAAAAATTATAGCAATAGGACGTTTTGTTGTAAACTCCAACATCATTATCAAGTACATGTAGAAATTAAGTAACAATGTGACAGATGAATATAAATTTCAAATTTATCTTATTTAGTTAAGTTATAGTGTGGATACAATCATGTATGTTCAAAGTTGGTTTTAGTTCTTTGATTATATATTAGGAGCATCTTGTAAATGAGGCAATCAAATTTATTTTTATTAGCACTTTTTAAGTACTGAAAAGTTTTGACATTCCGTGATCCTCATGCTTGTGTTTGACCTGTTGATGAATTCAGTGAGCTGTTCGTTACAGCTCACTGAATCCAGAAATG
Organism: Desmophyllum pertusum; assembly: GCA_029204205.1. Classification (NCBI taxonomy): domain Eukaryota; kingdom Metazoa; phylum Cnidaria; class Anthozoa; order Scleractinia; family Caryophylliidae; genus Desmophyllum; species Desmophyllum pertusum. Next base: position 1,165,010 of record MU826840.1, on the reverse strand, counting down.
TCAACTATTTGTTCACAATTTTATATTCATCTGTCACCTTGTTACTGTCACTTTCTACATACTTGATAATGATGTTGGAGCTTACATTGAAACATCGTATTGCTATAATTTTTGTATTTTACTGAAGTGTTTCAGCAAACCTTTAGTTCTTCAAACCTGATATATATCTAAAAAATGCAAGCAACCAGCAGGGTGCTTGCCAGTGGTGCAGTGGTTATGAGAGTCATTCTTAATGCGTTTGTCCCAGGTTCTACTCCAGGTATCATCTTATCTCTTTTTACTCTAATAGAAATAAATCTAAGTGTCCATCCCATACACATAGAAAATAGAAGTTGGCATACAGGTGCCGTACAAATAGTATATAAGTATATAAGCTGATGTCACCATGCATGAACAAAGAATGGCGCATGACTGAGCTTGCTAATAAAGAGCAACGTGTCGGAAGCTTACATAAGCTTAGTTTAGCTTTGGAATCTTAATTGGCTAAAAATAAATTGTTGGTGAAGCCTTTTATCAGGTGTTGACTGAAGTGATTACATAGTAAATTGGTACATTGTAGTTCTAAGTAGATCAAAGAGAAGGCAGTTAGAACATGCAGTAGACAGTATTTGTTTGTTACAAACATGGTGAGATTTCAGTTTTTCATTTTGAATCCTCTAATTTAACTTTCTGTGATAAATATATAAAGTATTCTCTCTGGGGAACCCGCATATAATGCCTCCATATGGTCCGTTGGGATGTGTTACGTAACCTAACACCCCGTGTTCAGTATTTAAGTCCACACCTCACGCCATAACTCGCTCAGTCTTTTCGACCAGGACGACCGTCACTTTGCTTCGTTTGTTTCTGCTGAAGTTCATCGCTGCCCTCTCTACCAAGTTTCATGACAGTGCAAGTTACCGTTACCATTGATAATGCTTTACTTCTAGAAGTTATTGCCGTCCCAACTGCTCCTGTTCAAGCTGCTCAAGGAGACCAACCTGCTCCGGCACAGTACAATGCTTTGACTTTCGAGAATCCATTCTGCGGTCCGAGCGCAGGCCGTCCTTTTGTCTCGCCGAGTTTAGTTGTTATTGCGAGTTTTGTCTCGCCGAGTTTAGTGTTATTGCGAGTTTTGTCTCGCCGAGTTTAGTTGTTAATGCGAGTTTTGTCTCGCCGAGTTTAGTTGTTATTGCGAGTTTTGTCTCGCCGAGTTTAGTTGTTTTTGCGAGTTTTGTTCTCGCCGAGTTTAGTTGTTATTGCGAGTTGTCGCGCCGAGTTTAGTTGTTATTGCGAGTTTTGTCTCGCCTAGTTTAGTTGTTATTGCAAGTTTTGTCTCGCCGAGTTTAGTGTTATTGCGAGTTTGTCGCACCTAGCTCAGTTCTTTTTGCGAGTTTGTTACTCAGAGTTTATTGTTATTGCTAGTTTGTCGTACCGAGTTCAGTTGTTATTGCGAGTTTTGTCTCGCCGAGTTTAGTTGTTATTGCGAGTTTTGTCTCGCTGAGTTTTGTTGTTTTTGCGAGTTTTGTCTCGTTGAGTTTAGTTGTTATTGCGAGTTTTGTCGCGTCGAGTTTAGTTGTTATTGCGAGTTTTGTCTCGCCGAGTTTAATGTTATTGCGAGTTTTGTCGCGCCGAGTTTAGTTGTTATTGCGAGTTTTGTCTCGCCGAGTTTAGTTGTTATTGCGAGTTTTTGTCTCGCCGAGTTTAGTTGTTATTGCGAGTTTTGTCTCGCCGAGTTTAGTTGTTTTTGCGAGTTTTGTCTCGCCAAGTTTAGTTGTTATTGCGAGTTTTGTCTCGCCGAGTTTAGTTGTCATTGCGAGTTTGTCGCGCCGAGTTCAGTTGTTATTGCGAGTTTTGTCGCGTCTAGTTCAGTTGTTATTGCGAGTTTGTCGCACCTAGTTCAGTTCTTTTTGCGAGTTTGTTGCTCAGAGTTTATTGTTATTGCTAGTTTGTTGTACCGAGTTCAGTTGTTATTACAAGTTTTGTCTCGCCGAGTTTAGTGTTATTGCGAGTTTTGTCTCGCCGAGTTTAGTTGTTTTTGCGAGTTTTGTCTCGCCGAGTTTAGTTGTTATTGCGAGTTGTCGCGCCGAGTTTAGTTGTTATTGCGAGTTTTGTCTCGCCGAGTTTAGTGTTATTGCGAGTTTTGTCGCGCCGAGCTTAGTTGTTATTGCGAGTTTTGTCTCGCCGAGTTTAGTGTTATTGCGAGTTTTGTCGCGCCGAGTTTAGTTGTTATTGCGAGTTTGTCGCGCCGAGTTCAATTGTTATTTCGAGTTTTGTCTCGCCTAGTTTAGTTGTTATTGCAAGTTTTGTCTCGCCGAGTTTAGTGTTATTGCGAGTTTGTCGCACCTAGTTCAGTTCTTTTTGCGAGTTTGTTGCTCAGAGTTTATTGTTATTGCTAGTTTGTCGTACCGAGTTCAGTTGTTATTGCGAGTTTTGTCTCGCCGAGTTTAGTTGTTATTGCGAGTTTTGTCTCGCTGAGTTTTGTTGTTTTTGCGAGTTTTGTCTCGTTGAGTTTAGTTGTTATTGCGAGTTTTGTCGCGTCGAGTTTAGTTGTTATTGCGAGTTTTGTCTCGCCGAGTTTAATGTTATTGCGAGTTTTGTCGCGCCGAGTTTAGTTGTTATTGCGAGTTTTGTCTCGCCGAGTTTAGTTGTTATTGCGAGTTTTGTCTCGCCGAGTTTAGTTGTTATTGCAAGTTTGTTTGTTTTACTCGTCTAGTTTTATTCCTACAGTTACTGTACCGAGCAATTTCGTCTCGCTACTTATTTCGTTTTTCTGTGGGTGGCCTTTATTGGCGAAGCTTCCTCGAAGGGATTATCTAATATCCTTCATTGCTCTGTTCCTGGATGGGGTATTTCGGGGTTGCTTCGCTTTGGGGTCCTACCCTTCCCTAGTGGGATTTCTTTTCTTTTTATGGCAACCTATTAGATGTCTTATTCTGTATTTTGCACGTTCACGTTTAAACGAGTCTCGAACTCATCCGTGACATGTGGTTAAATAAATTACTTACTTACTACCTATAGCTACAAACTTGTCACTTTTGCCCATAGGAGGCTGTGTCGTTCCATACTTGTTTGTTACTGTGACTTTATGGGTAAACCCCAAAGCGTCGCAGCCCCGATGCGCTCTGTGTTTTAGTCTCTGAGCTATCGGTTCAGACCTCAACTTAGGTTCTGCTCTTTTAAGTTCCTAAGGTTTTGTGGCCGTAGATTCATCTATATGTCAAGAAATGGAAAAATGTTTTTTCTCCATAGCACAGTATCAAGAAACTCTATCTTATATCAGACGTAAATGTAATGTTAGAAACGTCTTCGGCCTATTTTTGGGGGGTATTTTCAGGGCTCGTTTTATAACTCTAAACATTTTCAAGCCGGAGTAATTAAAAGTGGGCGTGGTTGATTTTACTCTCCTCAGTTATGCCATTTACTGTTTAGCCCTCTAAGCCCAGAATGTTATACGAGTTTAGAGTTTAGCCCTATTCAATAGCCCAGAATGTTGTGTCATGATGAGTGTTTTCTCGATTTGCGGATCATGGACTATATTTTTGATAACCCTGGGTACGTACGTGTCACTGAATCCCGGAAGGGAGTATTTTTGAGTCATGGGAGGAGCATACAAAGTATTACTGGATTTCCAGCTTTTGTGGTCATGAAGTTCCCTATTAGAGTTACTAGTGGAGTACTCGCCGACGGGCTGATTCTCCCCATATCTAATCATAGCCCAGGCATTGTTTGTAGGGGATCCCAGTGAGAATAAATTTCTATTCTCTCTGGGGAACCCGCATATAATGCCTCCATATCCCGATTAGATATATTCGACGTGCAGTATGTGGTCCGTTGGGATGTGTTACGTAACCTAACACCCCGTGTTCAGTATTGTAAGGCGCATTTGATCATATTCATATGTTAATTTGCGCCATATAAATACTAAATATTATTATGAAATATTATTTAAGTCTACACCTCACGCCATAACTCGCTCAGTCTTTTCGACAGGACGACCGTCACTTTGCTTCGCCCACCCACCTCCCGCAGCGATGAACCATCCTCTCCTCTGGGAGCTATACCTGCTCCTGATCGCCTCGGGCTGATTCTCCCCATATCTAATCATAGCCCGGGCATTGTTTGTAGGGGATCCCAGTGAGAATATATTACACTTTTGTTTGACAAAGGACGTGTTGTTTTCAGTGAAATTTTGGCATCGATTTTCATGTGACATACTCTGTAGACTGGTTTATAAATATGCTTGCCCTGGCTATTGCTTGCCATGTTCTAAAATCAATGTTCTTGGGATGGTACATCTGGAGACTATGTTCAGTCAGTTTCATCAAAGTGTGAACATGTATGTAAAAACATGTTCTAATTAATTGGGTATCAAACATTGCATGGTTGGTTGTTAGTTTGCATGTCAAACTGCTGACATCAGTAATAACTGCTATTACATTGCAGAATGTGTTTTTCCATCGCATGTTCACGTTTAGGTGCATTACCGACTGTTTTACATGTAGCTTCGATCTATATGCACATTCTGACTCAGTGCAGTCCATTTAAACTTCTGGCTCTGTTATTTTCTGATCTTCGGTTTTCTGTAAAATATCTGATTATCACACAGCATTCACTTAAGGTATCAGCCACCCTAGTTCAGGACCATCTGCGTGCGGATCGCTGTAGCGTTGTTTTTATAAAAAAACCCTATAAACCATATATTTTTTGAAAGCTTAATAATTCCAGATTATGGCTTTTTACTAAAAAAAACAATAAACTTAATTGTGTTTCGAAAATGGGCAGCTTTGTGTAAAAGTACATGACTTGTCTTTATAAATCATGTTCCACTCCCTCCGGAAATAAACAGAAGAAAACGATTAACACCTCATTCGCTTCTCAACATGTTCGGCTAAAAAAACGTGTCTCAGATTTTTGACAAGTGCGTTTGTTTTTCTTTTATTGGCAAATGAAGTTGGGGGTGACAATTAGTTAGCACTCCCTGTGGAAAAAAAGCTCTAGCTTTAAAATTAAAAGGAGTATATATATTAAAATTCGCAGACACGGTTTTGTAGAAGAGATGTATGTCATCATTCTGGCCAAATTTCAGCCAAATTGGTTGAATGGCTGCCGACTTGGAGTTCAAAACGTACGCGTTGCTCGGCAAAATTTTCCTTCCGAGATTAAAAAGGAAAATACTTTTTTTGCGGCATCTTACCTGGAATGAGATTATGACACCTAAACGTCTATTCTGATCGATACCATAGAGGGATCAACTTTCTCTAACAATAGGACTTTGACAGGTAACATGTAACAGGAACAAACTTTCACGTAAACACTCACGATAAGCTACCATAGCCAGGTGATAGCGAACAGGGCTCAAATTGACGATAATAGCATTAAATCATCAGATGAAACCGACGAGATCACAAAACGACTGTAAGAATTGAGATTAGTTGGGTAAGAAGTTCTTCTATTATTTTTACAGGCACAGTATGCGAATATTCGAGTAAATAAATGCATGCGGGTTGCACTCTAGCAACTTGTGCGCTGTTTTGTGTCGCAGAATCAATTCAACCTAAAATTAACTTTAGGTAGTATTTGTACAGGGCGAGTTCATTTTTGCTTTTAATGGATTTGATGGAAGTCACTTTGCCTTGACTCTGGAAGTGGTAGGAGAAACCTTTGTTGCTTGCTGCTAGTAAAGTGGCAGATTCGTTGATGAACGGTTTCTTGTCCAATTTCGATTTCTTTGGCTTTGGTTTTTCCAATGAAAACGGACACAGTTTCTTTTTCTTTTTAGAGGACATCAAAAGAAACAGATGAAAGCGCCTCAAGATCCTTTTGCGCACAAAGCGAAATGCAAAATATCAGAAAATATATTTAAAAAAAAGAAACAGATGAAAGCAATATTTTAGACAACCTCGCAAACAAAAATTCTCGAAAAATCGCTATGAAATTAGCCGCACAGACAATAACCTGCAATCAGGCCCTCCTCTGAACCTCTATAACCTTGAGGAGTCGAGAGGAGAAGGGCCTGATTCAATTACGTACCGGATGTAAAACATCCAGATTCTGGATGTTTTCCTGATTGGTCGAAAAACAGTACTACTGAAATAACGCTGTTCTGTTTGGCTATGACTAATTACATGACTTCCGGAAATTGGACCGACAAACCATATGATATCCGTGATCAAAACAACAGAATCTTGCAACAGATTTCAATCAAACATGCGGGCCTGGCAAGACAATGAATGCACATTCAGTCTATCAGGAGAGAAATTAAGAGAGCCAAACGTTGTCTCGAAGAGAAATGAGCCAAAGCGAAAAGTTCTTAAGGTTATTCCTTAGTATTGCATTGCGCATCCTTACTGCGCATGATTTCACACGTAATTAGCGCGCGCACATTAATAAAATGGCGGCTTTTCCTTTACGGCTAAGCTCACCAGAGAGATAAATCGTCGTTTTCTCGTAAACGAGTACCGTGACCTATCAATTTTTTCTCTTATTTTGAGTCTAGCAATCACCTTCTTTCTATAAAATGAATATAGACTAATTTCTATTGCAGAAGAATAAATAATCACCGGAAACGTGAACTTAGCCAGTACTCGTAAAAATATAATTGTGGCCTCGAGAACACTGCATGCTAGGAACAAGTTGAATCAGTGTCGATTAAAAATGCGTGCCTTTATCATAAAACATACATTAAATTGTTCCTTGAAGTCGATGCGGTATATTTATTGTTATACTTCACGTTTTGCTTTCTCCCTATTTTTTCTGCTCCCACGAAACATAAAGTGAACGGTTAAAATAAAAACGTTTCTGGAAGTTGATATTATACAGAATTATGTGGTATATACAAGGTCCTCCTGCTCCTAAACGAATACCTGGACCCCCTTTTTATTTCAAAATTTAAGTTCCCTTAAGATAAACAACCAATAGGCAAAGTTTGAATGAAAATCTATTGTAAGTTCTATTTCGATGGAATGACCTTAACAAGCAAAACATCACAAATTACAGAGGTGTCAAACTCTACAGGGCGAAAGCCCGACAGGAAACCAAACGTGACCTCTTAAAATTTGCTAGAGTGAACATGGTCGAAGGCTCTATTCTACTTCAAAACTCCTCCTCGTCAGAATACAACATATCTTGCCTGTTAGAAACACACTTGAAGCAAAGTAGGTCAGAAGACCAAATTCAATAGAGAACGGCTAATGTACAAATGTCACGAACTGTAACACATATTTTGAAAAGCAACTGTTGACAGTGCTTGGTCTTGACAAGTGGGTGGAAAGCGACTCTGCAAATAATTGTATCAGGCATTCCTTTTCCTCGATCTCTTCTCTCTCCGCGCTCTTGTTCTCTCCGCGAAAAGAAAAAAAGGAAAAGAACGCCTAGCCTAATCGCAGGTTATGCAGACAATTGTCACGAGACTCTATGTAATTGGATAATTGAAGATATGACTGAAATGTCAACAGCTAATTACAGAAAAATAATGAAGGAAATCTTTCATGTTCAATAACTTTCCACAGAAATAACATTTTGAAGTATAATTTTTTGGAAATAAAAGCTCTTTTTGAGATCTACCAGAATTTCAAAAAATCGAAAATTTCGCAAAAAGGTACTTTTTGGGGTGGCTGATACCTTAATGCAGTAGGTTTAATTTTAGTGAGTGCTACATAAATTATAATTTGTACAATGAAACAGTACAAAAAAAATGAAGTTAAATTTATGTAAATGTGTAAACTAATTTATTGTTCCCGTTTACATTTCACAGCATCACAGCATCACAGCAAAATGACAGTTGTCTAACTGATCGACCAACAGAGACATGCATTTATAAACGTCTCGCATCAACCAGTGAGAGTTTTTGACCCAGGTACAATTCAACAATCAAGACAGTAAGGTGAGAAAAGGATATTTATTTTGTTCAATTTGTCGTAAAATGACAGGAGGAGAGCGGTGTAATAACTCAATGCTGTACAAATGTACTTTTAATCATATCGCTCGCTCGAAGTACACGAGCTCTGAAAACTCGTATGCCCATATAAGGTATGACATCCCCCTCTTTTCGTTAGGAGGCAAGATCCTTTGTAACTCGACATATACATATAAATCAGAAGTAAGAACTGATAAAATAAACAGACAGTTCAATGTAAACAGTTATCTCATGCTGAGATTGGTCACTATGCTTGTCTCAGTGTTCATGCTGCATTCACTCCGTAAACTTGGTTGGGACTTGTGTAATACGTCCTGCTCTAGTAATCTGACTCTTTGGCTGGTACGATACTTTCCCCTCCTTTACAACAACAACATGAGATGGGGGACTTGGCTGCGCCGCTGGGTTGTATGGTTGTTGCGTCAGAACAGGTGAAGGTGGTGCTGGTGTGCTCGAGATTGGATTGGTCTTCACTGGCGTAGGGGGTGTGGCAACGTGAGGTGCAGGCAACAAATCTGGAGGTACTGGATCCTTAGGCAACGAATCTGGAGGTACTGGAGATGCAGGCAGCAAATCAAGAGGTACAGGCATTGGATCACTAACAGCCGTAGGTGTTGTGTCACTTTTACTCCTTGGCCTCAAATGCTCCCTTGTCCTTTGGTAGATCTTGCCTCGAATGTCTACTAAGTAGGTTCTGGGACTCTGGATAGGCTGAGGTCTGTTTAGTACGACCGCTGGCTCCCATATGTTCTTTAGAGAGTTTCGTACAAACACCGGTTCCATATTGTTCAGGATCCTTTTATCACCTCTGTAATGTTCATGTTATCTTACCGGAAGTTTAGTGTCTATGTATCTCGCTGGGAATTGTGGGTAATGGTTCTTCCACCATCATGGCGTCCATGTACTCGAGGTTTCCAAGCATTCATTAAAATCGTTTACTTATCAAAGCCATCTTGTGTTAGTATCAAAGGGAAACCTCACAACCTCCAACGTGTCTGTCGTAAAACTCAGCTTGTTTGATTTGGCGCTGCTGGTTTGCTTCCAAGTGGGTGTCATTCTTCGGATGTTTAGACTTCAGGATACTTCTGGCACTCGGTAGCATGGTCTGGGGTTTACGCCCAAACAGTAATTCATAGGGCGAAGGCATCTGATTGTCCAGCGGAGTGGTACGGTACATCCATAAAGCTGTGTAAGGACATTCTTTGCTTTCCAGTGCTTTTGTCAACAAAGACTTGCAGGTTCCGATTGTTCTTTCGGCTAAGCTGTTTGCTTGGTGGTGGTACGGAGAACTGAAAGATAGTGTAATTCCACTTTGTTCGCATTTTGCCTTGAACTTCTCGCTGACATATTGTGATCCGGAATCAGAGATGATCGTAGTCGGTAAGCCATATTCGGCGAAGACACTTGTGAAGTGGTTGCATATGGTATTGGCTGTTATGTCACTTAAAAGCCTGATCACAGGGAACCTGGAATAGTAATCAACAATCATCAGATACTTCTTTCCGTTAAACTCGAATATGTCTGTTCCCAGTTTTTCCCATGGCCGAGTTGGAAGATCGGGTTGTATTATTGGCAGCTTTGGTTGGGCTGGTAGGTGTTTATTGCATAAACCGCAATCCTTCACCGTCTGTCTGATCTCGTTGCAGATCCCTGGCCAAAACACAGACTCTTTGGCTAGTAGGATACACTTGCTTTCGCCCATGTGACCCACGTGGATGGTCTGTAGGACTTGGTTCTGCATGGATTTAGGTATGACTATCCTGTTACCCTTAAGCACTAAGCCATCTTCTAGTACAAGATCACACCTGAAGTTCCAGTATTCCCAGAGTTCTTGTGGGCATTGTTTTCTGTAGGGTGGCCATCCATTGTAAATTACATCCTTCAGCAGGTTCATGGTAGGGTCTTGGGCGGTAGAAGATCTCACTGCTGTTAGATCAATGGGGCATGAAACAAAGTGAATGTTGCTCTCGGGTAAGAGGTCATCACGTTCTGAGGTTTCAATCGTGTGTACACCTTTCTTAAAGCACACGCGTGACAAGGCGTCGGCGACTGGGATTGACTTTCCTTGTTTGTATTGGACTTGGACGTTGAACCGTAGGCATCTGAGTAGCATTCTTTGTAATCGAGCCGGGGCTTCTGCTATGTTTTTCTTAAAAATCTGCTCCAGGGAAGAGTGGTCGGTTTCAACTACTGCATGTCTGCCCAGTAAGTAGTATTCAAACTTCTCTAGACCATACATGACTCCCAAACATTCACGCTCAATGTTTGAGTACCTGGATTCAGCGCTGGTAAGCGATCGGGAAGTCATAGCAACAATGTTCTCATTGCCTTGAGAGTCTATCTGTCTGAGCCAGGCTCCCACGCCCATTTGGCTTGCATCACACTGTAGGATCGTTGGTGTAGTTGGGTCAGGGTCATAGTACGAAATGATTTTGACTGAGCAAAGTTCTTCCTTTATCTTGTCCAATGCTTCTTGATGATGGGATTCCCATGTGAAATGAGAATGTTTCTTTGTCAGTTCCCTCAAAGGTGACGTCATCTCGGCTAACTTCACCGAGTATCGATTGAGGTAAGTCACCATTCTTAGAATGGTTTGGAGCTCTTTGACATCAGATGGGGTCTTGATGTTGCGCATTGCTTCAAGTTTATTCGCAGCTGGCTGGATTCCTTTCTCTGTTAGCGTGTGGCCGAAGAAATCAACTTGCGGTTTCTTGAATTGCAGCTTCTCAGAGTTCAAGCTGACATTGTGTTGTCGAGTGGCATGGAGCATTTTAACGAAAGCCTGGTCATGTTCTTGTTCAGTTGAACCACATATCACAATATCATCAGCTATTCCTGTTACGTTAGGAATGTTCTTGTAGACATCATCAAGTTTGCGCTGGAAGATGTCCTGAGATAGAACGACTCCAAATGGTAATCTCTTGAACCTGTACCTCCCAAACGGGGTGTTGAATGTACACAGCCGGCTGGATTCGTCGTCCAGTTCGACATGCCAATAACCTTTCTTTGTGTCAACAACTGAGAAATACTTCTTTCCATGCAGCGATGGTAGGAGCTCATCGATGGTTCTGCTGTAGTAGTGTTCGCGACGTATGTTCTTGTTTAGGTCTTTGGGGTCAAGGCAAAGTCTCACTTTCCTTTCTCCACCTGGAGTGTCCTTGATGTTACACACAATGGAGTTGACCCAGTCGGTTGGTTCTTTTACTTCTGTGATGACGTCATCGGCGATCATCTTGTCAAGTTCAGCCTTATACAGAGGTAGTATATGCACCGGGACAGTACGTGGGGCATGAACAACAGGGACAGCATTGTCAGTCAATTGGATGTGGTATTTCTCTCCTGGGAAGTGGCCTAGCTTATCAAAGCAGTCCTGGTATTCCTCCAGTATGGTTGATTTTGATAACTTGCCTTGTTGCGCAGCTGTTTCAACCTTGGAGGTGTGCTCAGACAGGTCCTTGGTCATAGGCGTAGCCGTAAATTCATCGATGTTTGCTGTGATAATTCCAAGTTCCTGGGATTGGCTGCAACCAAGCATGGATGGGCTGCCTGGTGCGTCTACGATGTTGAACTTGGTATGAATGGTTTTGCCTTTGAAGGAAATGTCTAGGAAGGCTAACCCAATGTTGTCAATTTTGGCGCCTCCATAGCCCCTTAGAATATTATTGCAAGGCAGGATCTTGATAGGGAATGGGAAGTCTTCAAGATCTGTTGTAGTGATTACACAGGCATCTGCTCCTGTATCCACCTTCAGCTTGATGTCGTGGAGCTCATTGATCTTGACTGTGGCATAGATTCTGTCTCGGTGGCTGTTTATGTCATGCAATGAAATTTCGCAAGGCTCACAGTCCTCGGTTGAGGTAACTGTTCCTAGGAACACGTTGATGGGTTCGGTGTCACTCGCGCCTTCTTCATCATAGTTAAGGGCATCGTAAGGATCTTCGAAATAGTCTTCGTCCTCCAGATGGATATCTTGGCCCTGGTATTCAGGACTGTCTACTACTTCGTGGAGTTTCTGTAGCCGTTTTTTCATGCATACCCTCGCATAATGGCCGGTTTTGCCACAGTATTTACACTTCGAATTCTTGGCGGGGCAATGCGCAGATTTTTCATGGCTGTTTCCGCATCTAAAACAACCTTTTGACTTGAATTGAAATCGACGGGGTTTACCTTTGAACGGTTGATTCGAGTTGGCAGATTCTTGTCCGTGTTGAACTGTATGGAGATCGGCCGGCTTGTCTTCACCTTGAGTAATGATCTTCATTTGGGCCTTGGTACTCTCGTCGACTTTGGCCAAGTCGTAAACTTGCCTGAATGTCAGAGTGTTCCCTAGCGCTATCGCATCTTTGCGCACTTTGTTTGATTCGACGCCAAACATGAGTGTGTCTCTTGAGTGTGCTTTCTTTGACAGCCGCGTCGTATCCTCCATCATCTATTAGCAGACGTGCTTCAGTTACAAATTCCTCAAATGGCTTATCTCCCTGTTTGAGACATCTGAGTTGGTATCTAGCTAGGATCTGATGGCTTTGTGTACGCTTCTAACGTTGCCAGAACCGGGACGATCTTGAGATTATCGCCATCGTTGGCCCATGTGGTCGTGTTGTAAATTTCGAGGCCTTTATCGCCTACCCACAGCAGCAGCAATCTGACTTTCTTTGCTTCTTCGACTTTGTCAAGTGGCCCAGCGAAGACTAGTTCGCATTTTTTCTTGAACAGTTTGAATCTCTTGTGTACATCTCCTGGACTGGTCCAGTCTATGGAAGGAGGTTTGAATCTGTCGGCCATGTTGTGCTTTTGCGGAACGCGCCGATTGAAGCTCGAAGACTTGAAATATTTGAATATTTGAAAACTTGAATACGGCCTTTCGACTCCTGGAGGATCAGTAATCCCACGCTTCTAACACCATGTCGTAAAATGACAGGAGGAGAGCGGTGTAATAACTCAATGCTGTACAAATGTACTTTTAATCATATCGCTCGCTCGAAGTACACGAGCTCTGAAAACTCGTATGCCCATATAAGGTATGACACAATTAAAGGAAAAGGGTGCTTCAGTACCTTTATTGAAATACATGTTAACCCCCTCCCCCTCTAGAATCATGGAAAATTGCGTTCCCCTCCTTTTAGCACCATAACAATTTTTGGACTCCCACTTCTCTTATCTTGGCTAAAAGCCGATATGCATATATACATGTAAGAATTCCTTTAGATTCACTATTAGTTTATAATAATAATAGCACTTCCACTGAAGGCCCTCAAAATTAAAATGTCACGAGTGTCAAGCTATTGTAGTATAACTGACAACCCATAATTTTGGGAGTTCAGGCCCAGTCCCTAACACTTCAAAGCAAATGGTTTGTTGTTGATTTGCATTTTATGAGGGAAATGACATGTTTGTGGTTTAACCCTTTCACTCCCAGAGTCAAACCTTAGTCAATAAATGTGGTTGTACTTTTAAGTCTGTGGATGAAACCCTAGTGTGTGGCCATTCAAATGAAAGCTATTGAACAGTAACTTTCATGTGGTGCTGTTTGTTTTTGACAATTTTGCAAAATTAATGAAATTCAAGATTTTTTTCGTCAGTTTTGAAGTTAGCACTGTTGGGAGTGAAAGAGTCAAGGTGGCCCGATCCTTATAATTTATTGCCGCGTTGGTTACATTTTTGAGTCACGCTTTTTGGCAGAAAATATTTAACCAATTTCTTTGATTTTTGGCATCCTAAAAGTAAATGAAAAATAGGCCGCCACCAGGTTTGTGGGTTTACTACCTTGTAAGAAAAAAAGTATTTAAATCGCTGTCATAAGCTATACATGTACATGTAGGTGTCTAACATCTAAATACCAGGCACTAAATATATCAATTCAACCCTTTAAATGTGCAGACAACAGCAGTCAAATATTCACTACCATACTTTAATAGCTACTTAGTAGTTCTTGGGACAAAATAACATTATCATGATAAAATTATTCTGCGCTTCTTCAGTTCACAGCAGAAGTTTCCATTCACGGAAGGCGAAGACTAGCAAATTTTGTGCAATGTGGGACGGATTGTATCGGTGAATTTTAATTGTCCCTCACTTAATTATGAAATTTTAGAAACTTTCACTTGAATCATGTTGAAAATCAACTTTTTTCGGTTGTGTCCAACCCCATGTTTTCATGTGTTACTATGTTTAGATGGTTTTTCTGTCACGGCGCAAGATTTGCGATGACCGCCAGATTCGTAGTATTTTAAAATTGCATGCATATATCATGATCAGCCGTCAAAACAAATAGCACAATGTGTCCTTTTTCATGTAAATATCATGTTACTACAGCCAGTTTCAGTGCTGAGTCAATTTCACTATCGAAATAATGTTTTTTCTTTCATAAAAAGCAATTTATTTTGCAGTCACCGACAATATTCATTTAATTCTTGTGAATTATCAACAAATCACAGGACAGTTATTACCGCAGATGCATTAAGAATAAAATGTATTGATGGAACAAGCACAAACTTTGAGTTTGTCGTGCCATTAATATTTATTTACTTTACTTTACTCGGTTCATCTAGCCGGTTTAGCCATGCGACGTTGAGTTTAGTTTATTTCCACAATTTGTTTTCATTGAGTAGCTATATAGCAACCACTTAAAAAAATGTGTGGTTTCAGAAAATATCCATACTCCCGCCATGGAGGGAAGTTCCTCCATCATGGATTTTTCATTTTTTCAAGAAAATGATAACCCCCACCCCTCCTGATAGCACTTAATGGTGAAATGTTAGCCGTGGGAACTGGTGAATTTCATTGGCTCACTCAGCTTATAATAACATTATACGTTTGTTGACACATAAAGCGGCAAATGCAAACAAAATAATTTCTGAATCAATATCATAACATCGACTATTCAGAGCTGATGGAATGGACAATATTGGTATTCTCATGGCTGGACTGGAACTAGCTTGCAATCGAGGCTCGTGTGGGAGAATCTTTTCAAATGCAAATATTTTTAATGATATTCCCCCGCATGAGCCTCGATTGCAAGCTAGTTCCAGTCCAACCATGAGAATACAAATATTGTCTATTAAAACATTACTTTGAATGGCAACCTATTGGATGGCAACCTTAATATTGGATGGCAACCTCTCATTTAATGATCACATAAACTCCTTAGTATCATCTTTAATGAGTAAACTATGTATGATCAACAGGATTCGCCACCTGTTAGACCACTCCACCCTGTCCATCGTCATAAACTCACTTGTCTTCAGCAAACTGTTCTACGGTTCCAGTATATGGTCTGGCACCAGCAAGAGCAACATTTCCAAATTACAACTAGTGCAGAACTTTGCAGCCCGTATTTTGTCCCGAATAAAGAAGTACGATCATATAACACCTACATTAAAACAACTTGAACTATTACCTATTTCGGATACTTTGTATTTACGGGACGCCACACTGATGTTTAAGTGCATGAATTCATTAGCACCTAACTATTTGTCATCTATGTTTATAAATCGTTCTGACGTCCATGGAAGAAATACACGTAATTGTAACGATCTTCAGATCCCTAATTGCAGAACTGCTACTGCACAACAGTAGTACAAAGTTATGGAACGCTCTTCCAGCCGAGTTCAAAGACAAAAAGTCCGTCAAAGTTTTCAAAAACTCTCTCAAGAGATCATTACTGGAACGTTGGCAGAAAGATGAGATCAAATAGTTTCTTATATTAATTTAGCATTATTAGTTTAGTCTAGCATTAGTTTAGTTTAGCATTATTAGTTTTAATTAGTACTTTTCAAACCTTTGTAAACATGTATATATTCTTAACTATCATTATTTGTAAATTGGCCTGAAAAGCCCTATGGGGAGTGTCCAATAAAATGTATGTATGTATGTATGTATGTAATTGGATAAAAATAATTCTGAACCGAGGAGCAACAATAATATTATTCAGAACCCAGTGAAAGACTGATTCTTAAATGAGTGATTTAACTTTTAAAGAGCTGAGGTTCATTATACTTTATACTTCCCTTGACAGGTGGGTAGCGGGGACAAAGGCAGGTCACATGGAACGATTCTTATTTTATTTCTAGACAGCTGGGTGGAATGAAGAAAAATAGAAAGAATAAAAAGCCATTAATCGACAACCATTGACCACCCATTTTATGTTGTTTGAAATTGCACGTGTCACTCACGACCAGGCACTGAATGTGATTGGCTTGCTGAAGCTAGTGTCATAACCCTTTGAAATTGATCTTCATTCTTCTTTGGTTTGGAAAGCCGGTTATTTCCTTTCAGTTCTGGCCTGCTTTTTAGCACCGCGTCTTCCAAGAATCAAGTTCAACTTCATGATCTCTTGTGTGGAACGTTGATTGACATTCCTTGACAACCCGTGTTCACACAACCGACTGTAGAAATGGAATGATTGGCTCCGATTAAGACAAACAATGCCGATATCATTCATGTAGCTCTTGGATTGGCTTCATTTGAATTTTAAGACAATTTTTTTATGAGAGTAAAAACATTTGAGATATCAGCATATCATTTTTTTAAACCTCATTTTTACAAAAATGCTCATAATTTTGAAATCCGACGACATATTTTTTCCCTACTTCATCAAATAAGCCTCTGAACTCTCAAGTTTTGTATCTGCAAGTTTCATGACAATCATGACCATGCAACTCGCTGCACAAAATGTGCAACAATAAATAGGATTGGCCACCTAAATGTGTAAAATTTCTTCCTTTTCATTTTTCACTGAAATGATAACCCTTTTTGGAAATTAACATACAGGGCCCGGTTGTTCGAAACCCCGATTAGCGCTAATCCACGATTAAATATGCTAATCGACGATTAAATTTTAATCTTCGATTAGTCTCCGTTGCTCAAAGCCCGATTAGCCCTAACCCACGATTAAAAAAGGGTTAAATTTAACCCACCTCGCTAGGTGTATTAATTCTTTAATCGGCCGATTAAGAAAACAAAATTAAAATAAAAATGAGAACAAAATGGCGGACTTGTTGTATGGTTGTGTCGCTGTGGATGGGCGAGGCCGGTTCACATTCGAAGGCTTCACAAACGAAGAGCTTAGAGCAAGGTATCGTTTCGGAAGAGAGTCCATAATGTACATCACTAACCTCCTCGCTGATGAACTTCGCCGTAAAACCCAGCGAAATCACCCTCTCTCCGTTGTTCAGCAAGTGCTAATTGCTTTAAGATTTTACGCAAGTGGCAGTTTTCTCCAGTTAGTGGGAGACACCGTTGGCGTCGATAAGTCCACTGTTTCACGAGTAGTGACCAATGTATCTCTGGCGCTTGTCGCGAAACAGCAACAATACATCAAGTGGCCTAAAGACCAACAAGAACTCAGCAAGTTGAAGACATCATTTTACGATCGTGGAAGATTTCCATGTGTTATCGGATGCGTGGATGGTACCCACATCAGAATTCAAGCGCCTCACGAAAACGAGAATGGGTATGTAAACCGTAAAGGTTTTCACTCCATAAATGTCCAAGGGATATGTAATCACGAAGGTTAGTACTGATTTTTAACATCTTTTTAACATTTTGATCCTTTTAAAATGCATTCGCACACGTTAAATTTAGAAACGATTTTGCCTTCAAGTAACATGTCATCAATTGCACCCTCACGTAAATCCCTTCAAGTAAGATTGCCTCAATAGTACCATATCTAAATAACTGTATATTATTTATTTATTATTCATAAAGAAAATTCCCCAAAAATGAATGTTTTAAAATTAGTGTCTTTATAGACTTTTATTTATATTTGATAAAGATAGGGCTGAACTTTTAGCTCAATGTTCTCGTCTAAAACAAACTGAAATTGAATGGATTTAGAGGGAAGATAGTTAAAAAACTTGTAGAACATGTTTTATTCAGGTCAAAAATGTCAGGTCAAAAAATACTTGGCCTCCCTTTGTGTTTTAAACCCTAATAAAACACTGCTGCTCGTTTTTTAAACTATACTTGATGTAAAGTATATGTACATTCCAAACCTCTAAAATCATATGATACAGTCTCATTCATCTTGAAAGGTAAATGAGTCCATCACCCATTGCTTCTGTGCTATTTATAACTTATGTTGTGATTGCATGTTTTCCTTTCAGGTTTGTTTATTAATATTGTAGCCCGATGGCCGGGTAGTACCCATGACAGCCATGTATTTAGGTCCTCCAATATTAGCCGTTACATTGAGGAAAATCATCACTCACTGGATGATGACACCCTACAGCAACCCCAGCACCCCTGCTCAAGCTGCGTACAATGAGGCTCACTGTAAAACAAGGTTGATTATCGAGCAAACCTTTGGCCGCTGGAAACGTCGATTTCATGTTCTGCATTCAGAAATTCGAATGGCACCTGAAAAGGTGTGCATCATTGTTGGTGCATGTGCAGTTTTGCACAACATTGCAACTGTATTAAATGAGCCAATGGAGGATGGAGAGGTTGGTGACGAAAGTAATGATGGTTTTGTATATTGCGGTCCTGATCAAGGACAAGCTGTGAGAAATTAGCTAGATGCCATCCTTTCAATACTTTAAAATTGTGAATACAGTCAACTCTCTCTGAAGCGGAGACCCTAGGGACCAGCTCTAGCTATATGCCTTAAGCTGCCTTAGAGAGGTGTCCACCTTAAAGATAGTTTAGCTACAGACAAACAAGTGAAATTCGGCCGGGACGAGCCATTCATGGCCGCCTTAGAGAGGTGTCCACCTTACAGTGGTGTCCGCGTAGAAAGAGTTGACTGTATCTCCCAAGGTTTGATTTGGCATTTTAAAAAATCCCCAGGGTCCCCAGATGAGGCTCTCTGAGGGAAGCAGCTGATTGCTGCATTAGACCCCCATGTGTCAGCCCATGAGATAGATTCAGGATAATTTTGGATCTTTATTGTATATTCATGATTGACCTTCGTATTCAGAGGAAAATAAAAAACATAAATGCAGTACGTACAATTTCTGTTATCCAAAATGAGAATGTTCTAAATTCTATTTGCAACATTGTCAAATTGAAATTATTTTTTGAGTACAAACAAAACCTGAATGTGGTTGCGTTTGTTGTTGCTATTATATATGTTCAGAGAGTTTTAATATTTTACATGAGGCACACAAACCTATTTGATACATGATTGTATGGCTGCATTTGAAAACAAAGTACATGGGTGAGGCCAGTTTAACTTTAATATTTTATGATTGAAGACATTGTACACTTATTAAGTTGCATGATTGTAAATGGCTGCAGCTGGAAACTCAGAGGACAGAAAACACTGAACTAATATTGTTTTGCCTTTATAAATCAAATGTTGTTAAGACAAAATAAACAAGCCTGTAACAGGAAACATCAGTGAAATAAACATGTCATATGAATAAAATTCACATCATATTTATAATAATGTTTCATTTATTACAGTCGAGCCTCCTATAAGTGGACACCCTCAGGGCCAGAAAAAGTGTCCGCTTAAGAGAGGTCCACTTATGGGAGGTTAAAAAATTAAAGTAGTGTTTGTATGTAGCTGGGTATATGACTAAGTTTCTGCCTACGGGTGGTGTCCTGTAACGGAGGTGTCGACTGTACAGTTGACAAACCTTCATGGGTATAGTCTAAAAAGGTTCCAGTTATCAGGAGATTCGAGTTATCGAGGGTAAAATTAGTAAGAAAATGACCTGAAGGGGAATCGAAAAAGGTTCAAGTTAGCAGGAGGTTTGAGTTATCGAGGGTTTGAGTTATCGGGACTCAACTGTACTTATAATAAACAATCAGACAAAGTTAAATTAAAGTTCACCATATATTAGTCGAGGCTCCTTCCTACCTATACATCTCTTCTTACAAGTTTATCCAATTCTGATGTGGTCGTAAATTTTCACTGATTTCAACCTATGAACTTACATCAAAACAAACAACACAATGTTTATTTTTCACTGAGTGGAGTGTTAATAAAGGGAGTGTTCCATCATGGTTCAGCGCATGTGCCGGCTTGTCAACTTTAATTTATCCATTTAAAAAACCCACTCATATGTACTTCTCGATACTTCAGTAAACATTGTCAATACCAGAATTAATTAACAGAATAAATCCTTCGGGCCAACACTTTATTCTGGTAATTTATTCTGTTATTTCTGGTATTCAATCACAATATATGTTGACAATCTTGGTGTAATCTGTTGAATTTCTTTGTGAATTTTGGTCATTCGTCCTTTTGCTTAGACTAATAATATTATCATATGCGTGGGGTTTTTTAAACGGATAAAGTTGATAAGCCTGAACATGCTCCGAACCATAAAACACTCCTTTTATAATCGTATCTCCAAATCACTTTATTCAGCATAAGATGTGTTTTACGTGCATTTTTCTTACTTTTGTTTCAAATACAAAATGCTGATGTCTGTGGTGAAAAACATTGAATTTAATTTAAAGGTAATAGAGGCAATTTTTGCGCTAAAGAAAAGGATAACGAGAGGAATCAAAAATTAAAAACATGTAAAAACATACATGCATATGACAGAACACCAATCGATCCGTTTATAAACTTACGAGAGAAATGATCGACCGGCCACTATTGGGCTTAAGTTGATCGTTGCCAAAAAACCACTTGCATCTCCCTTCTCCTTTTGCTCCATTACAGCAATCTCCAATTCAAGTTTCCTTCTCTTCAACTTCATGTTTTCTTGCTTCAAAAGCAATGTTTTGTACTGTTCTTCCAGGACCTGCTCTTGCGTTATTTTAAGACTCTTTCGTTTTAGGCGTACCGGCTCCTTCTTGCTTACTGGAACGTCAACTTCAGCGGCCTCTTCCTCGGCCTCTTCACAATTCTCGTCCACGTCAACAGGTACACTTTGACTTTCAACTTCGTTAGCGGTCGCCTCGACATGAGTTTCTGCAGCTACGGAATCTTGAAAGAAACAAAAAAAACTTTGAGTACCAATTACCGCGCAATTCTCGCAACGGACGAACCCTAGTCGGCGAGCATATAGAGATCAACAAAGTAGCGCTAGCGTATAAGCTTATGTACGTGCTGTTAAATTTTCATTCCTTCCAACTACACAATAATGTTCCAGACTCGACTCGAAACTTCACCAGCGAAAGCAGCCATATTTGTTTTCTCTTTTTACATGGAGTAGTAACAATCTCGTTGTTCGCCCGCTGGCCGTAGTGTGCAGACTTTTCAGCGCCATATTCAAATATTTTGGTATTTGCATGTTTACGTGAAGTCACGTTATCTTCTTCACGAGTATATTTTTTCTTCTCCTCACGCAGTCGAATTCTTACAAGGTAATTAAGGGTAGAATCGCATAGCTCGGAGAATTCTCGCACTCTGATTGGCTATCGATGCGAGGGTATTCAACGTGGAATTGCATGCATGAGAAGTTGAATTGCATAGCTGAATTGCATGATGTGAGTTGAAAGCGAGGCCCAACGCGAGATTGTGTTTGTTTACTTTCGGCATCGCAAATTAAAATATAAAAATGCGGTTTTCGTATGGATTCAATGTCAGCATCAATGTCAGAAAAGCCAAAAGCAAACATGAGGCCAGCTTTGAACTCAAACTCAAATTAAAGCAGTGCAATCATCGATCGATGCTTGCAAGTACAAGAAACCTGAAGAGAGGAAACTGGCTAAAACTATGGGAGAAACAATAGTACAGCAACCGGACGAGGTTGGTAGTACAGTAAAGTAAAGAGTAAAACGTTTAAATGACTTCATAGTGTCAGAGAAATAGCCACAAATGTAGCGGATAAGACTACAAAATAATAAGCTTTTTGTTCCGCGCGAACAATTTCAAAACACGTAAATAAACAGTATAGTACTTTTAAAAACGTCTTCAAAACGTCCGCTAGAAAGAAAAATACGCCAAATTTTTCCGGTAATAGGACAGCTTTCTATTCTGTTGAAGTGACATTGTCGATAGTTTGACCGTAATAAAAATTATCTTACTTTAAAACCCACTTGAAAACAGCAATCATCACCGCGTGGTGAATCGGTAAACTCGCTAAAAGCACATTTGAAGACACGTTTTTCAGTTCCGTTTGTAACGAAATAGTCAAAATTTTCGGCTAAAAGAATAGTTGTTTACATTCTTTAACTAATACTTTCGATAGCTTGACCGTAATAGTTCTCTTGTGCTAACTGAAGCTACAAAAACAACCGCTCGAAGATCAACAAGTGTTTACACAGCACTGAGTACAAAATAATTCGCATTCGAAACGAAAACAAGTCAACAAGGTCTAAAAACCTTCTCTCAAACCAGGGATGGACCTAAGCCATTGAAATTTAAAACGTAGAATATTGAACGCTAATAAGCTTAAGTTCTTTCAAGGTATAAAGCATAAGTTTACTTACAGCATTGCTTGACGTCTTTTCCAAAGCTTTTCTTCCCGGGTTTTCTTTTGATTCATTTCAGTGTGCCGCGGCCGAAGTAAAAAAAAGTGTTCATGATTCTGTCTTCAGTAAGCTTACTTGCCGGAGTTCTTATAATTACTGACAAACCCGTAAATGTCTACAAATAACGTTTCCCCAATTAAAATGGAAAAACCTCTACCACGAGGATAAAATATAAAAGTTTGTGACAGAATCTTAGCTTGATTCTTATTCGTTCGCTTGCTCCTGACAGTCCTGACACTTGACGTTGAATGGCTTTCTCGAGCGCTGTTGTATTAAAGTATTTAAAAATAATTCCTTTTCCTTTTGTAACAGGCTATGCGATTCAAGAAAAATTAATTGCCTGACTCGTGAATTCCACGTTAAATTTCACTTGAAAAACCGATATCGCACTCATCGCTTCGCGATTCGTGCGATATCGGTTTTTCGCGTGAAATTTAACGTGGAATTCCCTCGTCAGGCAATGAATTTTTCTATAGAAGATAAGAGGAATGCGCCTCTGTTGACGTTGTAATATATACAGAAAATGAATGTTTCCATCAGTGAATTAATAACCTACCTGTTTCAAACCCTTGTAATCCGGTGAAAGACGGCGTGTCGCCGAACATGTCAATGATTTTTAACGTGGCTTGGGACGGGATTTTTGGGGCAGGTCCTCCGCCAGTCTTCTTTTGTTCATTCTTGAAACCACTAAACTCCTTTTTAGCAATACTTTGTAGATTCTTCCACTTGTCTTTAACTTCTTGTGTGGTCCTTTGAGTGACTCCGACGGCATTTACGGCCGCAGCAATATCCTCCCAAATCTGGTTTTTCTTCGCGTTCGTAATACTTGTTGTAAATTTGCTTTGCAAAATCACCATATTTTCTTCGTATCTTTCGGTTAAAACTGAAATTTCAGACGCAGAAAAGTTTTGCTTCCGTGATTTTTTGGCTGGGGAAGCCATTTTGATGACAATGGATGAAAATGTTACCAGCGATTTCGTGTCATAATTGCGTATAATTAATTGTAATTAATTAACGAAATTAATTCTATCTTTAATCGTGGGTTAGTTAATCGACCGATTAATCTGCGTTAGAACAACGGTTTTTAACCTGCGATTAGTTAAACCTCGATTAGGAAATTTAACCCACGATTAGGCTTAATCGACGATTAGTTTAATCGGGGTTTCGAACAACCAGGCCCTGGTGACTTTGTGTTGTTGTTAGTACGCTGATCTTAGCCTGCAATGCAGGCGGTTTGTGGGCTTGTGATGGTTTATCATTGTTCGAGTGTTTAGCTGCCATCTTGGATTTGCAAAACGTGGAGGGTTGGGAAGAATGAAAGAGGGCGAGGAAGGGGGAGGGGTTAGAATAACCGCCTGCCTGCAAACCCTATGAAATCACTCAACGCCCCCTAATTAAGTTGCGCTTGGCCGCTTGACCTCTGACACATCTATGCATCCCCACGGAGGAAAAGATTACATGGGAAGGTATCAGGAAGGAGTCCGAATCCTAAATTTGGAAACATGCCCAGTAAACAAAACCATTCATTTAATATACGGTCGCGTGAAAGTGTAGGGAAAAAAGTCTACAGGTTTGCACTGCGTAAAATAACGCGTGTCGTGGTCCTGAAATTACACGATACGGACCCGTATTCTTCGAGAATACGGACAAATCCGGTGATATCGTGCTCCAGACACGCGACGTGTCCACCGCGTGTCAGGACCCGTATTTAACCCGAATCGGACTTTTTCCGTGGCATGGAAAATCCGATGTCCGGGTACGTCATTGAAACTCGGCGTGTCAAGGCCCGGAAATTTTCTTATTCTTCCGGATTTGCCGAGAATGAGGGCATACCGTATACGAGCACAGTCGATCAAGTTGCGCATTTCGCATCTCATCCTTACAAAATTATTATTTGCTTTTCTTTAAATGATCGTCATCGACGGAATTCCACGGTACGAGACGTGTCACTCGGGATTCCTGTCCCAGATATTCCACGGTACGTCACGTACCAAAGAATTTCAGTGGACTGAAATTCCACGGTACGTCATATGCCAAGCAATTTTTTTACCCGAATTTTCATAGAACGCGAAAAGGCACCAGCGGCTCCTGTTTCTACAGCATTTCCTTGTATCCTGATCCCTTTCCCGACCACCGATTTATAAACGCGTCTTTGCATAATGAAGAACAACATTTGCTTTCGAATATAACACCTTTTATTGGACATGATTTTAAAACTACAGTCGTGTACGGCAAAATGCCTAATCCTTATGATAATATCATTTTCAAAAACTTTGCCTCCAGTTCAATAATGTCAAACTGTTCACATCATTTACTGAATGCTAGCAAGAAAGTATATTGATTACATCACATGTCTCCAGTGCATTTCAAATTCTTGCTGTCACTGCAGTTCCTCAATAACAATACATGTAATAATATTGTGGTCTTTCACATCAGCCATCAGCATGCCTATCAAAGAAAAGAAGAAAACACAATTTCAGCGAAAAATAAAGTAAAAAGCGCTGAATTAGTGCAACTGGGGCAATATGCCTTGAAGGGTGTGGAGAAAAAAATGTTTCCAGGAATAGTCAGTAGTCAATAGAAATACTCAACAGTACAGAAATGTAATGTAAATGGTCTGAACCCTGGGGTCTCAGTACATTGTACTTCTTGTTTAATGCTATCACCCAGGGCACGAGGGTGGTTCGGTGACAGTAGTCGTAAAGTCCTGAAAAGGATTGTTGTTGATGATGATATTTCACCAGGTGAGGACATGGACCCCCCTTTTGGACCGGGTCCATGGATCACTTCAGTACACTGTATGGACCTTGTCCATGGAACCCCTATTATTCTTACCCTCCATCCCCCGCCAAAGAAAATTGAAATCAATAATAATCAATAAACAGTAACTACAGTTGAAGCTCTCGTTGCGACCACTCTTGTAAGCGACCAAGCCCTACATGTAGCTACGACCACCACTGTGGTCCAAACTCTGTAATTAAAAGCTCTCATAAGCGACCGCTCCTGGCATCCGTAAGCGGCCGCGACCACTTTTGGGAATTACCAACTGGTTGTTTCTTTTGCTTTTAAGCTCTCGTAAGCGACCACTTGTTTATGAGACATTGTATTATTTGTAATCATCTGAATAAGAGACGTTTTCAATCTCTGTGGATATGTGACCTGTACATTCGCTTTCGTACATTTCGTAAGTGTCCAGCCTCTATTGTTTCAGCGCATGGTCACTTACAACGGCCCATACTTGTAAGCGACCAGCACTAGTTATGACCACTTTTTTGAATTCCCGAGGTGGTCGCTTACGAGAGCTTTGACTGTAATAAGCCCATGTATTACATGTACATGTATTTGATTAAGTTTGACTGACTTTAATTACATTACGCTAACTCAATACAAATTAAATTTGTTTTCCCTTCAGGTCATTTTCTTACTAATTTTACCCTTGATTACTTGAACCTTATTTGATGAAGTGTACAGTGACTCAACATTTTGGATGGGATGCTAGTCCATCACTAGTAACCACCCATCATTACTGTAAAGTTGTCCAGACCAGTTCATCAGTGCCCATTATTTTAAACTTCTGAGTGGAGAGAGGAAATGTGAGAGTAAAGTTTTGTGACTGACATTTCGACAACCTACAAGTTCCAGACAAAATAATAATCATTTTTGGTATTTACGTAATTCGAGCTCGAGAGCATTATGCATTGCATGTTCATGCTGTATTTCAAAACGTTTCATGAATGAGTTTGTACTTACAGTTTTTTGACGGGCTCTCGCGAGAAACGTCTCGAGAAAAACGAGACTCGTCTCGCAAGAAATGAGACGAGACGGTGGTAACTTACTTTTGAGCAGTATGTCGAAATGTCAGTCATAAAACTTAACTCTCACATTTCCTCTCTCCATTCAGAAGTTTAAAATAATGGGCACTGGGGAACTGGTCTGGGCAACCTGACAGTAATAATGGGTGGTTACCAGCGATGGAATAGCATCCCATCCAGAATGTTAAGTCACTGCACACTTCGTCACATAAGGTTAGAGTTATCATGGGTAAAATTAGTAAGAAAATGACCTGAAGGGAAAAAAATAGTAACTAAACTCAGTCAACCTTCATCAAACAATAAATTACCGTAGGTTTAATAGGTTTGGTAATCAACTACACTGTACTGTACATGTATACAGTAGATCTAACCATAAATGTCGTGCAAGTGTTTGATTTCTAAACCCAATCAAACAAAATCAACAATCTTAAAAACATACATGTACAAAATCAAATATATACCAGATACATTGTACATGTACTGTATATCCACAGTCTGCATTTTATAAGGGTTTGTATGGAATGCAACAGTTTTGTTTCAGACCATAAGATGGTATACAGGTAAATTTTAATGCGTTGCTATGTCGTGTATTCTTTGTACGCAGGGGCTACATGATATGATTGTACTTTGTTGTTTGCCTGTTCATTGTAGTGATTTTAGCAAGCTACAATGTATTGTTGTTGAGGTTTCCACTACTAACAGAAGACAAGGCCAAACAGTGATTTCCAGAGTTCTTGACACTTGAAGCAAAAAATCCAGCGAGGCACAGTTGTCCATGGTAGTTTGAACAAGGGCATTTTGAATTTCTGAGCGCTTGGGTTACCTGTACTGTGACCACACAAACAGAAGATGGTAAGCCTGCGTTCTTAGTAGTGGAAATCTCAAACAACGTACACATATCTCACCAAAATCACCTCAAACTGGCCAGAGCAGCGGAAAAACAACAAAAATACAACGTAGCAACAGATGAGTCAATTTAATTCACAAACTTTTGGATTTATACCGCCTAAAATTAAACCGTTATATTCCCATACAAACCCTTATAAATCGAGTAAGCTTAACTTACTAATATTTTGTATATAAAACACCGCGTATAAGCAAGAATCACGTTCGTGTTCTCTTAGAAAAACGCAAAGAAGTTAAAGAAGTATCCTTTGATTGATCTACAGAGGTCAGGTCAACATATTAGATAACAACTAAGAAGACTCACTCACCGGTTTTATAGCGACGGGGACTGAATCGAAGTGACAAGTCATGGATTTAGACACAGGAATGTCGATCGCACATCAGAGTGATCTCGCTCTCCTTCTTGTTCTCCAGCTCAGGACGAGTTTTCGATTAACTAACTCATCAATAACAGGAAGAAAAGACTTCAAAGTTGACCAAAGTTGGTCGTTGAAATAGAAAACTTCGTCACCTTTCAAAATGGACGCGGGAAAACGTCTTCTCATGCGTTTAACCAACCTCGATTCCAGGCTCTCTCTCCTTTTCCTCCCTTGTCGTTGAGTAGAGAGACCCGAGAGACCCAACCTCGTTCCCAGGGTCTCTCATCTTCCCGCCCCCTGGAGCGAGAGAAGAGAGACCCTGGTCTGGTCTGGTCACGTGCGTCCCAGATTCTGGGACGTAGCAAATAAAAGATTAGTGGGAGGGGCAGATGAGTGTGAAATTTGTCTCCACTTTGCCCAGGGGTGAGCGGAAAGTGTTGTAAATCAAAATAACCGCATGTGGACGAGCTTTCGTGGTAAACATTTTGGCCGTTCCGAGACGCCAAAAAGACGATTAAAGAATTTTGAAGGCTTCAAGACCGTGATCAAGGAAAGCCAGGGTTCTTAGATGTATCGAAATATCGCCATCTGTACAACGCACATTTGATCAAGATCCGCGAAGACGATTTCGAATCCAGGACAGGAAATGGGATAAAGAACATCTTTATAGCTTTTATTTATTCGGCGGCGATGTTTTGCTTGATTCTTTTTTCTGGTTATTTGACGGTCTCATGTATTTCGTCTCTACCGGCGGCGTTGCGAAAATGATAAAAGGTGACAAAAATAATGATCACCGACCAGAGCAAGTCTCCGCGATCGGTATGAATCCTCAAGAAAATTCAACCCAACTCCAGGTAAATTACGTACTTTTGCTTGTTTCTGTTTGTTTTTATTGCACTCGCCTCACCTTTACCCTTAGATATATCGATCTTTAAACAGGAAAACTCGACATGCAATGCATTGACTTTGTTTTACATATTTCAGTGTGCGATGTGTACGTGATGTGTTAGATTTTACAGTGCTTAGACTAAGAGTCAGCGACTCGCAAAATATAAGCTTGGTTTATTAAACTTGAATTAAGCCGATGGTATCTTAATATTTTTCTTTCCTCTTTGTGGAAATGTTCAGACGTAAGTGTAATTTTATAATGATGACGCTTTGACTCCGATACGACATTGACCTTTCGAGACCTTGCCTGCCGTGGAGCAGCGCTAGCGCGCTGGAAATTCATCGATTTTCCGTACCCGTCAGCAGGTCAGTAATACAGCAACAACATCTCGGCCACAGTAAATTGCATCTAAACATTGGAGTAACTGTTGCAAACAGCGAACTGAAGACTGCTGTATAAAAACATCGCTTGCCTGTGAACAGTGGCCGTTATAGCTTCTGGCCTCGCTTTGTTGTCGACAAAAGAAAGCGCGACAAAAATTCGTAATTATAGGAGCCCTCCCTGGGGTTTGAAAATGTCAATTAGACACGTGACCAGACCAGGTTCCTGACCAGGGTCTCTCTTCTCTCGCTCCAGGGGGCGGGAAGATGAGAGACCCTGGGAACGAGGTTGCCGAGAGACCCTGGTTGCGGCCGGTCACGTGACTATGCGGTTACAACAATACCGCAGGGAGGGTGGGTCTTTGAGGCCGTTTTGTCAAGGTGAACAATAATCACTAACCAAGGGATCGAAGGGGCAAATCGAGTTTGGTTAACAAATAAAGAAGCCAAAACCATGTATTATACTGTCATAAAACACGACGGGAATTTGAGAACACGAGAGAAATTTAGAAAACATGAGCCGCAGGCGAGTGTTTTCTAAATTTCTCGAGTGTTCTCAAATTCCCGGAGTGTTTTATGACAGTATAATACATGGTTTTGGCTTCTTTATGTGCTTTAAAATATAGATTTACGCGCGCGAAACGATAAAACACGCTTTTCTATGTTTTATACTCTGATAAAACATGGTTTTTAACCAATCAGAGCGCGCGAAATTTTCAGTTTATATTTTAATTCAAAATAGAACAGCATTTTATACGGCAAGATTATGTTATAAAAGTGAAACAGGCTATTTGTATGGAACGTTTGTTTTTATTCTTTACAACTTCATGACATGAAAATGTATACGTGACGGATATTTTCGAGCCACAAAAGCAGCGGCGCGAAAATTACGAGAATGGAAAATTCGCCTTGCGAACACAAAATTTATAAGCTACCGGCTCATTTAATATAACGATGAACCATCGACTTCAGATTCACTTTTACACTACGTAGACAGGTTCATGATCGTAAAGCTAAACGATCGATGTAAACCAGACACCTTGGTCTCAAACCAACTTTGAAAACAACAATAAGCTTGGCGAGCTCGTTCACAGCTGACCCTGCAAACTCACTAAATTAAAACACAACGGCATTCATTTACAAATTCATTTGGAGCGAAATAGTCCAAATTTTAGGATAAAAGAGTAGCTTACTATTTTCTCTAACTGATTCTGTGTTAGTTTGACCATAATATAGTTTTCTTGTGTCAAAAAATCTACAACAACAACCGCTCGAAGCGGTTCCTTGAAAATCAACAAACTTGTACGGCACGAAATAATTAATATGTCAAACGGACTGTACGAAGGAATTTTTTTCCATCGGCAGTTTTTGAAGTGAATACAATTTAACGATCACTTAAACTCGTTACCTTAAAGCTGTTCACATACCAAGCTTACATGTAAACTTAATTCTTGAAATGATCGGCTTTCTTCCGTGGACAAAATTCCGTTGTAAAACGTCCGATTGATCGTCGTAGTGGTGCAGTTCTGAGAATTACGCAAGCAGTTTCCGAGAAAAGATTATCGCAGTGATCTTCGGCCTGGCAAAGCCTGTAGAAGCTTGAATAACCACATGTAAGCATATGTACAAACTTTTTTGGTGCTTTCTTTTCTTGCTAGTTGTTTGAAGACCTGCTGCGTCTGCGAGTTGCGACTCAGAGTCAACGCTCTCACCCTCTCATGGTAGATTTGTCACAGCAACAACTCTAACACTCTACCACCCCTCCCTCCGAATATATTTTTTTACCACCCAGAATTTGGGTGGTCACGTGACCAGCCGCAACCAGGGTCTCTCTACTCAACGACAAGGGAGGAAAAGGAGAGAGAGCCTGGAATCGAGGTTGCCCTCGAGTCAACAGAGAACGCTCACAGTATTCGGTCGTTCTGGATTTGACGTCACAGCTCACTCTCCCCAGATCCCCATTTTTGCGGGTCGTAAACCATTTGGAGCTTGACTTTAACTGGCTACAAAAAATAGATGATTTTACCAAATTGAAAACTGTTTGCGCAGTGATACTCAAAAAAATGTGGCAAATTTGTTTGGGGGGTTAGGTGCACTTTAATGAAATTGAGTATGCATTGGAAATGTTTTATAGAAGGAAATTTCCTTCAACCGGCATCACGCAGGTAATTAATTAATATGCAAGTTCAGAAGACTGGTGTACAGCATCGGAAATTTTTTTTTGCCGTGACAGAAAAACTTCTTAACACAATAAAACACATGAATAAAAAGACGGGGGTTTGAAGTAACCGAGTAAAGTTTATTTTCAAGTTTACAGTAAGCCGGCATGCGGCGACTACAATTTGTGAACTTTGGCGAGACGTCATGTTCTAAACAAACATAATATTCCGCGATGCATTGAACATTGCAAAGTCTTCGCCTTTCATGAATGAAAACTTCCTTTAAAGCGCAATGAACTCGATAAGTGATAAGCTCTTTGTTTTCTCGACTCGAAACTCAAAGCACATGACTTGATACTTCAAGCAGTCGACTCCGGAACTTTTTTCCAGAATTTCCAGAATTTTTTGTCGAATGGAAAGCGCCCCTCAACTCGATACTCAAAGTTTTCGAGGTTTGAGTAGAATCGTTTGAGTTTCAAGTGACTGTCAACTTACATTTGCCCGGTACTGTATGTGTTTGATTTTTAGCAATCCCATAGACGAGCTTTCAGTTTCATCTTTAATTCACATTCCTGCCCAAGCCATTGAGGGCATTCATGAGTTTGTGCAGAAGTGCTTTTGATTTAAATAAAACAATGGAAAGAATCTGCAGCAAAATTGAAGACAATGTCAGGCACCTGTGTGGGCTTCATGGACATAATTTTTGCCACCCACGCTTGTAACTAAGGCACCCCAGGCCACCAGACACCTTATAGGCAACAGCCTTGGTTTGTTTGGCTTGAATTGGGCCAGTCATTGTTTTGGTCCCAATCAAGTCAGGTTCATGCCTTGCTAATTTCTGCTCTTGTTAGGTTGCACATCATGTTCTTGTCACATTCTTTACCACTCTTGTCTGGTTTGCTATTTCTAATCTTGTTCAGCTATTGTCGTCATGATATCAGGCTAAACTCTGTCTGGCCATAGTCGTACTCTTGTCAGGCCAGACATTATTATTTTACAAGATTATACTTTATGTGCAAATATACTTATTTTCATTATATAAAATAATAGTTACTTTTTTGTTACAATTTCACAGACAATCTAAGTTTACAGCTCTTGATCACAACCCAAGTATTCCTTACGATGTTGGCTGATGAGGAAAGAAGATGGCTTGTGTTTGGAATTGCAATAAACAAAGTGTTACTTCCAGTTTTGCGGGATCACATCAAACAAGGAATGGACACTCTTTATGCAAGCCTGGACAAATCCTTTACCCTAAAGACACTGACTTATCATCAGGTCAATACTGATCGATGCTTACAACAAATGAAATTTCGGAATGTTAACGATAATTTTCATTTGAATGGCAGAAAGCTCTACAACTACAATATCAATAGTTCAGTAGACTTGGCCAAGTTGTATCTGCAAGATATACATGCAGAATTTTCAGCCTTTGACGAGTCACTGGACTTCAGTGCCATCCTTTTGCTGTTGGGACATAACAGGCCTACACCTATTTTCCGCTCCCCAAATCAACTGATGTCTATTCAGACTTCAGCTGATGATGTCAGGAGAGTGCGCAACAAGTGGGACCATACTAATTTCACTGACTGGACCGAAGTCTTCTTCAATAATTGTTTCGACAAGATGAAAACCTTGGTGAAAAGTTTGGGACTGACTGGTGGTGTGCAAAAGATTACTTTAGATGGTATTTCTGATTGGCAAAAAAATGGTAAGCATAAATGAAATTTCAATTATTGATGCTCACTATGCTATAAAAAAGAATGAAAAGCATGTTAATTACCTCCAGAGCCATAGGAGTGTGGATTGTGGTGGGGGCAGGTCGGCCTGTACACTCTTTTTGCATTGTTTGTGTATATTTTGATATCATACACAATGAGGTCAAAAATGGCCTTAAACTGGCAAAAATGTGTGTCTAAGACTTTCAGAATGGTTAAAATGATATTAGAGCATGTCTAGATTTTCAAATTTTTTCAAGGAAGAAATGGAGCAAATTAACTTTAAAAGATATACAACCTCCTTCTATTAAATAATTGAATCAACAAATCATTTCCTTAGTGTCACTTGTCTAATTTTAGTGTTTGTGTCATAGTCCTACTCTTTTACAAAACTCAGAAAAAAACTTTGAATCCAAGAATTTATCACTTTCTTCATAAATATTATCATTAATTTTAGTTCAGGAGAATGTTTTATCATATTGCACTATAGTAAGTTACACTGAAACTGTTTTGCACAAGGAAAATCTGAGGCCATAAAATAAAAATTATGGATGCACATCATGCATGTTTGTTGGTTATGTGTTAAGAAATTTGCCAGTACTTCAAGAAAATTACACAGGCATCTTAACTGACAGCAGAACTGAAACCAGTTCCACTACCCCATTCCCAACAAAATGCATCCCACCCCCACCTTTGCGAGGTCCTATGGGACATATATTTATAGTAATAACTATGGGATTGATTATATATGGGAAAAATTGTGTGAAAATTAATGGAATTTAGATGTGTTCAGAAAGTATTCAATTGTTATGTAAAGAGTTTGGCGCGAATGGAATCCGACTGCGTGTTAAGTTTTGGCTTCATGTTCCTGATAAACAGCATCTCGTAGATCAAACAATCCATCTTTGTGCGACATTTCTTTAGCACTGTAAATTGGTCTTGTAAATTAGTTGCATGCAGCTTGTGGTCTTCTTTCAAGTGCTTACCAATTGCAGAATATTTATGCTCAGCGATGCGTTTGAAAAGGTGTCGGGATGTGTAACCAACATAACCTGTATCGCACAGATCACATGTAAATTTGTAGACAACGCAATGCTGGTTAATAAGTGGAGGTTTGGCCTCTACCACTCTGATGTCATCAATGATTTTTCTGCTAGTAAACACCGGGCGCAGATCGCTTCCAATTTTCTTGCTAAGTTCGCTGAGATCTCTTCGTACAGCGTCGGCCGATCTCTGATCTTTGAAAGGCAAGATAATTCTAATGGGCTTGTCTAGCTGGATTTCATGCTGAGGGTCGGCTTGGTCTTGTGAACGAATGAAACTGCTGATGGTAGAGTCGATAAGTCGTGGAGGATACTTCAATTTCAGGAACATTGATTTCAGGTTATAACATTCATCGGCAAAAAGATCTGGAGAAGATGAAAGACGATGTGCGCGAATTAACATTGTTTTCAGGAGTGAACGTCTGTACTTATATATATATATAATTATTGTTCTACATGACTTTGATAGTGGAGTAAGAGGCCTTTGTTTGTTGTTTTTCTGTAGACGCGTGTTGCTAGCTGGTTTCCTTTCATTTCAATTTCCATTCCAACGAAGGGTAGCTTATTGTTGGTTGCTGTTTCCATCATGAAGGTGATTGATGGGTGGGCTTCATTCAACGTTGTTAAAAAGGCTTCAGCGGATGGAATGTCTGGTACTGTGGCTAAAGTGTCGTCAACGTATCTTCTGTAGAAAGAGGGCAATTTGTTTTCACTTTCCAGTTTCTCCTCAATAGAGCACATGAAAACATTCGCCATGAGTGGACCTAGGGGCGATCCCATTGCAACTCCGTCAATTTGTTCATAAAGGTGTCCGTTGAACTGGAAGAGTTGATGTTTTGTAGCAACCCTCAATAACTCAACAAGATCATCTTGGGTGATGTTTAAGTGATGAGTTTCATTAAACCAGTTCCCAGCAAAGGCTTTGTTAGCAAGAAACTGGATAGTTTCTTCCAAGGGGACACTTGTGAATAATGCAGACACGTCATACGATACAAAGATATCATTCTCGTTGACTTGAAGCTGTTGGATTTCTTGAGCAAACTCAAAGATGTCGGAGATTGTATGTTTGTTAGTTGAAAAGGGCTTCAATTTCTCATCTAGCCATTTTGCTAGGGCGTAGTTGTAAGTGCCTGCAATAATTGTCGCAGACAGAATTGGTCGCATGGCCAGACGCTTTTTATGTGTCTTAGGAAGTCCATAGAGATGGGCTAATCTGGTTCCTTTCGGACACAGTAAATCAGCGATGTGCTTGGGAAGAATACTGCGGACTACTAAGTCAACATGTTTTCTTTTTTCCAATAAAGGATGGTAATGTTTTGGAGGTCTACCTCTTGCTCTTGGCCTCTCCGAGTCAACCGGTTTAAATTTTGTTGTGTCATTGATAGATGCTTCGGACAGCAAACGAACATAATCAGACTTGTCCATTACGACGACACCTGACCCTTTGTCCGGTTTCGAGATAACGATATCGCTTCGTTTCTTAGCTGGTTGATGGATCTTACTAGGTCCTTTGGCGGTCTTGGGCCTTTCCGCTCAATATAATTCAGTGCAATGGTTCAAGTCTCCAGTAGGCTTTTTCAAAACTGGCTTGAACATCCATGGCGGAGATATGGCGCTGAGGAATTGAAAACTTTAAAACCACGGCACAGCACAAGCTTCTGGAAGAAAGAAAGCTTATATATGAAGAAATGTTCTGGATATGTTCATCAACGTCGACATCTCTGCGTAACATTTTTAGAAACGTGATCGCTCATCACTTTGTGATACTGTTTGTTACGAAGATCAACAATCGTTTTCAGGATACATAAATAGCGGAACGAAGAACAAGTCTGACGTTGTCTACAAATTTACATGTGATCTGTGCGATACAGGTTATGTTGGTTACACATCCCGACGCCTTTTCAAACGCATCGCTGAGCATAAATATTCTGCAATTGGTAAGCACTTGAAAGAAGACCACAATCTGCATGCAACTAATTTACAAGACCAATTTACAGTGCTAAAGAAATGTCGCACAAAGATGGATTGTTTGATCTACGAGATGCTGTTTATCAGGAACATGAAGCCAAAAACTTAACACGCAGTCGGATTCCATTCGCGCCAAACTCTTACATAACAATTGAATACTTTCTGAACACATCTAAATTCCATTAATTTTCACACAATTTTTCCCATATATAATCAATTCTATAATTTATGTATTTTGAACTTGAAAATGATGACATGGAGTCATCGAAACGTCGTTCGACTTTAATATCGCTGATTTTCATTCTAAAATTTTGACTAAAACCTTATGTTATTAGAAACTATGGGATTGTTGTTTTTTATACAATTGTCATTTTAAAAAACACTAAACACACATGAATTATTTATTTTTATGGGTCAGTGCAGAGATAATAACATTTTGTCATGTCATGAACAACTCAGGCTCTACTACTAACAAACTATTAAACTAAGGACTGCATACATGAACATTGGACCTGATTACCTTTAACCCTATTCTGCCTGTGGGGGGGGGGGGGGGGGGGGGGGGCAGAAAGTGCCCGCGTTGACTTCAAATTTATCGTACTTAAAGAGCATTCAAGCAATCATAGCCAAATTTTATGACTTTTCCTAAAAATTATCTGGAAACATTTTGGTGTGTCAATTTTTTGATCACGTGACTTGATGTTTCCATGGCAACCAAGTTTTGAGAGGCCGTTAGCCAAATTTGGTATTTTCAGCTTAAATTTTCATGAGATTTTCGCTTTTTACGAAGACTTTCTTCCAAAATCTTTGCAATTTTTGCATCCTTATATTGTTTTCGATTTTTTCAAATCAAATTTGGTGATTTTCTGACATTTCTGAACAATTCAAAAATCCAAGATGGCGGATCCAAGATGGCGGACATTTTTAAAGTATGACGTTATTTCGGCGTGATATGATATCATAATTGATTCGTGTTTGTCACTAAAATAAACATGTTTGAATGCTTTAATTATACACCACATAATTTTCATTTTTATAGCACAAAAAATTTTCGAGATACATCGTTTTACCCGAATTTTTTTTTTAGCTAGTAATTAATTTTCAGTTTACATAAAATTTCTGCTTTTTACCATAAAATCCTTCCAAAATCTTTGCCGTTTTAGCATCTTTATATTTTTCTTGATTTTTTCAAAACAAATGTGGAGATTTTCTGACATTTCTGAACAATTTAGAAGTCCAAGATTTAGGATCCAAGATGGCGGATCCATTATGGCGTGTATGACGTCATAATTGACACGTGATTGCCACTAAAATAAAGATTTTCGGATGCTTTACACACCATGTAAGTTTCATTTTCATAGCGTCAATACTTTTCGAGAAACATATGCCCAACCCCCCCCCCCCCCCCCCCCAGGCTCACGAACGGAAAAAAAAAGCCAAGGCAGAATAGGGTTAAGGTGATTACTAAGAAATAAAAGTTGTCAAATGATTTTTTAAACTTTACCTGAATGTTCACTACCAAGCTGCACTGAATTTCAAAAAAATACACATGAACATTGGACCTGATTAACTTAAGGACGTTCGCGCCCAATTCTTCCCACGTTCAGATTTTTTTTAAACTTTTGCTGCAGTTAGATAATGACCAACTCATGTCAGAAAGGCAAAGAAATTGGGGGCACCGTGCTCGTTTCGGATATAAAGCGCATTGAAGATCGTAGTGTTTCTAGAAGTTTTGGTCATGAAAAGCGATATCGGCTTCATTGCTATTAGCAAAAATTAAAGTAAAATGGAGAGCTCTAGATAAGATTGATGTGTTGAACTCAACGCAAATAGGCCTATTGAGTAAAGTTTTGCAGCTGATGTCATTCCTTCATGTAAAATTAGCCTTACAGAAGGACACTTGTAAGTAATGAACACCCGAATTCGCAGAAAAATTTGATCGCAAATGAGTAGAAAAAGCGAAAAAATCAAAACTTCTCACGTTCAGATTTTGTTTGTTTTTTGTTTAAAATGGAAAGAATCAGTAAAGGAAGTGATCTATGAAAAGAAAAACAGGGGTCACCGTGCATCCAAGAGAGTAAAATCCTCGCCAAGTCATTGAAGCGGCCTCCAGCACTATATTTGTCCAGTTCAATTCTCAGCGCGCGCGCTGGATGCATGACGTGGCGCACGTATACGGCATGGAATAGCGTGCGCAGTAAGGATGCGCACTAGCAATGAGCGCGAACGTCCTTAAGGTGATATCTCAGAAATAAAAGTTGTTGAACGATTTTTTGAAACTTTCCATGGATGTTCCCTACCAAGCACTTTTGGTTTCTTCAATTTGCTCACGCGTAATGAATTCCTGGAAATAAAGCTCAACCGCCGGACTAGAATATTTTTTTCACAGACTTTAAGTCGACGTCGTATTCATCATAAGCTTCACGGGTGAACAAGTTGA
This sequence comes from Desmophyllum pertusum, assembly GCA_029204205.1. Lineage (NCBI taxonomy): Eukaryota > Metazoa > Cnidaria > Anthozoa > Scleractinia > Caryophylliidae > Desmophyllum > Desmophyllum pertusum. The sequence goes on along the minus strand of MU826840.1, from coordinate 1,127,066 downwards.
GATTTCATTGTTCTGTACTCGACATCGGATTGGCTCAATTAAAAAATGTTGGAATGTATTGTTCCCGTTCTGCCCTGTGATTGGTTAACTTTGTCTGGGTGGCCCCGGTTACAGTAGTCTGACTGTAACTTGGCAATTTCTCAGTACAATGGTTAATGCTTAGTAAAATATAGATTTTTAAATAGATAGTTATTGTTTCTGGTAATTTAGGGAGTTTGAAGAAGTGTTTGAAATTAAAATCTTTGTACATCTGATGCATACAAGTGGCGCGTACATGCGATACAGCGTGCGCACTTACACCGAGTCGGCGATTTCAGTTGTCAACAAATCTTGACCAAGGTCTTTTCCGTGTTCTTTTGCGCTGAGATGTAGCGCAGTCTGAGGAGATAGAACTGAACAACCTGAGTAGTTTCTTCACGTTAAAAAGACCGTATCTTAACTCAGACGCAAAGCGTTTCTTGTCCGCCATGCTGTCAGCGAGCCCGCCAGATTCACAAAATGTAAAAAAACATGCGCATGCAGTATGCCACATTACCGACACATGATTGTGCCATTATTTTTTTGGATATCACAACCATATTTGGTAAGTCACATGACCAAAACAGAAAAGCCTTAAAACTCGAACAGATTATATTTTTCACCAATTCATTTATGTCTTTCATTTCTGTGTCATCTACTCCATGCGCAGGAAATTAGAACCTACAGCTGCCCCCAACGTATGACGGCCTCATAGCTCAGTTGGTTGAGCAATTTCCCGGTAGCATGAAAATGATGGCTTGGAATCCCATTGAAGCATGGAATTTGTTTTCATGCTAAAAAATACCAATTGCTTCAATAGGCCATTTCCAAGTTCATTTTACCGCTGTTTCAAAACGGGTCCAAGTGCGAATGAGTTCTACTCACAAGCTCATTCAAATGCAAATCAAACTCATTTTCATATGAAGAGCTTCACACTTGGACACTTGGACTAAAATAAAATAAACGATAATATGAACATCTCCTAGTGGTGTAGTCGGCCGAGTGGAGGTACGGGGACGGGTGAATAACCAACAAAACAAAAAACCTGAATTACAAACCGGGCTGGCCCCAGGTGGCCTGGTTAACATCTCCATGTAGCCAGAGGTCTAAATAGACATGGTCACTGATTTAATCACATCACTTTGTAATTAAAAGACTAAGAATTGTTCTTGTTTTTTTATAAGGCAAAGAACTTGAAGATAGCGTTGAAGAATGGACACAAGTTTTGTACAGGGCTGGAACAGATGAAAGTCCATCATTTGAAGTAGTAAATGATAATGAAGGTAAACTGTAATGTCTAATGAAAGTCCTTTAAATGACCACAATTACAGTCTTCTTTTTCCTTTGACATGCATCGTCTTTTTCTTTTTTCTTTTTGTAATCCAAAAAATTCACATGGAATGTCGAAACATTAAGTGGAACACGTTTAATGTGTATTTTTCTCTATTGTTATATATATTTTCTTTTGTAATCTGAAAATTCACATTTTCTGTTATGGCTTAGCCTGAATTTCAACTCCTCTGGTTGCAAAACTTCCTGAGAGAGTCTTCTCAGGAGTTTTGTCACCGGAGGAGATGGCTGAAATTCTGGCTAGATTTTTTTTAACTGTTTATCATGTTTTTTTGTCCAAGTTCTTTAATGTATCTTCTGTAGGGTGACATCCTCTGACTGTCACAGAAGACTAGAAACACTTCATTTTGATCATTTGGAAAGTGAATATGAAATAGAATCTGTATAAGGGAATGTAAAGAAGTTTTGTCCAAGCTAATGAAATCCAATTTTCAAGACATCACGGATTTATGTGAGGGTTTTTGATGAACTTTCCTAGATAATGATTACCTGCTTTACATGGACAGCAAGCCATAACCCTTTACCTGCTGCCATACTACAGTAGAAATTTAGTTAGTAGAAATATTTCTGTACAAACTAATAAGTTGATTTCATGCTTGACTTGCAGTTTGGCTGATAAGAAATCCCGCCTTGTATTACCCACTTTATCAAGGCCAGCCAAGATATAGCACGAGAGCAAATCCAGTTGCTCGCCTCTGGAAAACTTTCATCTCTGTTGCACCAGATACCCTGGTAACAGAACGACATCCCAGCTTAAAGGAAATTGTCATAGTTAAACTGAAAGTAAGAAGTGTCCAATTGACTTAGCTGCATGTACTGCACATATGGTAGACAATATTGCTGTCATGCAGCAGAACCATAACAATAATTAACAATAATTTTATTATTATTATCCTGCGAACTGTGGCGGATTATCGCCTGATACTTAGCTGACGAGGCCGTAGGCCTTGTTGGCTGCATAATTGTTTTATTATTCAATAAATTGATAACACAAGTAACACTTTTATTTCAAGAACTGACTTGAATATTTTACCACGCACCATATACTGCAGGATATCTGTTGAGTACAGCCAACAGATATTGAGAAACATCGTGACCACATTTGAACAGTGTTACAATTTGTTGAATCAATAATAACATCCTTTACTGCCTAACATACATGTAACATTCTTCTCTGAAAAAAATTAAGGTGGTGAGCCAACAATATGACCAATTTCCAGTTTGTGGGGGATCCTGGACATATCCATGTCCAACTGTTTATGGACATTGGTCTGAAAAAGGCAAAGCTTGCTAACAAACAATAGAAATGCCATATTTACCAGGCTATAAGCAGAGTGCAAATCATCTTTCAGAAGTCAACAGTCGGCCAACTGTGAGACAGACAGTTGTGGAGGGGAGCTGTTCTTCACATTACCGATGTTATTAATATGAACATTTTACAAAGGCCATGGGCACCCACATGCTTTAAAGTTAACTTCAAATGGAATTAAAATTGTATAAATAATTACTTGTTGCTATTTCTTGACTTGACTTGGAGAAAATAATTTTTGTCATTCTGCTATGTGGTAGAATAATCTAAGCAATAAACCGTTGGTTTTGGTTGCAATCTGATGGGTGGGTAGGTAGCATGCGTTTTTAAAGCCAATCATAGAACATAGCTATGTAAAAACCAAAGCATTTCCGGAGTACTCTCTGGGCACTCAATTAAAAATTGCTTATTCCTGAGTTTCAAAATATTTGACAATAATGCAGTGCACTCGATGGAAAAAACCAAGGCAGCAAAGTATTGTAGAAGGCACATATAGTGTATGGACAAACATGGACAAACGCTGAAAGCTTAAGAGTTGTGAAATCTGCTCTAACAAAATAATTCATTTTTCCATCTGTACATTTTTAGGAGCCAGAAAGGGAAAACGATGGTGCAGAAAAATTAAAGGAAATACTAAGGTCAATGAATTGGGACGAGATCTACAGTCCCAAGATGTGAAAGAGGAATGTCTCTAATGAATGTCAGCATCCTTGTGCGTGCTGTTTTAAAGTACTTGCACGACAACTGTCCCGTTACTCCTGAAGAATTCAATTTTCAGGCTGAGCTTGAAAGCTGCAAGCCACTGGTACTGGTTCAACGATAATGAACAAATCCAATTTGTGTGTCAGGCCCTTTTGATGATATAAAGCTTATAAGAAGGTTGCAGAGATTACCTTAAGGAGTTGGATTAATGAATTGGGTGAAATAGAGAAACAAGCAAACAAATCGAAACTATCGTCATCACCCAAATGCGAGAGGGATGCCATTGAAGACAGATTTCAGGTGACTACAAATTGTTTTGAAATTCTGATATCAGTCACCACTTTAATCACCCCCGTCCGCGGAAATGCTTCTATGACATGTTTTAGCTCTTCAATGTGGTCAAGAGAATTTAGGAATCACACTAATGAGCTTATGTGTACCAAACCAAGATAAAACCAAGCTCCACAGGATTGGAAACTCTTTTTTAAACCAACCCCATAATATTCTCCACAAAATTATAGATCTTGCGTGATCCCTGGCCAAAAGGCAGACTACATGACACCAGACTGTCAAGCAAAGAATGGCCTAATTTAAGTGTGATGAGTTACCATAAAATGCACTTGAATACAAGCAAAATGACTTAGTAGTGGCCGGCTTTGTGTAGCGTGTCCCTCATAATGCCAGGTTTTTGTCTTAATTTTTTTAATTTAATTTTGTCTTCTTTTGTTTTATTGCTTTGTTTTCGTTTTATTTTTACATTTCTGATATTGCACATGCATGAACAATAGTAACCTGGATTACAAAAGAGTGAAAAAGAAACTGTAATATGATACAAGTTTCCAGGATGGTCAACTAATTTATCAGCCATACACAGCATATTTTAAATTTTACCATCATGCTCTTATATTAACAAGAAAAACAGACTAAATGTCCATGCCTTTTTTTAGATCTCGAGGAGGACATTTTTTCCCTAAGGATGTATTACAACATGACACTGGAAGGTGAGCCAAAGAGCAATGCCAAATACTGTTAATATTTAGATAGAGCAACTATGCAAGGAGCAAAATTTGTTGTAAAAGTAAAGGTCAAATCTTTCTTTACACAAAATGAGATGTTTCTGAAGGTTTGTTATATTATGTTGCATAAGTTATGTTTTAACTTGGTAGCTGACAATACAGGGCTGTTTCCTTTGAATTCCACCTCCAATCTTTGTGCTACGTTAATTTGTTGTTTCTTTTTAATTTTTAGTTTAGTTTTTTTATTATCTAGCTGTCTGTCTGTCTGTGCATTTATTTAACATGTATTTATTTATTTATTTATTTTTTGTTAGTGGTGTTTTAATGGTATGACATGACATGACATGTGATTTTTATTTTGGACATAACTTTCTTAGAGTTCGCATTTTGTCTTGATATGTAAGACAATACATGTTATTTTGTAATACAGAGAATGATGACACCAGGTTCCTCCACGGATTGTGAAAAACACAGCATTTCTTCAACTGTCAAGGTGATGTGAACACCTAAATCAAAAAAAGGTTGCTGTCGTCGATTGGCGTTTGGTGTTTGGTCATTTCTTACTTCCCGGTGTATTCTGGGGAAGACTTGCTTGGCGGCGCTGTGTGTGCGACGGCCGTCTCGGCGTTATACATGTATAACGCCGCCATCTTTAGATCTTGGGAGTATGGTGCAGGCATACTGCGATCCATGACGGCCGTCGCACACACAGCGCCGCCAAGCAATAGTCTTCCCCCAGAAATACACCGGGAGTAATGAATGACCAAGCACCAAACGCCAAACACCACATCGACGACAGCAACCTTTTTAATTTAGGTGTATATAGAACGCTTGATGGAAAGTGCATGCAAATGGTAGTTATGTACGAGTTGGTCACGTGCTAGAATCAAGGGAGTGAGTACAGCGAATGAGTGAGATTTGTGATGCAAACCGATGTCGGCCATTCTGGGTTTTAAATGGCCCACATGCTGCCTTGCCATTTTTGATCTTTAAATTATGTCACATAGGTTTCCTTATTATCAGGAAACAATAGCACTTTTTGTGTGTCTTGCAAAAGCGGCAACCATTTGCATCCTAATGATCCGAAATGGCAACATGCAAGAAATTCAAAGTTAAAGTGGCTAAAACCGCTCCCTTGTTTTAATCCTAAAATATTATTCCCGTTGTTGTAAACAAATTGTCAGTTTAGACAACATTCTCAAAACTTTGTTCCAAACAGTTGTTTCCTTTAGTTTCTAATTCGACAAAACAAAGGAATCACTGCAGCTGCAAATGGTTCAACAAACCAATCAGAAATTGAAACAAATTAAGTATGTAACCCGTGGCAAGTGTGGGAAAAGTTACAGAAGCCAAGACATGATTGGTGTTGGTTTTGCACCTGGTTGACTGAAAATACAATATATTTGCTCTTGTTGGTTAGAGTACCGTAACCGTAAATTCTCTGTTAAGCCCCCCGGGGGGCTTAATAAATTTATTGCTAGAAAAATAGGGGGCTTAATAGAGGATTTACGGTACTTTTGAATTACGAACTCTGCAAATGAAAAACGAAAGAAAATACAATTACCAGTACTTCCAATCAAGGGCCACTTGTGTAACGATTTTCCTCTTTGCAGATATTTTTATTTTAATTACTATCAAGTAACCCCCCTCCCCCCCCCCCCCCCCCCTCCAAAATAGCAATAAATAATAAAAACATTATGTAACCATTTGATAAAGTTGCTTACATTATCTGAGTAGACTGCAGTACAGGCGGTTAAATAAAATTGCAATTGATTTATTTTGTTAAGAAAATGAAAAATAATCTTGAAATAATAATTATCAAGTAACCCCCACCCTACACTGGGATTGGGGGGGAGAGGTAATGTTCTTAATATACCTCACCCGAAACCTACGTTTTGCAAGAGATCACCCTCCGATTAATTAACAATTATTCGCTGAAGGTGAAGTGAATATTGTGAATATTTACCGAGACGAAGTCGAGGTAAATATTCACAATATTCACAAAGCCTGAGGCGAATAATTGTTTTAGTATAATTTTCAGAGGTGAATATCAAGAACTACAAAATTACGAGCTAAAACATGAAAAACAACACACGCAAGTACTCGCCATATTACCGTAGTTACATCGTTTTCACATCAAATTTTAGTAAAATACACAAAAGAACACTATTTATCAGGTACCTTTGTTTGATAGTTGCTGATTTCATGAGCAGCTGTAGCTATCGTTCTGAAATAAGTAGCTTAGGTCTGAAGAGAAGCAAATTTCTGTCACTCCATCCGACACAAACACGGCCGCCTTGGTTGGCCACACAAAAACCTTGACAAGTTTACGAGTTTTAAATGCGTTAAAATAATTTCTTGAAAATATTTTCCATCCAAACGTCTTGGTAGTCATTTACCTAGGTTTCCAATGCTTTGAATATCCCGTACTTGGAGTGATGTCTTTAGAATAAACGAAAATTTCATTCAAAAGCGAGTCGCCATCTTTACTTGCCGGTACAAGAAATGTGGCTTAGCTTAGTAGCCACGCCTTGAAATCCCATATTCACCGCCTAGCGCGGTGAATATGCTCATATTCACCTCTGAAAATTATACTAAAGACAAATAGTTACCTCCGGAATGCATCGAAATGCATTGACAGCAGATTCAAAATACATTTCAATACACTTCAATGATTCTTCATATGTCACTATTTAATTTAAGCTCAAGAAGGTGCTTTTGAAAGGTCAAAATTTGATTGATGTTTGGCGTGTTTGTTTAAAGAGAACGTAATATAAGTGACATGTTTTGAGGTATAAAAACTCTTCTTTGAACCGACCCTTGATTTCGCATGTGAGCCCTGCTCATCTAAAAAAATATAGAATATTTTAGCGACTCTTCCAGCCCAATCTTTAAAGCCCACATCTGGGCACTACAGGCCGTTGTTGTAAACGGTTGAAATAAGCTTAGTTTGCGTAAATCACTGTCTTACTCAGGAAAATTTATCCAACCAACTATCTGGCATCCTTGTGCCCACCTTAGATGAGCTATTAGATATTTAACAAATAAAGAAGCCAAAACCATGTAACACGACGGGAATTTGAGAACACGAGAGAAATTTAGAAAACACGAGCCGCAGGCGAGTGTTTTTCTATATTTCTCATTAGTGTTCTCAAATTCTCGGAGTGTTTTATGACAGTATAATACATCGTTTTGGCTTCTTTATGTGCTTTAAAATATAGATTAATGTGCGCGAAACGATAAAACACGCTTTTCTATGTTTTATACTCTGATAAAACATGGTTTTTTAACCAATCAGAGAGCGCGCAGTTTTCAGTCTATATTTTAATATTAAATACTCAATCACTGTTATTTCATTTCTGACCTTCTGATTGGCTCCTTAATCCCATGTTATCAGCTCATAACACGGATTCTGCCAAATATGATAGATCATAACACCCTTTGTGACCAAATAATTTTATGGTAAATAATGCGCTATCTCGACAATTTTGTTCATGACTATTTATTCGTCGAGACAGTGAAAGCCTTTCTAAATCAAACAAAAGTTAAGTCTAATAAATAATGCATGGTAACCAGGAAAAACTTTGTTCGCTTTCATGACTATTTTTTCTCTCAAACTTTGTCTCTCTGATTTACAGGAAGATTCACCAAAAAGGGCATCACCTCGCCGCATTCTTGGAGCAAGTACAAAACTACCCGTGGCGGTGTACTATGGAAAAAAAGTCTAAGCGACCACGACCTTGTACGCCCGAGGGTTAAGCTGGTTGAGCCCAGTAGAAGAAAGAAGTAAAAGGTTTCTGTGAAGCTACAAGGCACTGAATACCACATGATTTTCTAAAATTTTCTTTCCCAAAATCAATTATTGCACATGATCCACGGAAAACAAACGAGACTGTATTCCTTACCATTAATCGGTATAATGTTCGGGCATTGCTCAAGAGACATTGACTAACCCAAATACCACAATAATGCACAGATTGAAAAGCATCAACAAGTCTATAAAAAGAGTTTTGCCACTCCCGTGGGAGGTCATGGACTTTTAGGAGCATAGTGTTATATGGTAACAGTCATTTACGACATCACTATGAGAAGCAACCGCCTAATCTCAGCGTTTCCATCCGGGCAAAGCGACCGAGGCTGACAACGCCACCTTCACAGTGTGTCGAGATGGCCGAAGCCACCGAGATGGGTGAAGGCACCAGGACTCGTTGTGTGGTATTTAAAAAAAAATCATAAACTTAAATATTTTTTCCTTTAATTCAAGGATGAAACTTGAAATGAAATAATCTGTTAGCTTTGTTGTTTTTGAATACAAGCGCAATTGTTCAGTGCCTATAGCGCAATGCCAAATGTTACTCTGAAAAAGACAATTTTGTTGGTTTCGACCGTCCTTGGAAATCATCGCCAAAAATATTGAAAAACAGCACTACGAGCCAAATCGTTGCTATTTTTGCTCATCATATGGGCTGATTGTCTCGCATAGAAAATTTGGAGGAATTCTGTTTGGGCCGAACGTCTAGTGGTTAGTTCTTACACGGACAGGCTTTTACTTTTAATCTTTGTTTTTCCAGTGAATTGTTAGTGTTTGAATGTGGAGTGTGATTGAGCACCTGTGTTGATTGGCATCGTTGAGCTCTCTCATTGGCTTAAACGTGTAAGATAGAGGCTGAAACCAATCGGAAAAAGTATTTGACCTGTTACCCAATAGGATGCAAATACAAGACCAGTAGTGGATTGATTTATGCAGCAGGCTTGCATTTTTCCTTCTAGTATGCAAGTGACTTCGGTGCAAAGTTTCATAAGTTGCTTCGTAGTAAATTTATAGCCTTTAGTGTTTGTTGTCTCACCTTGGGTCAGTGTTTACTGTAGATGTAACAAGTATCTAGGTGATGATTTGTAAATGTTATTGTGGAATCCTGCGTTTTAGCACAGTTCCGTTGAAGTTAATGTTATTGTGGAATCCTGCGTTTTAGCACGCTTCTGTTGAAGTTGCCGCAACTTGTTAAAAACAAAACATTAAAAGTGGCCGTCAGAGGTAGGTAAATCAGTTAACAATTCAAAAGAAATATTGACTCAAATTACATATTGCTCTGTAGAACAGCTGCATCAGCTTTGGAATTGGCCACTATAATATTAGAGAAAAAATTTAGAATCCACAGAAATATAAATATAATTGTGAATGCAATAGCAATGTAGAATGAAATGCGAAGACAAAATCAGCCTTGTATACTATACATAATATTTTAATACTATACGCCATCGGGCAGAATGGCGGGACACTTGCCATTACAATGAGCTATTACGGCGCGCTATTCAAGCATGACACTCGATAAAAGCGCCACAATTAGAGAGAAAAAAGGTGAATTTGGTGCAACGCACTGACTAAAATCGCCTTTTCGCATTTAAGAGAGGTTGTTTTTCTAAGATTATAGGACGGGTTTTTGTAGCCAAAGTGTTAATCTACAATTTTATCCGAAAACTAAGCGAAATGAACGAAAACAAGTTGTAGACTTTTACCTTAGAAAATTGCGCTTTGTTCGGTGTTTTTAGTATGGGAAACGATCAATTAACTTTAAAAAGTTGATTTTCTCTTAAAAGTAAGTAACAATCTTCAGATTATAGGTCGGCTTATTGAAGATACATGTATTCTCTACACGTGGATCGCTTTTCCTCCGAAATTCGTGCAAAAGAAGTTGTAGACTTTTACGCTTGAAAATCCGAGTAATATATATGGTATATTTTAATTCGTAATCAGTAGTTTATCCAAGTTGAATTTTATTTTTTTTTCCCTTAAGGTCATTCCATCGAAATAGAACTTACAATAGATTTTCATTCAAATTTTGCCTATTGGTTGTTTATCTTATGGGAACTTAAATTTTGAAATAAAAAAGGGGGGTCCCGGTATTCGTTTAGGAGCAGGCGGACCTTGTATATACCCCATAATTCCTTATAATATCAGCTTATTACTAGCTAAGTTCACGTTTCCGGTGATTATTTATTATTCTGCAATAGAAATTAGTCTATATTTATTTTATAGAAAGAAGGTGATTACTAGACTCAAAATAAGAGAAAAAATTGATAGGTGGGCAGACAACAAAGAATACACCACAGCAACGTATCTCTCTGGCGAGCTTAGCCGTAAAGGAAAAGCCGCCATTTTCTTTATGCGCGCGCGCTAATTACGTGTGAAATCATGCGCAGTAAGGATGCGCAATGCAATACTAAGGAATCACCTTAAGTTGCGTTTGACGTGGCACGTTCCTCGTGTAACTATAAGTTTTTATTTGTAATCCGTTTTCTTTTAGCTTTGTTATTTAGTTTAGTCATGGAAACAGTTGTAATCTAGTTCTCGTTTAATTTAACAATTTGTTGTTATTTTAGTTTTCACGTAATAACCCGTGAGATATAGGGTTTGATGTAATATATCAAACCCGAGAGACGGAGTTTGATCACACTTTCATACCCCTAGAAGAGAGCGAAAATACGACGCGCAGCGGAGCATTTTCAACGAAATTCGAATAGCCTGCGAGCAGGCTCTCGTACGCGCGATGAGCGCGGAGCGCGATCGACGATCGCGCTCCGAGAGAGCGTACGAGAGCCTTCGAATTCGAAAGGTTTGGAAATGTGATCAAACACTGTCTCGAGGGTTTGATATAAATTCTCAATCGAAACTAAAACTAAGGAGGAAACAGAGAAATAAAATCGCAAAAATCTACGGAGGTTTTGATCACAGATATCAAAACCCCGTCACGGTCATGATTTCCTTTGTTTTAACTCGATGAATTATTAATGAGTTTGAGAAAGATGTTCGTACCCAAATCAGGGCTCGAAAAAAATTGGAATTCCAGCTTGCCCTTTGGACAAGCAACTCTCAAATTTTGCTTGCCCGGGGAACCTCCCCACTTGCCCAGGTTCTCAAACTCATTAATTATTCATGAAACAAAGAAAACTAAAAATACACTGGGTTAGGCCTTCAGTTTGGCTCTCTGTTCTACCTACGTGTACTGTAATGTGTTTTTGGTTTAATTTACTTCCAAAGTTACAAACTGGTTTGCAGGTTTGCCCCTGAGAAAAATGTCTGTGCTTGTGCCTCTCACCAGAGACACAATATATCGGCATACATGACGTATTCAATGGTTTGCACGGCTTGCAATGCATTATGGGGCGATTTTAAAACATGGCCGCTTGTGGAGCCGAAAGAATCTTTGTTGACGTGTTTTGGCCTATATTTCTCTTAATGAAAGCAAAACAAGACCAGATAAATTGTTTTTTAACTTTAATTTATTGTGACTGATTTTATGGCAAAGTTAGAACTGAATCAAAAGGCGCTTTCGGCCATCTCGTGTAACAAAGTGTTACTATTTATGGTCAAATTAATTTGTTTTTATACTTTGAAATTAGAAGTAAGTAATTTGTTTTTGTTAAATAATGTTTTTTTCTTATACATAGTTGATTTTAGCAGCATTAAAATACATTACTTAAACTTGTCACAGCAATGCAATGGACTGTTCATTTAGAGACAACGGACTGTGTACTTACAGGAGTTTGCTTTACTAAAATAGACTAAAATAGCCTGTAGTATACAGTATAAATAAGCGCGTAGCGCGACAGTGAGCGCGAAGCGCGAGACCAAAAAAAAGACTAAAACCTACGGTGTTCGAGGAGTATCACTAGAAAAATTTATCACTTTTGATTTATTTTGTGCCATTTTTGATTTATTAAGTGGATTTTTGATTTCTCGAGTGATATTTTGATTTCCAAAATTTTGCGCTTTGATTTATTTTGTGCGAATTTTGATTTATTTTGTGTGACTTTTGATTTCTCGCGTTATATTTTGATTTCCAAAATTTTGCGGTTTGATTTATTTTGTGCGATTTTTTATTTCTCGAATGAGGTTTTGATTTTTTTTTACAAACGAGCGAAATAAGAGCCGCGGGAGATTTAGCGAACGCAAGGGGGTGGGGGGTGGGTAAAGAGAAAATATCGCTTTCGCTTTGGTGTTTTTTTTGCAAGGAAACAATTGCACCATGCCTCTCCACGGTCGAGGTAAATTTGGTCACGATGTCGCTGAATTTCAAATGAGGTGTCTCAGACGTTGGGGACACGCACACTCGCGAAAGAAAATATTAAAGACAAGAGCTCGAGCCACGAGCGTTTCTCGAGCAATTAAAGTCAACCTTGGAACCCTAGAGGTAGCGAACAGAAGCTAAGAACATGGACATCTGCAATGAAGGTAATTTTGAGGAGACTGGAGCATTTTTGTGGAATTTATTGAGCTTCGAGTGCGGATCATTGGATCCGTTCTCACATAATTGTCGCCGGCCTTTAAATTATTCATAATGGACGGTCAACTGAAAAGCAAAACTCGTCTAAATGGCTTTAAACTGGCACCAGGCACACCCAAACATCAAAATAACAAAACACTTGCACAATGTAAGTCAGTTTTAGTTAGTTTCCTTCGAAAATATAGCATTTAGAATGTATTTCGTGAGTTTCTCATACATTTGCTATAAATATTCAAATCGCCGCCATGAACATCAACATTGAATATTTAATATTCGCATACAGAGCCTGGGCTGCCTGTGGTTAAATTAAGATATTTACTAAGAAGGACGGATATATTTTTTTTCTAGTTAGTGATGTTTATGTGGGAGCTGTATTTGCTTGGCTAGGCTTCATGGTGAAGCCGCAGAGTTTTTGAAAATCATTCCGGCACAGCTTCAATTGTTTAAAGGATGATGAAACAGTATAAAACGAGCAATTGATAACTGAAGAGATAAATGAAATTTCTACAGGTAAAACTTGATATTCGTTAAGCCTTGGGTTGCGATAGACTCATTTAGTCACACGCGCGAGGGGTGAAGTCAGAGAAGAAGGTATTGCTGAGGGACCAAATAATTTTGTTATGCTAGCGTGAATTTACAACTCTTTGAAAATCTTCCAGAGCTTCAGTTGTTGAAAGGCTGATGTGCAATTTATTTTTAGATTCTGTTTATGTCAGCGCGAATGCTGCTGTGTAAACAAAGATATTACATGTTTAATTAATATCGTTTTAAAAGCTGTATGACGACAATCAGAAGAGTATGAGTGATGAGTGATTTGAGAATTTTGTTATGTCAGCATGAATGCTGCGAATGCTGTTGTGACAAAGATCAAAGCCGCGTACTGGATTGCAGAAAAAAATTAATTCACCGCGCTTTCGGGAGTCTGGCGTTGGACATCGTGACAAAATGATATTTTCAAAACGAGGAATGATTTTAATATGAAAATATCTTCTAAAATTATAGACGAACTTATTTGCTTGGTTTGTGAGAAATATCGAGACCAATTAAATCTTGGTATGTAGACGAAAGATAAGATCATCTCATTTGAGCACAGTTTCCGTTGTTTTAAGAAAACAGTGGGTGATTGTATTCAAATTAGCTTGTGTTTCAAGTCTTGTTAGTTGTACTGATCAAAATGACATGAAGGTAGATAAACTGAACAGAGTTTGTTAGTCGGCGAGCTAGTTTACGAGAGCAGTGTTGCTAAAAGTAGCCTGCGAGCGCAGACGTATTTCCGGCTCGACGTCTGCGCTCGCAGGCTATGCTAAAGTGACCTGAGAAATTTGTTACGTTAAACGTGAATCGTGTAGTGTACTGTAATTACCCTCTCCAGTTAGCTATGATATGAGCAGAGTCACGTCACGCGCGAGGAGCGAAGCCCGGTGTGTGTGGGGGGGGGGGGGGGGGGGGGGGGTGGCGGTACTCCCAAAAACATTTGGGTAGGGGTGTGCCGCTGGGCTATAAAACCCTTACCCTGCACCAGACTACAAAACGCTAATTTTGCGACCTCAGCTCCAGACGATTTTTTCTAACCAAAAAGGCTAAACTAGTAAGCAGCAGTTGTAAAGCTTCTTTCCTACGCGTTTCGATTCGTCTGCCTAACATAATCCAGAGTAACAATTAACGATACTTGTGCCAACTTCTAGGAAACTGATACCCTGTTCCAGACCAAAAAATTGTTGTTTGTTATACCCTGTTCCAAACCAAACTGCTTAAAAACCATACCCTGTCCAGCGGCACGTTCCTATATAGCGTATATAAGAGAGTGCCCCCCCCCCCCCCCCCCCCCTCCGGAGCGAAGCCTCGAGAAGAGAGAAGAAGCGACCAGCATGGCTGCGTAGCTGGCCGATTTTGTTGGGCGCGCGATGGCAAAATACGCGCGTGCCGAAAGCCATGAACGAAAACGAGAGCAAACTAACGCGCGTGGCCGCCGAAACTGCCAGCTATGCAGGCTGGAAATGTCTGTTGGAGGATTTGGAAACGATAGACTTGAAGCATTTACAGTTGTTATAGTACCCTAGGTGAAAAGGTTTTTTTCCTCTGCTCAAACTGAGCGGTGAGTCACGACGGCAAAACCGGAGTAAAACAAAATCGCTTTTTTTTGCTGTCCTTTATCTTCGTCAAGGAAAACATATCCTCAGACACCCTGTTGTAGTGGTGTACCAAGTCTACACATCTACGTAGTAGTTTTAGTTAGCATTTCTGTGAAATGTAATTACCTTTTTCAGCCCGCTTTGAATTGAGGTTGATATCGTTCACAGCTTCAGTTTAGTTGAAAGACTGTTGATGCAACTGTACTTATGAGTGATTCAAACAGAATCACTACATGGTGGAGTCACTTGTAGTGTCGAGCGTTTTGCTGTGTGCATGTGTCGAGGAAAAAGATAAGACGGAAAATACAGATACATGTTGATCTTGGGTTGAAAACAACAGTGACGTTAGACTATATATATAGCTATGTGTTGACATAAGATAACAGAATTGCGGTTTCTTTGTAAAGGATGTAAGTCATTAAGTTGCGTCTTTATTGATAAGAAGATAAAATTTAAGTTGTACCAGTCCAAATGGCTGTTCTGTGAGCTTCTGTGACTTATTTGCTGCCATGTGAGGGAGTCTGAAACACCGAGCAAGTTCTAATCTGTATAAGTGTATAGTGGGGGAAAATCGAGATTTTCTTTTACCACGATGCATCTTTTTGCGTGACATTATAGCAGGAAGCAAGATGAGAACTGTTCTTTGATGGATTCTTGTGTAATAATTCGTCGTCTATTTATAATATGTCAGTTATTTTGCGGTGTGTAATTTTTCGGGTTATTACACAATTACAGAGATAAAGGCAAATAACTTTGACAGTTTGGCAGGGGTTTTTTCGGTTTCTCAGGTTTCTTACTTTCGTGAAGTCAAATCCCTTTGTTTTGACTGTGATTGAAACGCCTCTGTATTAAGCAACGTCTAATGACTACAATAAAAGGCCGAGGAAGTGAAACTTTTGTGCTACGCCTGTCACGCAGGCTACTTTTGTGTAAGCACAGTGAGAAGAGAACGTTTAGGTCTACAAGGGTCAAACACCGGAAGACAGTTGTCAAACATGTCATGACAAATGAAAATATACAGTGCACAGATAAGCGAGGTTAACTTTGTATGAGAGCGGAAAGTGTCCGTTGTCCGTATTAAGGGCTAATGTAAGATAAAATATATGAGCTTTTCGTCGGGACAAACAAAACTGTCCGTAATAAGCCGCGGGTGTCCATATTAAGCGGGTGTGCAAAAGGGGAGGGGATTGCGTGTACTAACTTTCGAGTGCCTCCCGAGCCGTAATCTCGCCAAAAAAAGTCTTAAACAGCCCGGAATGACAAAATAACAGCACACATGACTCAATTTACATATATTTTAAACTCTATTGAATAATACAGATCAAGTTGACTCTTAAATCTAAACTTGTGAACCAAATCTCAACCGTCACAGTAAGTCTGTAGCCCGGGGGGGTACTCCCAAAAAAATTGGGTGGTGGTGTGCCGCTGGGCTATAAAAACCCTTACCCTGTACCAGAGCACAAAACGCTAATTTTGCGACCCTGTTCCAGACTAAATGTTGAAAAAAGATACCCTTGTTCCAGAGGATTTTTAACGACTTTTTTTTCTAACCCAAAAGGCTAAACTATAAATCAGCACTGCTAACGTGTAGCTGTAAAGCTTCTTTAATACTCCTGCGCGTTTCGTTTCGTCTGACTAACGTAGACTTCGTCTACCCTATTCCAGAGTATAAATTACCGATCTTCGTGCCAACTTCTGCGGAAACTGATACCCTGTTCCAGACCAAAAAATGCCTTTTGGTATACCCTGTTCCAGAGCAAAAATGCTCAAAAACCATACCCTGTCCAGCGGCACCGTACCTATATAGCGTATATAAGGGAGTACCTACCCCCCCCACCCCCCCCCCCGGGTCTGTAGTTCGTGACCTGAATAATGTAAACACTGACCACTCAAACATAGGATGGTCTGCCTGTGGTATAAACATAAATATTTCTTGCACTTTTTAAATTCACAACGGATTTTTGACAAACAAGAAACTTTATGTGACATGTAATTTACAATTTACGGACAAAGGTATCTATCGATTGACAGGATTTTGCTGCGGCCTTTCTATTTCGCTCTTCTGTGACTTCTAGCCTATGAATAGGCTCCGTGAAAGCGAGCCGCACGAAGCCTGGGAGAGAAGGGAGAGAGGGCCCCTTTCTCTCTCTCCCAGTCTTCGCGCGGCTCGCTTTTCCTTTCACCCCATCGCGGAGCCTATTCATAGTGACGTCTAGCTCTGTTCGGTCCATTTTATCCAACCACACATTTGACACACATGCTGAGCCCTTTTGCAGTTCATTATTGGGGTACCCAGTCTTCTCTCATTTTGATAGAGCCTGGAGATTAAAATATCGGATGAGGGTTTTAGGTCGAATTTATCGTTAACGTTAAATTCAGCTTATAGAATCTCAAGATCTGGTCCAAAATTAAATGTGTCACCCAGTAAATCTACAAATGGCGGACCTTCGATGTTATCTTCGTTGATTCAGGCTTCATTTCCAGTTAGCGAATTATAGCTTTTAATTCACTTTCTTTTCAGCCATCCGCGGTCCACGGACGCACCTGTCGCACCCCTCGCCCTACGGGCCCGATTATTTTAGTGTGGTTAGCCAAAGCAAGAGATGTTGCCTTAGGGGTAGGGTTATCAAATGCAATACGCCAAAGAAAAAATAACAAAACCAACAAAGTTGCTGCACTATCCCCAACGGCGACAACTCAGAGAACGAAGCCTGACCTATATTATCAATTGAGAGGTCTTGTGAGAGTTGAGTCATGCACGTGGCAAACATGTAGCGGGTTTGCGTGACGAATTCAAATTCAAAGTTTGTCCTTGTTTTATGTAATTGTTCATGCATTATTACATTTACGTGTATCTAAAACTATTATAGCAACAACCTGTAGTTTGTTTATAATTCACGGAAATCAAACAATAATGTCGTCAATTCACTATTCGCATCTTATATTTTTCGCGTGACAACTTGTTATGTAAATAAACAGCCAGGAAATACTTGCAATTAAAAGACTAAAGACTAGTAGACTAGTAACCAAGTACCCAGGTGTTCTCCTCCCGCTTACTCGATTTGGCACGAAATGACTTCCTGAGATAGGAAGAGCCGGCACATAAACCCGTTCCCAGGCTCCCAGGTGAACGTACGTTAGGAACTAAGCTGAAGGAATTACCAGGTTTAAGTTTTAATTTAAATCAAATTGCTTTTCATGAAAAAGAAATGTGATGACTCTTTCAATCTTTCGGTTCCTATTAACGATCGCGCGAATTTGTGTATGCATTCGCAATGTTTAACGCCTGAGAAAAATAATTAACTTTCACACGAGATTTATTTCACACACGTAATTTTTAATTAAATATTAAATATGTAACTTCAGAAACTACTGTGACATGGTCATTTTTAGTCTATTTTCACAATGTCACGCAATCAATATTTTACAAGTCGAAATTATCCAAATTACCTGTTCAGTAATCACATAGTTATTTTCCTTAATTTCTTAGTTTCCTTACACACCCTTTCAGTGTATGTAGCTATTTGCTAAGTCATTATTGTACCACACAGTTCCCCTATGCAAATCCTGTGTGTGTGGGTTAATACACCCTACAGTTTCCTTTACTCAAATCCTGTGTTGGATTGATATCCCACCTTTTAGAGCCTTATTTGGTTTACAAATATGTCTATAATTTCCTAGAATTTACTATAAATTAGCCAGTTTTAAGCATAGTTCTTCAGTTGGTAATTGTGGCGCTATAGTCAGCTGGAACTATACAGTAGTCAAGTCTGAAGCATATGATTTCAAGTCATCTTCAATAACACATATCTGGTATGCATATTTCTCTTATTTTATTAGATTCGCTTAGTTTACTTTATGCAACAGTTGGTTTTTGTACTTAGTGTTTACAATTCCTAAATTTGTCTTAGTAATCGCTTTTCAATTATATTATTTAGGATCAGTAATGTTTTGGCTCAACATGTCACATGTATACATGACCTTTGGTCTATGTGTTTAAAAGCTTAGCCTTAATTGTTTCATGTATCCGCTAAATTGCAGTGTTTCGCTTACCTTCGTTTCACTTATGTTTTACTGTAGTTTTGCCATAATCCAAGAATCCAATTGTCTTGATATTCTACAAATTCTGTTGTTATTCTATTGTATTCATTACTGTAGTCTGCTCTACAAGTATTGCATAATATTGTTAGCTGTATTTAGTTACATTGCATGCTGTTATCAATTAACTCTCAGTTTGACAGTTAATTACATCATTTCCTGTTCTCAAGTGTTTTAGTCTACATTTCGTGACTCTTGTATTTTTAGCACTTTTTGCTTTGTTTTACTCTAGTAAATACCATTTATTTAGTTTAAATTGTAATTAGCTTTTGTATTTTATTCTTGTTACATTAGTTACTTCGTTCCCGTTTTTATATCGTTAATAAAGACGTTTAAAACACGTGATTCTTGGCTCGAACATATTTTCGTAACTTGGCCGACGGATTCGCCATCTTACACTACGAATCTTGGCAAATATTTGCCAAATAAAAATGTTTACATTAAAATAACCGTCACACATATGTATATACAGTGGATTGGGCTGTCATTTCTCTCATCACAAGAAACTAATAACTAAATATTAAGTAAACTAACCTCAATTTCCAAAGTTTTCAGTATTGATTTCCTTGAAGACTAATCCTTTTAAAATTGCAAAGCGTCTAGCCCAAATACAGTTGTAAACAACTCCATCTTCCGTTCATCCGTATTCCCATTTCCCATCGTAATCATTCAATTGCGAGACTGCATCTTATGTTTTAGTATCGACTTGTTAATTTTTCACGGCATTTCCGAGAATCCACCTTACTGATTGAAATCACGAGAGTCCCTAACCCATTCCGTTTACTCGGCTCATGGGCTACATGTATGCGCATTCTCTGAGTAAAAGTTGCAGTAGCCATGAGCACGCGTCGCGGGCCTATTTTTTAATTACAGCTTCCGTAACAAATATGTTACTATTCTCACTGCATATATAATTAGCGTGTCACGGAAACATGCCACACATTCCACCAATCGCGGAGTTTCTTAGCAGGCGGGGTCGTGCATGATTCTTTGCGGCCCCCTGCTATAAAATTAGACAGCGCAACGTGAAATCTCGCAGTTTGACGGGAATGCCTAAAGGAAGCGCTTTTCGCTTGTTTGTCTTTCACCGCCACCAGCGTCGAAACTTCAAGTTTATCCACCTTATCTTCTATGGCCGACCCAGTTTTGCCTCCTCTTCCGGACCGCGAGCTGGCGGTTATCCCAGTTTTGGATGAAGCTCCACTGCCTGGCGTTGGACCTGCTCCGCCAGCCGATGCCGCCGTTTCCGTTACAAGAGCACGAGGTGATTATTTTGCGTTGTTAATGTATTTCGTGTTTACGTACTCCGCTCCGCATTGGTTTGCGCCCTGGGTCGCTTCCTGTTTCGTTTCAGTTCGCTGTTTCATCCGGCTGTTTCCCGCGACTGTTGCCCGGTTTAGTCCTGTTGTCGCATTAGCTTTTTCATTTGTACGTTTGTATTCGGGTGGCCTGTCTTTTCCACGTGGTTTATTTGTTACGCTTTAGTGCCCGTTGGTTTTTTACGAGTTTTTGCTGTTCACTTGCGGTTCACTAATTTTTTCTTTGCGCATTTTTTTGTTTCATTTTATCGCAGTCTTGGCTTACTTTGTACAATTTCCTTGGTATAGTCGCGGCGCTTCGTTTTTTTATCGTTTCCTATGTTTATATTTATTCAAATTGCACCTTTTGTTCGCGTTTGTTTATGCACTATTTTTCGTGTTTGCTTCCGCGCTCTCGTTACACGTTGTTATAGCCCTATTGTTCTGGTGTTTATTGTAGTTCCCATCACGGTTCATTTATATCCATGGGCCTTTTTGTTGTCGTTTGTTTTCGTACATTTTTTCGTGTTTGCCTCCGCGCTGTGGTTGCACGTTGTTATAGCCCTATTGTTCTGGTGTTTATTGCGGTCGACGAAGGAGAACGCATACTAATCGCGTCGTTTTTTTCGAAAATCACTGTCCCGCGGGTCATTTATGATGTCCCGCGGGTATCTTTTTGGATGCCGTGCGATTTCAGGGTTTTGGGCGCCATCTTGGTAGGTGTGGATAACATTGCCTCGATCTCGTGCTACCGTTCGTGGCATGGTTATAACTCGAATTCCGTGTGTTTGCTCACTCTCACTCAACCTCGATTCCAGGCTCTCTCTCCTTTTCCTCCCTTGTCGTTGAGTAGAGAGACCCTGGTTGCGGCTGGTCACGTGACTATGCGGTTTACAACAATACCGCAGGGAGGGTGGGTCTTTGAGGCCGTTTTGTCAAGGTGAACAATAATTACTAACCAAGGGATCGAAGGGGCAAATCGAGTTTGGTTCAAAATGGAACAGCATTTTATACGAAAAAAGTGAAACAGGCTATTTGTATGGAACGTTTGTTTTTATTCTTTACAACTTCATGACATGAAAATGTATACGTGACGGATATTTTCGAGCCACAAAAGCAGCGGCGCGAAAATTACGAGAATGGAAAATTCGCCTTGCGAACACAGAATTTATAAGCTACCGGCTCATTTATATAACGATGAACCATCGCCTTCATTCACTTTTACACTAAGTAGACAGGTTCATGATCGTAAAAGCTAAACGAGGTTGTAGACCAGACACTTTGGTCTCAAACCAACTTTGAAAACAACAATAAGCTTGGCGAGCTCGTTCACAGCTGACCCTGCGAACTCACTAAATTAAAACACAACGGCATTTATTTACAAATTCATTTGGAGCGAAATAGTCCAAATTTTAGGATAAAAGAGTAGCTTACTATTTTCTCTAACTGATTCTGTGTTAGTTTGACCATAATATAGTTTTCTTGTGTCAAAAAATCTACAACAACAACCGCTCGAAGCGGTTCCTTGAAAATCAACAACCTTGTACGGCACGAATGTCAAACGGACTGTACGAAGGAATTTTTTTCCATCGGCAGTTTTGCAGTGAATACAATTTAACGATCACTTAAACTCGTTACCTTAAAGCTGTTCACATACCAAGCTTACATGTAAAACTTAATTCTTGAAATGATCGGCTTTCTTCCGTGGACAAAATTCCGTTGTAAAACGTCCGATCGATCGTCGTAGTTGTGCAGTTCTGAGAATTACGCAAGCAGTTTCCGAGAAAAGATTATCGCAGTGATCTTCGCAAACGGCCTGGTAAAGCCTGTAGAAGCTTGAATAACCACATGTAAGCATATGTACAAACTTTTTTGGTGCTTTCTTTTCTTGCGAGTTGTTTGAAGACCTGCTGCGTCTGCGAGTTGCGACTCAGAGTCAACGCTCTCACCCTCTCATGGTAGATTTGTCACAGCAACATTTCTAACACTCTACCACCCCTCCCTCCGAATATATTTTTTTACCACCCAGAATTTGGGTGGTCACGTGACCAGCCGCAACCAGGGTCTCTCTACTCAACGACCATTCTCGTCCCCACAAGCCCTTTCGCATCTTTTAGCCGGCGGGGCCTAGGCACGAGAAACGAAGGGCTCTGGGGACAAAGGATTTCCCTATTTAATTCGAATTTTTTGATTGGCTGTTTGAAAACAAAGAAATCTTGAACGGAAGTAAAAAGTTAGCGCGGGTTAGCTGGCGCGAAAACAAGAACAGCCGCGCCGTATTTTCGAAATGGAGGATTTGGGATTCGCCCAATTTTCTCAACAAAACGGTTTTTTACCTGGAAACCACCCTGTTGATATTTTTCGGAGAGAAAAGCGGCAAGGAGCTAGAGTTTTTAATTGGAAAATAAATGAAGTTTGAGTTTGAAACGCACCCATTCTAGCTAGAATTCCGTTCTTTGTCGCTGGCATCACTTTCTGCACAAGAATTATCGATTGGAGGGTCTGGTGTGAAAAGAGTCCGTGGTTCTCAACAGGTTGGAGGATCACCTTCCTAGAGTCAGCAGGCGAAGAAGAGTACGTAACTTGCCGGTATTCGAATCGAAAGTGTACGGATGTAACTTTTCGTTGATGGCGATCAAAATCACGCAAAAATCCCCCTCAGTTTAGACCTATTGCTCCCAAGAAGAGCACGACTGTACCACGGCGCCTTCCAGAACTTTTAAAAGGCGATAAAGAAAATCTTGAAGCCAGCAAAGAGGGAGAGATGCAGGTATCCAAGAACCCTGCGGTACAGTCTGTTCCAGCTGAAATCATGAAGCAAAGCGGCTTACGAAAATACCAACGAAAATACCAGCGATTCAAAAACCTGCAACATTGTTGAGATGTGCGTTCAAAATCGTCTCGCTTGATTAATAATGCTGGAAATTTGATTTCTTTCTTTCGAAATAATTGATTCGAAAGACCAAAGAGTGTTTGGGGTTTTCTGGGCACGAGCAGAGGAAATGGAATATCAACGGTGTATGCGGACCACCGAGGAAACAACAACATCAATTAAAATACTTGATTCACTATGGTGAATAGCTATAGTGAATAGTTTTTGGAATAGCTAAAGAGAAAAAACATGCATGGAATGTGTTTATAACGTTAATAATAACTTTATGACAGCCTTGCAATATCGATTCATTACCATTGTCATTCAAAAAGAAATGTGAATATGCAACTGAAGAGGAGAAACTTGAATTCCTTGAGGGGTACATTGGCACTTTTGTTGACAAGGATGCTTTGGTAGATCCAGATGTGACAGGAATATGGGAGATGGAAGAAGCCCAATGTATAGATTCAGAACAAGTTTCCAACCACACACTATCACCAATAGAGCAAAATCTGTAAGTATGGTAATACTTTATTATAATAATTTATTATAAGTAAGTTATAAAAAGTTGATTGTCATTTCTGACAACAAAGGGAAATATTTTTTCAATTTGATAATGAAAAACCTTGAACAAAAATACCATAAAAAAGGTTATTTGCATGACCCCCAAATACTTAAATTAGTTGATATCCCACCCTAACATCCTTTGCCAAATCTAACCATGGCACTCTGGGTTACTACTTATTGGTGGATTCAGTGACTTATTGGAGGAGAGCCACTAGAGATAAGGGTTTCTTAATTAATCAAGGTGCAATGTATTACATGTCTATAATTATGAAACCACTGACTTCACTGCATTTGATTTAAGGTACAACAGTTCTGCTATTGAAGCAAAACAGCCAAGAGTTAGTAACACAGTGTGTTCTTGTTGCTGCTGTGTCAGATTGTCAATGAGGACTCTGTGAGGGCAGAAAAACCAGCCCAACTGAAGCTGCAGTTCAAGTCACAGAATTCAAGTTATATCTCTAACTCTTTCACTTTAATTGTTTTAAAATTTAAGAAATAGAAAATGGCATGCATGGTAACATAGCCAAGCACACTTAGAGGGAGTTTTGGAGAATTCAAAAGTTTATGTTAAAAAAAATAAAATAAAAAAAAGTACATGTACTATAGGACATGTATCACAAAGTCCTAAACCTACTGCAAAGAAGGTAAACAACAATAGTAAACAAGGTAAATTTATTATGTAGATCAAACAAAAATTACATACATGTCAAATTTATCTTAAAAAATTATAAAATAGTGTTCATATAATGCACACTCTCTAGTTTTTTTTTATGTGCAACCCATTTTGGATCACCATATGAAAACACCAGAATGAAGTTACACATGCATTAATGTTTGTATGCTTAATTTTATTAAATAAATAAAAATGACTGCTATTGGGTCATGTAACCCCGGATGCAAACACTCCCGAGGGAGTTTGGGAGAATTCAAAGATACTAACGTAAGCCCTTGCCTGCAGCTTGGGTTCACATAAACTTTTGAATTCTCCAAAACCAGCTCCCTCTAAGTGTGCTTGGCTATGTTACCATGCATACCATTTTCTATTTCTTAAATTTTAAAACAATTAAAGTGAAAGAGTTAGAGATATAACTTGAATTCTGTGCCATAACAACCTATTAAAGACAGTTGTAACTGTCAACTCTATATACCAAAATTATCCTTAGAAAGTTAAGAAACTAGCTAAAAACTGTTGCAGTTAGTGCAACTACAGGCACCTTTGGAAATATGGCACCTAGCATACAGTGTACCTAGTTGGGCATAAGCAGGCTAAAAACTCTTCCTGTAAATACAATGCATGTAAAATTAAACAGATTTAACAATTATTAGATTGTGAGCTCAAGATTTCTATGATTTGAGAGTTAATGAAGCCGCATAAAAATCATAGTAAATTGAATAAACGCTACGACTAAACCTTATTTAGTATTTTTTTGGTAACTTAATGTTTTGCACTTATTGCTTGAACGTTGAGCGGAATCTGTCTTAAGTGTCTTCCAACAATCCCATATAATATAACTCAACTTCCCTAAAAGGTTGTAGAAAAACTGACCACCCATCACTGTAATTAATAACCTTATAGCAGAGATGTATTCACAAAATTCCACCCTCAAATAGAGGGGGAGGGGAGATACTAAATAAAGAATTCAAGCTAGATTACATACTTGTATACAAAGCTTAACCTACAAGTAGTCATGTTGACAATTTCACAAAAAAGGTACATCATTTTATTTGTCACATTCTTGGCTCCAAAGCACATTGTCTGGTTACAAACACTCACTCTACTTTTAATATGACTAGATTTATGACTTATAGTTCTTGAAATGACACCAAAGCATTAAAGACCATTCATATAGAACTCTAATAATTATTGTGATCATAAAATTATTTCACTTACAAAGCCTTACATTACACAATATACTGTATTAAACGGAAAGTTTTAAAGACAGATAAATACTTGCCACTCTACAATGAGATGTGCTTCATCAATTACCACAGTTCTCATATTCCGTCTTACTATCCAAAAGCTTCCTTAACTTGCCAACAAATGCCTCCGGGTGGCCACAAATTATTCGATACTTCGATTGCTTGATATCGTTAATTTCAACATCACTCAATGACTCAGTATTACGAACCATGAGACAGCTGACCTGTAGATCTTTTAGTTTCACTGTTTGATCTCACATCAAGGCGTTTAAAGGCGACACAACCAAAATAAAAGAATCAGTTGCTGAGTCAAAAACAAAGGGCAAATATAAACTGAAAAATCAACGACTTGCCAAAACCCGTAGGTAAAATTATCAGGGTGTCTTTCTTTAAAACGACAATGTTCCTTGTAGCCTCTTTCTGTTCGGCGCGGAGGGAAAACATTCTCCAAATTGGCCTGAGACAAAGTTTCGATTCCTCGAATCCTGCCTCTACCGTCGCCATTACACTCTCCCACAGCATGTAGAAACATCACGACTGCATACATGAAGACCGGAAGTCCTAGAATCTAGGAGCGGAAATCCTTTGTCGCCAGAGCCCTTCGTTTCTCGTGCCTAGGCCCCGCCGGCTAAGAGATGCGAAAGGGCTGTGGGGACGAGAATGCTCAACGACAAGGGAGGAAAAGGAGAGAGAGCCTGGAATCGAGGTTGACTCTCACTTCGATTTACAACTGCGTCACGGATCTTTTCGCTGTTTTTTACCAAGGTAAGTGAAGCTGTGTTGATTTTTTAGAACTATCGATAGCAACTATGAGCTAAGCTGTTTATCAGAATATCAGAAAGCTGTGTAGTGGCGTGTTTTCCAAGAAACAAACGTTGCAATTCGCCCCGAGCTGTGATGTGTCAACTCAGCTGTTTTCCATCACAGCAGATACTCTTGTCCTCGCTGAAGAATCAGCACGCTGTTGTGTACCGAAGCAAATAAAACACAAACCGAGTTATTGTACTAGCTATCAGCTTATTATTGAGCGATATGACCGTTATTTGTGGTTATAAATCGAGTTGTGTTGCTCGGCGATGGCAAATAAACATAGCAGCTCGGTTCAAAACAATTCAAACGTACCTTACTTACTATACCAAGTTGTATACATTTGTAATCTAGCCAGAATTTCAGCCGTCGATCTCCTCTGTCGATTCAGGCTATGTATAATCAATATTAAGACCGAATCGACCAATTCGACCGAGAGAAATTAGCGCAAGCAAATATATAGTGAATATTAACTGGCAAATTCAATAGTATGGGTCGTGCACACACTCCTGTTCTCAAGCTTTTATAGATGTAAGTAAAAACCCATAAGTAGAGGGTACATACATGTATGAATGGAAATCACTTCTATCTTTCAGGCCCTGAACAATGGAACAAGTGGAAGGTGTATTTTGTATATTATCAACAAATCATACTGTTATTTCTTAATGTACTGTGTTATTCAAGTTACTGAAGTTCCTGTTTTTCCAATTTGTTAGAAAGTTATTTTCAAGCGAAGTACATCTATCAAATTTTAAATATGATGTATAATTAATGCACCATTGTTTAAATACCGTTTTGAATTATTTTCAATAAATGTCACTGTTGCAATTTGTGCCTCCATAATTTAGTGTATTCATTCGGTGTTATTTTATATTTATCTCCCAGCCATCACTGTCAATTAGCTTTCAACCACATGAAGCAAAGCAAACAGACTGAAAGGGGGGAGGGGGGGGGGGGGGGCACTTGCAATTGACAAATGGTTAACTCAACTTAAATATATTCAGGAATATCATTCCACCATTTCAAAATTATACTTCCTTGGCACAATTCTCAATAAAAAGAATATATCAAGCCAATCATATTGCCAAAGCCAACAGATTTCATATTGGTCAGCAGAAAGCAAACGTTCTAAGTTCGTTCGTGACCACTTGAGAACCATCCCCTGTTTGAAATTAGCCTGTCGAACGCACTCTCTTAATTTGTGATTACTACTAGTTATAGCTGGTGTTTATAGTTCGCGTTGCTCTTTATGTTTATTTTAGTAATTGCCCGTTTATTGTTGTTACTTGCTTTGCGTTACGTAGCTTCTGATTCCTTCGGGAATGTAAAAACAGGAGGAAAGGATTTTACACATGAGTGATTGAGCTCGAAAAAGAAAAAAAAAAATGAGTTGGAAAGGATTATTAAGAAGTATAAAGAGGAGGAGAGGATCGTAAAGATCTAGTGAAGGAGCTCAAAAAAAAAAGAAAAAAAGAGAAAAAGAATGAGTTGGAAAGGATTATTAAGAAGTATAAAGAGGAGGAGAGGATCGTAAAGATCTAGTGAAGGAGCTCAAAGAAAAAAAGAATGAGTTGGAAAGGATTATAAGGATGTATAAAGAGGAGGAGAGGATCGTAAAGATGTAGTGAAGGAGCTCAAAAAAAAAAAAAAAAATGAGTTGGAAAGGATTATAAAGATGTACAAAGAGGAGGAGAGGATCGTAAAGATCTAGTGAAGGAGCTAAAAAATAAAAGAACAAGGTTTTAAGGCGTCTATGTGTTTGCAAATGCGTCTTTGGGAGAGATTCCGCGCATTGGGAAGGGTTACCTTTTTTTTGCAAGCACCCATGTAGCGTTTGTTTCCTAGCGTTCCGTTACATTTGAATTGAATTGAAATGCTTCACCGAACCTAGCCACATTAACAGTTTAAAAACTGTTAATGTGGCTAGGTTCGGTGAAGCATTTCTTCAGTACAGTTTCTTGGATTCTCAAAGTGTCCTCCTTTGTTCTATTTTTTAGGTATTCGGTACGTCCCTTATCGCGATTATCCCAACTTATTTCCGTATACATGTTTGTATCCGAGGGGGGGGGTCCTTTATGCTCTACCCTCGTTGACCTCGGGGGGGGGGGGGGGGGGGGGGGGGGGGCTTCTCAGTGCTTCAATTCTGGACCTGGTTCGGAGCCTGGGGTCAACGAAGGGTTGGGTTCCCTTTTGTTTGCCTTATTGTCTCTTATCCCTGCTCGTTCTGCCTTGTCTCTTAGGTAACACCCTTTACATTTAAGAAAATTGGATGCTGCGATTAGTATCTGCAAGGCAGACGATCCGTCTTGGTTTGCATTTCTAAGGGAATCCAGCCCTTCGTTGGCCCCTTGGCCTCCCCTTCCATGGTGGTTAGGAATCTAGCCCTTGGAGTTTTGTGTGAACTTCGATTTCGAAACCCGGATGACTTCCGAGCGGGCTCCCTGCACTCGTATCCTATAGTTTGGGAGAATCTGTTGAGTTGTGTGAACAATAAGAGCGTCGACCTTATGGTTGTTGTCAATGACGGAGTAAAAGTTGAACAATTTTTTACCCATTTCAAGGGAGACTTCCAGGGAACAAGTTTTGATTCGGGCCGTCCCCCTCCTATCGTGCTCGAAAAACTCTAGGTCATGCGCCAACTTTTCTGAGTTCATTTCTAACACCGTTCTGGAGTGGGTATCGGCTAGCCTGCGTGGCAGGCTCCCGCCGATCGCGTTCCGCGCGCTCTCCTCGCGCTTCGCGCTCACGCCCGAACTCCCTTCCTCCCCCCCCCCCCCTTTCTACGCCTGCCACGCAGGCTAGTATCGGCCGGTGTCTTGTCGGTGTGGGGCGAGGTCGGTCAGGTCTCTCCCCCCCATCTGGTCCTTCCCCTTACCGTCGAGCCTTCCAAACCCCGCCTATGCCACGACGAACGTTACCTCAATTTGTGGATTAAAGAACTTCCTTTCAAACTGGATCATTTGTCGGACTTGCCAAGATATGTTTTGCCCGGGCATTTTCAGACTTCGTTTGATGAGAAAAGCGGTTATCACCACATTAGCCTCCACCTTTCTTCCCGCACCTTTTTCGGACTAAAATGGCAAGGTTTCTACTTTACCTTTTGTATGTTACCTTTTGGCTGGAAAGCTAGTGCTTTCCTTTACCACAATTTGGGTCTCGCAGTTTCTGGCGCGGCACGTATACGTCCGGTGTCCCTCTTTCCCAGTACATCGATGACCGCCATGTTGGTCAGCTGTTGGTGCAGTCATCCAAACAGCCCTGGGTACCGAGCGTTCAAAATGCTGAGGCGGCGGCATACATTCTTTGTTATTTGCTGATAGAGGCCGGCTATTTTATCAACCTTAGCAAGTCACAATTTACTCCATCCACGTTCATAACATTTCTTGGGTTTATATGCGATTCTGTTCGGCAAGCCTTTTTTGTTACCGGAGGGAAGAAGATTAAGTTCAAAGTGCTAAGGGAGGACATTCTAACATCCAAGACAGTAACATTAAAAACCCTTTAACGTTTCGCCGGAAAGGCTGTTTCCTTCAGTATCGCTATAGCTGGTTGTAAACTGTATCTTCGCGAAATTTTCAAAGCCATTGCCGGTCTGACACGTAAGTCGCGAGTGGCTACCAAGCTCACTGGCCCTCTCCAGTCTGAGGTTGAATATTGGCGTTTTTTGGATGACTGGACGGACTGCTTGCCTTGGAAACCAGAGAAACATGTTGCCGTCACTTTATATTGCGATGCTTCTAAACGGGCTTGGGGTGGTGTGTTATTAACGGATAGCGGCAAGATAGAGGCTCGAGATTTCTGGCGAGACGAATCACGTAGCATCAATTACCTGGAAGCCAAAGCATTGTTATGTGCCTTAGACGCCTTCAAGGGTAGGATCCGGAATTCCCGTGTCGATGTACATACAGACAGCATGTCTCTACTGGGAACATGGCAAAGCGAGGGTGGAAAGAACTCTAGCATCAATGACGTGATTAAGGCAATTCTACGATGTAGTCAAGAGTTTAACTTTTTGATTGACATGCAGTACGTCCCTTCAGCTGAGAATCCAGCCGACGCTCCTTCACGGCAGTTTTCAGACCTCGATTGCACCCTTACTGAGGAGGCGTGGTCCCGTGTGCAAAGAATGTTTGGACCACACACATTCGATCTCATGTCGCACGACAGTAATTGCCGCAGCGATCAGCTTGGCGATCGTCTGCGCATTTCTCTCCATGCCACGTCTCTGAATCGGCAGGCATCAACGTGTTCGCTCAGCAGTTGCCCTTAGGGAGAAATCTTTATGTCTTTCCCCCATTTGTTCTTATCGGCCCGCTCCTCCGATACATTCTTGACCAACGTTATCATCACCCTTTCACTATAATTGTGCCGGATATTCAACCGCGTCGGTTCTTGTGGGCGTTTCAGCAAGCCGCGAGCATCGATCGGTTTATGCTTGGGCGAAGGGGTGATGCTTCGATCTTGCTTTTCCCATCTGGTGCAACTCCGGGTTGTTTCCCCAGACCGTTACAATGGAACCTTTGGGCTTTCCGCTGCGTGTTTTGACTTTAACTGTATGTACATATTTGTTACGTTGGACATTTGACATACAAAGAATTCCGTTCTCCAGGTTTCACGCCCCTGGAAAGCGGCCAGACGGTGCGCGTCGTGCCTTTATCCTAACGACCGTGACGCTAATTTTTGTCAAGCATGTGGTGCGGCGACAGAAACTCCTGTGCCTCCTGTCATCCAACCTGACCTGGATATGACTTTAATTAATAACCGCTTTGTGGAATTCAAATCCTCGACAAGTAGAAAGCCTTATCAGAAGCAGAAGTCCGCTCTAGAGCAACAATTGTCTAATTTCCTCGCTGCTCTTACGCCTCCAAAGGTTCTACCTTCCGCCTCTTCCGTGGATATCATTAAATTCCTCATTAGTAAAGATAAGACTGGCAGGAATGTTGTTCACAAACAGACATGCGATTGGAAAGTTTTGTAAATGCCCCCGCCGTTTAGCGGCTGGTACTGTTGACTCCCTCATCGGGAAACTGCCCGCTATTTATAATAAGATAGGTCGTGTCAATCTCGCAAACCCCATCTCGTACTCGCGGGTAAAAGAATACTTGAAGTTCACTAGGGAAGAGCAGGCAGGTTTAACGATTACTCCAAAAAAGGCGGTTCCCCTATTCTTTTCGAAGTTTAAAAGCCTCGTTGTCCACTTTAGGAAGAAAATAGCAGCAAGCGCGTCGCTCTCTCTTGTTAATAAGTACATCCTAGTTAGAGATACTACCTTTTTTTTGTAGATTTTTTCACTGGGGACAGGGCGTCGGATTTGGGGCGGCTCTCCTGCAATCAGGTTTTCAGGCTCAAGGATCGAGAGGGCTTTTTAATTAAACTATCCTTCACGAAGACAATTCGCAAAGGGGCCCCTCGCGCCTTCGCTATGGTCCCATTTTGCGACCCAGATGTTTGCCCAGTCTTCTGGCTGGATTATTATGCTCGCGCGTGCCGGGCATTAGGGGTTCCCTTGCCTGGGGGCTATTTTTTCCGAACCTCCGATCGCGGGAGGAGCGTAGGGGAGCAGCCGTTTCTTTCCTCGGCTGTTAATAATCGTTTACGTGGATATCTTGCTGAAGCTAATCTCAATAATGGTGAAACTCCTCACAGTTTCAGAGTTGGACTCTCCAATACCCTTAGCCTTTTGGGCTGTTCTCAGGAGGAGATAGCCCAATATTTGGGCTGGAAGAGTAGCGATATGGCTAGGCATTACTCGCGCGAGTCTCAGCCGGCATCTACGCTTAACCTTTTGGAGTCTGTGATGTCCCGGGCCACAGGTCTCACTACTCCAGTATCGCATCCGGGAAACATTCAACCAATAGTTTAAAGCATGCGACCCGGTAGGAGCCTAGCCTAGCTATAATAGTATAGTTATAATAGAATATCTTCGCTAGTAGGAGGGGACGTATGGGGTTCTGAGTAATGGAGGGGGTAAATGTAGAATAAAGCAGTCTGACATTTTCAGCAGTGATATTGTGTTTTCTGGCTATGTGGGTCAGTCGGGGCTGCACCTGGTGCCGGCATAGCTTAGCAAATTGTCGTGGGGCCAGGAGCGGATTTCTCCCATAACTTAGCTTACCGTGACGCGACAATAGGTATGCAGTGAGGATAATATACTATTCTCACTGCATATATAATTAGCGTGTCACGGAAACATGCCACACATTCCACCAATCGCGGAGTTTCTTAGCAGGCGGGGTCGTGCATGATCCTTTGCGGCCCCCTGCTATAAAATTAGACAGCGCAACGTGAAATCTCGCAGTTTGACGGGAATGCCTAAAGGAAGCGCTTTTCGCCCCACCCTCCTCCCCTGGTGGCGGTGACCACTTCACCCAGCCTTGCTGCATACCTTTTGCCTAGGCAGTCGCGGATTTCTCCCATAACTTAGCTTACCGTGACGCGACAATAGGTATGCAGTGAGGATAATATACTACGTTGAGTAAAATGCGAATCTAGCAGGGATTACTTCTGTCTACATGAAATGAAATCGAATGAAGCAATTTCGAAGAAACTCTGACAGAAAACAGTCCTATGTCACAGGTATAATATGTGGTAAAAACATTACCTCAATCAGTTAAGAAGACATTGGTATCGACGAATTAAACAAACGTAAGGTGAATATTTAATTTTTTTAATGAAAATATTCAACCGAATTTTATTCCAAAACGCTCTCGTATAATTTTTTAAAAATTCTTAATCGTGAAGAACTACATCTAGGCTTCAAGGAACATAAGGTGGTTTTAAAAGTTTACGTCTAGATGTCGAGAAAAATGGTCATGTGTAAAATGCATGACGTCATCGCTGCGTTGCTATGGTAACACCGATGCCAATCAAAACTACTTGTTTGGAAAGTTCATTCTATTTCTAGTAAAGTGGTGAAGTAGCTAGTCAGACGGTGCTCTGACAGCGAAGTATCAGCCATTCAAATTCGGGAAGGTATGCCCTTGCAAACTGAGATGAGCCACCTTAACTATAAAACAAAAGAAAACGGCTATGGATAGACTAAGACATATCATTTTTAAGCGGCCGATGCATCATGGGCAT
Source organism: Desmophyllum pertusum (assembly GCA_029204205.1). NCBI lineage: Eukaryota > Metazoa > Cnidaria > Anthozoa > Scleractinia > Caryophylliidae > Desmophyllum > Desmophyllum pertusum. Next base: position 1,093,612 of record MU826840.1, on the reverse strand, counting down.
CGAGCCGCTTCAAGAAATGCACTTTTTTTTCGTGTCGCTAGCCTTAGTCCTCTTCACGGTTGACATGATGTTATCGCTCTAAAATTAGCCAGTAGAGAATTTCTCTTCCACATTCTTTCTGTAGTGTCGTGTAAGTGCGTAGATGTATTTAGTTTATTACAGTAATCGCATTGGAAAAAGCAAAGACAAATGTCCCACAGCAGCGAACAGCAGTGTTGTTGCAAAATGTGCTAAATTTTGTTGTGTGACCTTTTCTCGTTATTCGATCCCACGGTTGACATGACGCAATCTCTGGTCATGTAAAGATGATGCAATAGAGGTATTGTGCTATCACAGGGAGCAGAGGAGCTAAATTTGACTTGTGCCAGTTTCGATCCAAATGCTTTATACGTACGTGACCTTTGCGAGTTTCGATCTGTTTGCTTTCATACGCGGTGTATTGCGTTACTGCGTTATTCGATCTTTTTGTTTTCGTTTTTTCGTCCCAGCGGGAATTCCTTAGGGTCACATGCACACTTCGTGCCTCGCTCGGAAAGCTTTCGGAAAGCTCGGTCGTTGCCCTTCGGGCAACGACCGGAAAACCGACCGATTACCCGCTGGGACGAAAAAACGAAAACAAAAAGATCGAATAACGTAACGCAATACACCGCGTATAAAGCAAACAGATCGAAACTCGCAAAGGTCACGTATAAAGCATTTAGATCGAAGCTCGCACAAGTCAAATTTAGCTCCTCTGCTCCCTGTGGTGCTATGAGCATGAAGCAATCCGCATTGGAATTTCTCTTCCTGATCGCAGTTACGATACCCCGTGGTATATGTTTTTGTAAACGTGATTAGTGTCCTTGGATTAGTGGTATTAAGATAAATTAAGGTATGTTTTCAAATGACTATTTGTCATTAGTTGATGGCATTTAGATATATATTTCAGTTTCTACACAGTAATCTTAAATTTAACCTATGAAGACCTATGAAGTCTGGAATAAGCTTATTAATCGTTTGTCGTGAAAGGTTTTAACATTCACACTCTTCCTACAAGAGATGAATAATTCAAATACTTTCTGTCTAGAAATCAAAAATGTGTGCATAAGAAAAGTGATTATTTTTAATACTAATCTGTGAAGCTGAGCATCTTAAAGTTAACCTATGAAGTCAGGAATAAGCTTATTAATCGTCTTTTCCTACAAGAGATGAATAATTCAAATACTTGCGGTGGAGAAATCAAAATATGTGCATAAGAACAGTGATTCTTTTTAATACTATTAAATATGTGAAGCTGATCATGTATGTGCTGATGCAGAGTTTCAGAATGTAGTTGGATAACAAACAAAAAGTCGTCTTTCTTACTTCAGCAGAAATGAAACTTGATGACTTGAAATGACACAGGGAGCAGAGGAGTCGAATTGCTGGTTTGCAACCATTCCCAAGAGATTTAAATGACAAAGACCCTGGCGGCCATGTTGGATGACAGGAACAATAAAACTAATTAGAATTCTTTTGTTAATGGTCATCCAACATGGCGGCGATGACGTCAGTTGCAAACCAAGAATTGCGTTACTGCGTTATTCGATCTTGTTATTGTTTTCTCTTTGTCGTCCCAGCGGGTACTTAATGATCGAATAATGTAGTAACGCAATACACCGCGTATAAAGCCGAATAGATCGACTCACAAAGGTCATCGTATAAAGCATATAAATCGAAACTCGAAAAAGTCCAATTTTGATCCTCTACTGCCTGTGGAAAATATTGAAAATGTTTACATACGGTAGCTTCCTGATCTCAGTCTTTACATATGGATGGAAACGAATTCAAAAAAAGCACCACACACGACATAAACTTTGTTGAATCATAGAAATCAAGATTACTCTTTAATCACTGTCTGTGATCTTTCTTGAGCTTGTCACAAAGTTCCCTTTTGTTGTTTGAATCGGAAGTGAGCTATCAAAATAATCATTGATAAAAACAACTGTTTTATCAACTGCCACGTATTTGAGTTGTATTTTAACTAATCAATCATTTTTTGTTCAATTTATTAAGCGGCCGATGCCCTATATGGGCATCGAGCCGCTTCAAGAAATGGACGGTTTTTTTTCATGTCGCTAGCCCTACCTCATTAAACGAACGATAAAACTCGGTCCCAAAAACATAACAGTTTTTCTTACACAATTCCACAGCATATATGTCATTCACAATTTATTTTCACGTTGAGCGAAAACACATCTGTGCCCTTGTTGATTATGATGCAATTGACATAAGCTCAAACTTACGCTAGCCAAAATATTGCATCACCCAGTCACGTTTTTCGTCACGCAGGCTCGAAGTTGACTCTTAGATTTGGCGGGAGAACCTCAGAGTAAACTGACCGAGGGGGTGGAGGGGTGCATTGTTCTTTCTCCCCTCAAGGTGAAATTGGCCCGGGGGGGTTCTCCCAAAAAATTTGGGTGGGGGTGTGCCGCTGGGCTATAACAACCCTAATTTTGCGAACCTGTTCCAGACTAAGGGCCTGTTTACATGGATGGAGGGTGACCCGGGTTCCCGGGTCACCCTCCCTCCATGTAAACAGGCCCTAAATGTTGAAAAAAGATACCCTATTCCGGACGATTCTTAACGATTTTCTTTCTAACCCAAAAGGCTAAACTACTAAGCAGCACTGCGAAGTTCTACTGCTTCCATCACCGAGCCGGAATCTTGGATAGTTCTATAAATTGATACACTCCGTCAAGAGACTATGATATCATAGTCTCTTGACTCCGTATAACGCTTGTCCACCGAACTAAAATATATTTCTCTAAAATAATATAGTCTCTATTAAAATAGTGGGTTTTTTGTACAACCGAGGTCAAGTTCTAAGTCAGCGACCTACTATGTCACTATGCAAACACTCAAAGAGATTAAGACGAAATCCATTAGAAAATCGAGTAATATTTCTGGCCAGTGGACAAAAATCCTGTACTACGACGCCATAAGCTTTCACGCTTAAACTAGACATTCATGAGCCGTACCATAACGGTATTCACCAAATAATATAACTCCACAATCCTTAAATTGCTTTCCGCCTTGATTACTCGATTTTCTAATGGATTTCGTCTTAAAATTCAACAACCAATAGCCTTTCATTTCTCAATCTTGTGCAAATTACTCAATTACCGATGTCTTAAGTCAGCTCATGACAGGGGAAAGATAGAGAGAAGAGGACACAACCAGAAAACCTGTTCGCATGTACACCATGATTACAGAACGTAAGTTAATTTATTGTATGTAGGAAAATCAGATGTGTGTGTCTTAAACAGGGTCATGTTCAGGGTTTGAGTGGCCCGGCCGCACCTCACTACCAGAGCGTCTGTCGATTACCCTCCCTCCCACCCTTGAAGGGAGTGGGGGGGGGGGGGGGGGGTGGGGGGTTTAGGGCATCAATTAATAGTGAAATAACTGGTTTGCAGTGCGGACATGTGTGGGCTTGCATTTATTAGCACTTCACTGTTCATGAATCAACGAACAATTGCAAAATTGTATTCCTCAAATGTCTCAAAACAATCACAGATTTAAGTTAACGCATTTATTATGTCTGACACTGAAGCAATTTTAGGAATGTGATTTGAACCTCTGATTTGCTACTTTTTTTGAAATTACATTTGAACAGGAGCAATAATCACTGAGCTATTGTAATTTTCCGAATACTCTGCTCTTTTTCTAGTAAGAAATGAAGCGTACTGAGTTGTTTGTTTTGCTGGAATCGAAACCGAAATTAAAGTTTGGAAAGGTCTGCAAAGGTCATAAAGTAATTAGGATTTGGCTTTTGATAAATATCGTCACAAATATCTCGGTACCTTCGGTAAACAATGATTGTGATCATCTCTCAAGGGTGCGAGTCTAATTTTGTCCAATGACGACAAAGCATTCGAAGAGGACCGTAATGTTTGTCAAATAACTATAAGGCATTCATTGTTATGGCTACTGCGCTTGCGCAAGTGGCCATTATTGTCGTCGTCGAAGCATTCTTTGTAACATTCCTTCGTAAGACTTTGTAACAATTCTTTGAATAACTGAACATGATATGGCATTGTTCGATTGCTTCGCTTCATTGACGGTGGTGTCAAGTGCAATGATTAAAACTGGAAGATTGGCATATTTAGTGGCAATATGGAGAGAAATTGCGTTGCAAAATAAATATGAAAGACAAGTTTGTTTTTAAATGTTTCTATTTACGTAGGTGTATTTCTTTGACAACTACACGAACAGGGTCGCATTTGGTTGAGCCACATTGTTGAAGCTTTTTTTGAGAAACCGCTGGTCTTTTAGAGTCCTTCGCACAATTCATTTGTTTGAGTTGTACTATCGTTATTGAAGTTTCCTGAAATAAAGATAATAAATATTATAAGTTGCTAAAAAGGGAATAGGTTAAATTAAGATATTTACTAAGAAGGACGGATAATTTTTTTTTTCTAGTTAGTAATGTTTATGTGGGAGCTGTATTTGCTTGGCTAGGCTTCCAGGAGACTTACGTTTAAGCCTCACGCGCGAGGGGTGAAGCCGCAGAGTTTTTGAAAATCATTCCGGCACAGCTTCAGTTGTTTAAAGGGTGATGAAACAGTATAAAACGAGCAATTGATAACTGAAGAGATAAATGAAATTTCTACAGGTAAAACTTGATAGACTCATTTAGTCACACGCGCGAGGGGTGAAGTCAGAGAAGAAAGTATTGCTGAGGGACCAAATTAATTTATTTTTAGATCCTGTTATGTCAGCGCGAATGCTGCTGTGTAAACAAAGATATTACATGTTAAATTAATATCGTTAAACTGTATGACGACAATCAGAAGAGTATGAGTGATGAGTGATTTGAGAATTTTGTTATGTCAGCATGAATGCTGCGAATGCTGTTGTGACAAAGATCAAAGCCGCGTATTGGATTGCAGAAAAAAATTAATTCACCGCGCTTTCGGGAGTCTGTCGTTGGACATCGTGACAAAATGATATTTTCAAAACGAGGAATGATTTTAATATGAAAATATCTTCTAAAATTATAGACGAACTTATCTGCTTGGTTTGTGTGAAATATCGAGACCAATTAAATCTTGGTATGTAGACGAAAGATAAGATCATCTGATTTGAGCACAGTTTCCGTTGTTTTAAGAAAACAGTGGGTGATTGTATTCAAATTAGCTTGTGTTTTTGTTAGATGTACTGATCAAAATGACATGAAGGTAGATAAACTGAACAGAGTTTGTTGTCCGCAACTGAGAAGTCGGCGAGCTAGTTTACGAGAGCAGAGTGTTGCTAAAAGTGACCTGAGAAATTTGTTACGTTAAACGTGAATCGTGTAGTGTACTGTAATTATCCTCTCCAGTTAGCTATGATATGAGCAGAGTCACCTCACGCGCGAGGAGCGAAGCCCGGGGTGTGTGTGGGGGGGGGGGGGGGGGTACTCCCAAAACATTTGGGTAGGAGTGTGCCGCTGGGCTATAAAACCCCTTACCCTGCACCAGACTACAAAACGCTAATTTTGCGACACTGTTCCACACTAAATGTTAAAAAGATACCCAGTTCCAGACGATTTTTTCTAACCCAAAAGGCTAAACTAGTAAGCAGCAGTTGTAAAGCTTCTTCAGTCTACGCGTTTCGATTCGAGTAACAATTAACGATACTTGTGCCAACTTCTAGGAAACTGATACCCTGTTCCAGACCAAAAATTGTTGTTTGTTATACCCTGTTGCAGACCAAACTGCTTAAAAACCATACCCTGTCCAGCGGCACGTTCCTATATAGCGTATATAAGGGAGTGCCCCCCCCCCCCCCCCCCCCCACCTCCGGAGCGAAGCCGCGAGAAGAAGCGACCAGCATGGCTGCGTAGCTGGCGATTTTGTTGGCGCGCGATGGCAAAATGCGCGCGTGCCGAAGCCATGAACGAAAACGAGGGCAAACCACGCGCGTGGCCGCCGAAACTGCTAGCTACGCAGGCTGAAATGTCTGTTTGGAGGACTTGGAGACGATTGACTTGAAGCATTTACAGTTGTTATAGTACCCTGGGTGAAAAGGTTGTTTTCCTCTGCTCAAACTGAGCGGTGAGTCACGACGGCAAAACCGGAGTAAAACAAAATCGCTTTTTTTTGCTGTCCTTTATCTTCGTCAAGGAAAAAATATCCTCAGACGCCCTGTTGTAGTGGTGTACCAAGTCTACACATAAAGTTCGATCTACGTAGTAGTTTTAGTTAGCATTTTGTGTCCGATAATAATAGTTTATTTTAATCTTTATATCACGCAATGTTATTTTTCGCTGTAACGTCACATATTATGCGTGACATGTACTTGTAAAACATATGGGCTAAAAGTAGATCACGTACAGTTTGGTTGTAAAACAAAGAATGCTTGTAACTAGTTAAGGCGAAGTTTAGCGGTTACAACCGCAACATTCTTGTATTTCCTAGTGTATATAAGACATTGTTGTAAGAGGTTAAGCCTCAGAAGCGAACGGAATAGAACGGTTAGAATATAGAACGGAACGGAATTGTAAAGAACTGTGAATCTACGAATAAACGCATTTTATATTGGAAAGATACAGTCCTCAAGTTGATTGTGAACCAGCACGGGAGATAATCCCGACACATTTCTGTGAAATGTAATTACCTTTTCCAGCCCGCTTTGAATTGAGGTTGATCGCTCACAGCTTCAGTTCAGTTGAAGACTGTTGATGCAACTGTACCTATGAGTGATTCAAACAGAATCACTACATGGTGGAGTCACGTTTTGCTGTGTGCATGTGTCGAGGAAAGATAAGACGGAAAAATACAGATACATGTTGATCTTGGGTTGAAAACAACAGTGACGTTAGACTATGTGTTGACATAAGATAACAGAATTGCGGTTTCTTTGTAAAGGATGTAAGTCATTAAGTTGCGTCTTTATTGATAAGAAGATAAAATTTAAGTTGTACCAGTCCAAATGGCTGTTCTGTGGGCTTCTGTGGCTTATTTGCTGCCGTTTGGGGGGGTCTGGGACGGCCGGGCAAGTTCTAATTTGTATTAGTGTATAGTGGGGAAAAATCGAGATTTTCTTTTACCACAATGCATCTTTTTGCGTGACATTATAGCAGGAAGCAAGATGAGAACTGTTCTTTGATGGATTCTTGTGTAATAATTCGTCGTCTATTTATAATATGTCAATAATTTTGCGGCGTGTAATTGGTCGGGTTATTACACAATTACAGAGATAAAGGCAAATAACTTTGACAGTTTTGGCAGGGTTTTTTTCGGTTTCTCAGGTTTCTTACTTTCGTGAAGTCAAATCCCTTCGTTTTGACTGTGATTGAAACGCCTCCGTATTAAGCAACGTCTAATGACTGCAATAAAAGCCCAAGGAAGTGAAACGTTTGTGCTACGCCTGTCACGCAGGCTACTTTTGTGTGAGCACAGTGAGCAGAGAACGTTTAGGTCTACAAGGGTCAAACACCGGAAGACAGTTGTCAAACATGTCATGACAAATGAAAATATACAGTGCACAGATAAGCGAGGTTAACTTTGTGTGAGAGCGGAAAGTGTCCGTTGTCCGTATTAAGAGCGGTTTGCTGTAAGGACCGACTAAGGGATGCAAGATAGAAAAAAGCGTTTTCCCAAACTTTGCCAGAATAAAGTCCTCGGTGAACTAGTTCTAAAAATATAAGTTTCGGGTCGTTTAGAATTTTATTTATTATTTAGTGAATTTTTTTGTGTTTTGCGCTTGGAGGCAGGCTAAATTCACGCTGAAATCGAGACTTTTGCGAAAGCTCCCGTTTAAATATTGAAAGCCTTTTCGAAAAGATTAACCCATGGAGTCAAAATCTGTTATTTCCATAGGTTATTAGCGGTATAAAATTTAAATTAAACGTAAACCTGAATTTTTGACGAAATTTTTAAATTTACACCCTTCAACCTTCGTTACAACAACCGAATTTTGGCTAAATTCAAGGCTCAAAAAAGCAATCTGGTACATGGATTTACCCAACGAGACTATACTCCGAGGAACTACAATCATTTCAACTAAACATCAGGCGAAAAAAAAATTGGGGTAAATAAAACGGAAAATTCTGAGAGCGTTTTCAAAACAGGTCACTTGAGCAATATGAGCGACCCGTTGACCTTGCGTGACAAAGGGGAATCAACAAACGGTAGCTCTTAAAATGGATTCCTTCGTCGAAATACGCATCAGTTTGCTTTTCTGTTATGTTTTTAAGTAGAGGAAACTAGATTCTTGAATTTGGAGTTGTGTACTCGCAGTGCTAAGCTATGAAGGGAGATTTAGACAAGTATATTTTGAAATTTCACCCACTCTGCTTAGACGGTTCCGATATGTTGATCACGGAATTATACATTGGAAGTCTGTTTACAACGCAAATGTGGCATCATCTAAGAAGTAAAAGTCAATTGACCGAATATTCCTTACCTTCGTAAGCTTTTCCTGCCTGGAAACCACAGCATTTTTAGCAAAACACAGAGCAAGATCGCCGAGTCATATCGCACGTGGAGCCAAGTTGTCAAATGTTTCTATATGTTAACGATTAACCAGGCAAACCACAGGACACCCAGTAGTTGTAGTCACATCCCATCGTGGCGCTCAGTTCTTTATAGCACAACAGTGCATTTTTACGCTATAAATTTGACACCTTCACAGCTGTATGTCGAACGCTATAAATATGTATGTATTCGATTATCCTGCATTGGTCAATCACACACGTAAAGAGCACCACACCCCGGACGTGGCACGGCTGAGAAGCGAGGTATTGACCCATGTTTGGGTATAGGGGTGCCGCTGAGGGTTTGAAAACCTGACCCTGTTTAGGACAAAAAAAATAAAAAACCCTAAAATACCTACCCTGTAGGACAACATCCTCTATTTTAGGACCCTGTTTAGGTTTCAATGTAGCTTATCACGTTTGACTGATACGCGGCAAACGTCTCCGATCTCTAAATACTGTATAAACCATATTTTTACGACGACAATCGTACAACCATACCCTATTTAGGACAGGTTCAGACCCTGTTTAGGACAGACTCGCATAAAATTATATACCCTGTTCAGGGCAGAGAGGCCAAAAACCATACCACGTCCAGCGGCACGTCCCCGTATAGGCCACTTATATTTAAGGGAGTACCCCCCCCCCCCCCCCCACCCCCGGGATACCCGCCTGGGTGAAGTACACCACAGCATCCCTTGGTTTTTAGAACCAGCTGTGCGACATGCAAAAGAAAGGCAGCATGAGAACACATAGCATCGCCATTCACTGTTTGTGAATATTTTGGCGTGTGCACAGACGGATTCCATGCAAGGCGCAAGGCGGAGTAACTTTCTTCCTTAGGGGAGCTTGTCAACTGGGTGTGGCTGATTTGCCGTCTAAGAGGATTAGCGGATGTTTATTTAAAATTCGGCCTTACAGACCCGGCGTTTATAGCCACGTTTTTTGTTGATTTTACCATAACCTTTGCTGAAATAAAGGACTTTTAATAAAGCATTAACAAAATCATCCACTAAACAAAAATTTCAACAACTTTGTCTCTATTCAGACTAGTGACAAACTTTGATACAAAAAAGTCATTGTGAATGAGTGGTTGGTTGGTTGGTTGGTTGAATAGTGAGCAAAACTGATACATCGAGCTGTTATGCCCTGGTGGCTCGTGAACTTAATAAAATAAACTCCGGAACTCAAATAAACGCCGGGACCTCGATTAAGCGCCGCCGGTGTTTATTTGAACTCAGTGTTTATTTAGGACCCGGCGTTTAATCAAGAAAATACGGTACTAGTGAAAATGACAGCCGTCGTATTCCCATCTTTGTTTCACTTGAAAATTCCTTGTATTATTTGTTGCCAATTGGTATTTATTAGCAGATAAAAATGTTTTTACTGTAAATTGGAGTATGCACAGTGCATGGTATTGTGTTTGTTAAAACTGGGTTATGTGTCATGGAATAAATAAAAAGCAAATCGAATATTACAAAAAGGCGCTATGCATGTCTTTTTAACTATTTATATTTTTAATGGAGTCGATTTATACGTACGTATACAGGGACTTAGTTCTATCTGTACTCGGAAAGGCGCCTTGAAGGGATTGGAAGAAGGGGTTGGAGGGATCTCCCACCCCTCTCTTGAAGGGTTATTTGAGTCTAGAGAGATATAGAGACATACCCCATTTGGAGACATGCTTTAAGAGCCCAATGCGTCTTGTGCACGTCTTTATACTGGAGACATATAAGCAGACGAACTAAATTATTTGTAAATTATCATGGCGAACACATTAAACTAAACTAAACTAAAACAAATGTTTGCCCAACTTCGTCGAGACCCCGGGGGGGGTACTCCCTATAATGGGACTATACGGGGAGGCTCCGCCCGAAAGGGGTCCTTTTTTAGGCTCGAGGTATGTGAAAGGGTAGGGATTTCACGAGTTGAAGTATATGAAAAGGGTAGGGATTTCACGAGTAAATTATATTACTGTTTTGGTTAACATCTCTACTGGTAATGCTTGATGATTTCTGGTGATATATATTGTTCATTAAGTTCATTACAAGGGTATAGAAAAGGGATGCAGTGCTTCTACTGTAGGTATGTGAAAGGGGTACCATTTTCATAATTTCTATGGAAGGTATATGAAAGGGGTACCATTTTCTATGGAAGGTATATGAAAGGGGTACCTTTTCTGTGAAAAAATGGTATATGAAAGGGTAAGGGGTTGGACCTCTGGCGGAGCCTCCCCGTATAAAACTTTTTTGAGTACCCCCCCCCCCGGGGTCGAGACGAACTATCTGCTTAGTTCGTCTTGGCAGAGGAACTACATAGATAGTTCGTCTGGACGTATAATCCGTCTGTGTGCCCGTATTTATACACAAGCGGATTATCAACTACCAGACGGAATATCACCGTACTGTAGTCACCTATTTGTGTCGACACGCAACGCGTGACGACACAAATAATGGCTGCGCAGGTGACTAACCGTACTGCTGGGTGTCTTGTGGTTTTGCCTGGTTAATCGTTAACATATAAAAACATTTGACAACTTGGCTCCACGTGCGATATGACTCGGCGATCTTGCTCTGTATTTTGCTAAAAATGCTGTGGTTTCCGGGCAGGAAAAGCTTACTAAGGTAAGGAATATTCGGTCAATTGACTTTTACTTCTTAGATGATGCCACATTTGCATTGTAAACAGACTTTCAATGTATAATTCCGTGATCAACATATCAGAACCGTCTAAGTACAGTGGGTGAAATTTCAAAATATACTTGTCTAAATCTCCCTTCATAGCTTAGTACTGCGAGTACATAACTCCAAATTCAAGAATCTAGTTTCCTCTACTTAAAAACATACAGAAAAGCAAACTGATGCGTATTTCAACGAAGGAATCCATTTTGAGAGCTACCGTTTGTTGATTTCCCTTTGTCACGCAAGGTCAACGGGTCGCTCATATTGCTCAAGTGACCTGTTTTGAAAACGCTCTCAGAATTTTCCGTTTTATTTACCCCAATTTTTTTTTCGCCTGATGTTTAGTTGAAATGATTGTTGTTCCTCGGAGTATAGTCTCGCTGGGTAAATCCATGTACCAGATTGCTTTTTTGAGCCTTGAATTTAGCCAAAATTCGGTTGTTGTAACGAAGGTTGAAGGGTGTAAATTTAAAAATTTCGTCAAAAATTCAGGTTTACGTTTAATTTAAATTTTATACCGCTAATAACCTGTGGAAATAACAGATTTTGACTCCATGGGTTAATCTTTTCGAAAAGGCTTTCAATATTTAAACGGGAGCTTTCGCAAAAGTCTCGATTTCAGCGTGAATTTAGCCTGCCTCCAAGCGCAAAACACAAAAAAATTCACTAAAAAATAAATAAAATTCTAAACAACCCGAAACTTATATTTTTAGAACTAGTTCACCGAGGACTTTATTCTGGCAAAGTTTGAGAAAAACGCTTTTTTCTATCTTGCATCCCTTAGTCGGTCCTTACAGCAAACCGCTCTTAAGGGCTAATGTAAGATAAACTAGTATACCTGATAGGTAGAAAATGCTGCCGGGGGAAAGGAATGCGCAGTATGCGCATAAGTAGAAGTTTGAATGGAAATATAATTTATTTCTTCGGATGAACTATAACCACTGAACGCAACAAAACTTACCAAACAGCAAGATCAGCGAGCAGATTCAATATTACTCCTTTGGAAGCTTCTTCATTCACTTCGGAAGCTTCTTCATTCACTGAGTGCACAGCACATGACGCTGGTTTACACATGACGCTGCAGTTTATTACTATATGTTAATTGTGTAACCTAAGTCTCAAAAATGTCGTTATCAGTTAAGTGAAGGTATACGATCACTTTAATGATACTCCTTAGAAATCTGTTTCTTAGAGTTTTACAAAGAGCAATCAGCCCCATGTAAACAAGCTCTTCATAAAACATCTGCAACTCCTTATGGAGCACCCAACGAGTTAACGAACAACAAAAGCCGTTGCTTACATTCTCAACAAGCAAGGCCTTCTCGTTGATGTTTAATCTTATATTGACGATTTTTACGTTGCCGAGAGAAAAAAACACGAAAGAATATATTTTGATCGCATGACTCATTGAGTTGTTTGGAGCCAAAAATACTCGACCGTATATCTTTTGATCGCATTAAATTAGTGGCTTTAATTGCATTCACGTCAACACCTTGACAACAAGTGTCGCTGTTGCCGCTACTGACTCCATTCTCGTCCCCAGAGCTACGCGGTTTTTTTTAAATGTTGTGACCAGTAGCTCTGGGGACAGTAAAAAATACGAATTTTTGGATTGGCTGATGAAAACTGCATGCGTAATGAGGAAAAAAATAACACACTAGTGCGCACGGCATTCTGTTTCCGGTTTCCTCGAAAAATGGCGCCCGCGTATATCTAGGCTGCGATCGCGCGCGAGCAGGCTCACAATGTATCGATCGCTTGCGATCGCTTGTTTTGTTCTTGCACACCATTTTGTTGCTTGGCTCATAGTCCCTACTATGCTTGGCTGTAGCAAAGAAGCAGAGGGTATTTGTTTAAAATTCGAACGTTATAAACCACGATGAGCCAATTCTGACAGTTCTGCCCAGACGATGCATTCCCAAGGAAATTTGTCTTCGCTACTTGTAGAAATACGAATACAAGATCAAGAAATTCGTCAACATTTGACTGTACACAATGTATCACGTCCCTAAAAAGCCGATCCTTTTTTCTGCTATTTGACTGCGTTTTAAGGTACTCTGTTTATGCTAGAATTGAGTCTTGTTGGGAAAAATGTTCTCTGTTGTTCAGTTTGGTCTTGGTGGAATTTGAACAAAAATGGTATGTAACCTATTAACATACAGTTCACTGTGATTTATATTGCCATTTATATTAGTACACGCAGAATAATAATGTACAGCCCTTGGCACTGCTTATTTTCAAATAGAACATTGTTTATATAATCTTAGTTGCCATTTCCTTTATTCCTATGATTTTTCTCTCTCTTCCCAGAGGAAATTAGATCCTGATCAGTATAAGAAGTTCTAAATGTCACCTCTTATAGTTCAGTGAAATACTAATGTTTAACATGTCTGACCATTCATTTGTTATACAGGGGTGGGCTGGAGGAAAATGTAACAAATTATACCCCAAAAAATTTCCCTGCCCCCCTTGAATTTTAAATCTTTTTTCAAGACCCCCCAATCATCTTGAGTTATACAGTGAACTCTCTCAAAGCGCACACCACTATAAGGTGGACACCTCTCAAAGGCAGACATGGCTGGCTGGCTTATCCTGGCCGAATTTAACTTGTCTGTCTCAACTGAATTCTCTGTAAGGTGGACACCTCTCTTAGGCAGACTAGAGCTGGTCCCGAGGGTGTCTGCCTTAGGGCCTGTTTACATGGATGAAATGAATGTTTTATTTCCATTAACCGTCTTACTGCAACAAAGTGTTATTTCTGTTGAATGAGCTTGTCAACAGAGATAGCCCGCCTAGGAGGGTGACCCGGGTTTGACCGTTTACATGCAGAAAAGATAGCCCGCCTAGCCGGGTGACCCTGGCAAGCAGACAGGGTGACCCAGGTAGGCGGGTGACCCTGTCCGTCATGTAAACACTTCAGTGTGCTTTGTAAAGAAATGTATGAAAAGTTGGCCCTCCCAGGGTAGCCCGGCTAGGAGGGTGACCCGGGTATCCATGTAAAACAGGCCCTTAGAGAGAGCTCACCGTATTTGAGAACTCCCTCCCCCCTCTTCCGCACCTTCCCCACAATCTAAAACCCAGAAAAAACCCCAGTGATTTTTGTGAAGAATGACAGTTTAAAGCCCAGGGGGTTTGTGGTGACTTTTTGGGGGTGAAAGATTTTGGTAAGAACCTTTTTTGGGGAGGGGGGATTACAAAAAGAGTAACCCAGGGTTCTCATATCGAGAGTTCCGTTTGTTGTTTCCCAGAACAAAAATGTATTGCTCCCCAATTTCAAAGAATGACTGCAGTCTGACATACATATGCTTGATGAATAAAGAAGGGTGAACCCAAAAACTGTCTGAAATTCTATTTATTTATTTTTTTTAAATTCCTTTGATGAATTATTAATGAGTTTGAGAATTTCATTCTCAACAACATAATTATTTTCAACAACATAATATACAACAATTGTTCTAAAAAGTAAGCAACTGGCATATTTTAATCATGATTCATATTATAATAATCAATCATGTTCTTGCATAGAGTGTAACATTAAAAGACTGTTTTTGTTGTTGTCATCTTTACTTGTATATTTATCTCCGCCACTTGCTTCCTCCAATCCCCTGGAGGGAGGGTACTCAACGAAAATTTGGATGGGGGTGTGTGGCGCGCTTCTTCAAACCCTTACCCTATTTCAGACCAAAATATGTGATTTTCCTTACCCTATTTCAGACCTGACCCTTAAAATTGCCCTCTTTAAGAGCCAAAATCTATACCCTATATTTTCAGACAAGTAGGAAAATATATCCATTATTTGAGACCAAAATGTTCAAAATCTATACCCATTTTCTGAACCAAAACGGCTCAAAAACCATACCCTTTGGCACTGCACATACCTATATAGCTTATATAGGAGAGTTCCCCCACCCCGGGCTCCAATCACTTCACTTACAAACCTGTTTGCAGTCTGCAGTGTTTGTGAAGTACAAAACTGGACAGGACTTACCAGTACCTACCACCTGCAATATTGTGTAGCATTCTGTCACATAATAGGCTGAAGAGCATGTTGACCGTTGCTTATGTCATACAAATAATTCAGTTCTGATACTGTTCAATTTCCATTTATTTATGTCTTCGCTGAAAAAACTGTTGCAGTGTATGTGAGACCAATGTTAGTGGCAGATCTAGGGAGGGTCCTGGGGAGCTATCTCCTCTCCATTCTTGAAAAATGTTTTTGTTCAAATTTTTTGAACAAGAAAAGACCCACCTTCACTCCCTGACGTTTTAGCAAGGAAATGCCCATCTTAACTTTACCCACCCCACTGAATGTGAATAAAAAAATAAATCAACTTTATTTATACAGTCGAACCCCGATTAAGCGGTCACCCTCGGGGAAATGGCAAGTGGCCGTTTAATCTGGGTTGGCCGCTTAAACGGGGTTTCGTCAGAAATTAGCATAAGGCGTGGTATAAACGTCACTTTATCTGAATACAACACGCTTGGAGGCTTGTGACAACTGTTGTTTGAATATTTTAATAGTTTGTCTCCTTCTATTTCGGACTCTTATCAGTCATCAGGTTTTCAAAACAAGGCCAAACTACGTGTATTAGATTCTTCGTGGCCGCTTAATCGTGGTAAAAACAATAAGAAAGCCCTCATCGGGACGGCCAAAAGGTGGCCGCGGTTAATCCAACCACCGACAGGCCACCAAAATCTGGTCGTATTATCGGGGTGGTCATATTAAAGGGGTTCTTAAAAAAAAAATTTCTGACAGAATTTTAGTTCGGGACAAAAGAAAGTGGTCGTATTAACGAGGTGGTCGTAAGGCGGGGTTCCACTGTATTGTAACAAAGAACTTACACTCGTGCCACATAAGTCAGTGAACATCAAGCTCTTAACCAGACCATAACAGTACATTTTGTGCATGGTATTGCACAAAGAGAAGATTAATTAAATTTGCATACAACCCAAGAAGTCAGATAAAATTTATGTTGACCAAGTTCTTGTTCAAAGTAACAGTAATCAAGGCTGCTATATACAATATTATTATAATGTTGTCTATAGCAGCCTTGATTACTGTTACTTTGAACAAGAACTTGGTCAACATAAATTTTATCTGACTTCTTGGGTTGTATGCAAATTTAATTAATATTCTCTTTAATTTAATCACTTTTATAGCACTATTCACATATACTGATCAACAGCGCTTTACAATAATCGGAATAATTAATCCTAATATTAAAAACAAGTTAGAAATAAAAGTGTCGGGGGAGTTGCAGTCAACCGTTTTCTTTCAGTTACAGTGCTGCTACTGTTACCGGGGCCACTTAAACTAAACTAACCAATCAGATTACGAGAAACGAACAATGCATTCCATCAAATTTTGTGCTTCGGGTCATTGTTTTCTCCGCGCTGTTGATTGGCTCAAACGATTTTAGTTGGAATGCATTGCTCGTTTCTTGTAATCTGATTAGTTAGTTTAGTTTAAGTGGCCCCGGTAACAGTAGCAGCACTGTAAAATGCAGTTCAAATATCAACTTCTCATCACCCCTGTTACCCTTGGGTAAAACTTTTTTACTGGCTTTACAGTGCGACTACTTTAACCGGGGCCACTTAGACAAAGAAAACCAAACCATCTTACAGAATGGAAACGAAGAATTTCAACTTCAGTTGTTTGAGCTTATAAGTTTTCACTTCAATACAACCTTTCAACGTGGAATTAAGTTGAATTTCTCTATTCCGCTCTACAATATGTGATTAGTTTTCATTGCCTAGGTGGCCCCGGTTACAGTAGTCGCACTGTAACTGTAAAATTTAAGAAAGGAAAATTTATAAATCTTGCGAGTAAGGCATGTACTTGAAATCAATGTGGCAATACAAACCACAGTAGTATAAGCTTACAACACAAAATTTTTAAAATGCGATAACAGCACCAATAACAATTAGCAACAACAGCTTTTATTCTGATTTCTATTAACATCCGAGTGTTGAGCTTACCACTGATTAATGATGAAATCAACCTCATTCAAACAACGGTCTAATCGAGTGTCTATAAAACGACGATCGATCACGTCGTCAAAAAACAGCAGCATGTTTATAATTTTGGCACTCATACCTCGATCAGAATTGACACACGAGACGTTCCAAACCCGTTGATAAAACACATGAGCAATCTTTCTTCTGTAAGGCAACGGCATGTAGGGCTGATTTTTGTTCTTCAAACCGAAATCATCCAAAGTTCAACTTGCTTTCGCTGGCCAGTCGATTTTACTTCTTCGTCCGACTTCTTTCCAGAAGGAGTCGTCCCCAGCCTTTCCCTGTCCTATTACTGAGCACGCGCAGTTGAACATTTATAAGCGTTGAATACAGTGGGCATGCGCTACCGGATGTCGTGAATTTCACGACATCCGGTTGTCAGCGTTACCAGAGCCTACGTTTCGCCAACCACGTGACCAAAAGAAACGGAGGATCTGGGAACGAGAATGCTACTGACTCGTACTCCAGGACGGCATACTGTAAAACATGGACTGGACTGGATTTGTAAAACATGGATTTGTAAAACATGGATTTGTAAAACATGGATTTGTAAAACATGGATTTGTAAAACATGGATTTGTAAAACATGGATTTGTAAAACATGGATTTGTAAAACATGGATTTGTAAAACATGGATTTGTAAAACATGGATTTTGTAAAATGACACCACATCGCAAGATAGTCACGAAACCACGCTTTTCCTTTGCAAACTGAGTTCGTCGGATATATTTTCTTGTAGTATTTCATTGTATTTCATTGTGCTATTGTTGAAAAGCTGCGCGGACTTTAAACAAAGTGGAAATTGAAGAATATGCTGTATAAAATTGCGACAGCTCACATTCTTTCCTGCACGCTCCTCCATGCAATCAGACGCGTACAATGTACATTGGATAGCTGTCAAATTTGCAAATTCAAGTCAACACCTCAGGAAAACCTCAGGAAACGAAAACAAAGGTAAAAGCACGAATAAGCAAAAAAGTGTATTTTCATGCCAGTCATCTGTCAGTATAGCCATCAGCCGCCATTAGCATGACGGCCACTCTTTCTTATCGCGTCATTTATATCACAACACTGGCGCGCCCATATCTTTCGATGGTGCAATATCGCACAGTCTCCTACGCAGCCGTTATTTGTGTCGTCACGCAACGCTTCTCCCACTTAAGGTCATTCCATCGAAATAGAAGTTAAACTGGGAAGTTTCTGAAACTTTCCCTAGTTGAACATTGTGATGTAATGTTTCAAAATATAGAATAAAAAGAATAGGTCACCAGCCCCGCGAAAGAGATATAATCGACTAAAATACCTCATAATTCCTTACAAAATCAACCAAAACACGTATTTTTTCACGTTTTCAGTGATTATTAATTTGTCTGCACTGAGAATTGGTCTATACTTCTTGTATAGAAAGAAGATGATTACTAGACTTAAATATGCGAAAAAAAATGATGGGTCACCACGCTCGTTTACGAGAAAACGATCATTTGCCTCTCTGGCGAGCATAGCCATAATGAAAAAGCCGCCATGTTTTTAATGTGCGCGCGCTAATTACGCGCGAAATTATGCGCAGAAAGGATGCGCAGTGCAATAAGGAATGACCTTAAGTGGCGTTTAGTGGGGAGAAGCGTTGCGTGATGACACAAATAACGGCTGCGTAGGAGACTGCAATTGCGTGCCTTTTTCTAGTTTTTCTGTCAAACTTATTTTTCTTTTTGAAGAGGGAAAACCAAGTCCTGAAACATTTGCTGTTTTTAAAATCAAGCTTCATATATTTCAATTGGTTTATATTCGACAGCAACCCAGTTCGACACGGCGGCATAGAGATTTCTCCATTTTATAGCTTCCCCGTTTTAAATATACCCGCTTTGAAAGATTCCCCGCTTTTAAAGATTTTCCGCTTTTAAAGATTCCCGCATTAAAGATTCTCCGTTTTAAAGATTTAAAGATGTTAAAAAAGTGAATTATTTTCTATGAATTATTTTCTATGAAACTGCATCAGCATTACTGTCTTATATGCTTTACAAATCCACCTTTTAACAAAGCGTCAGAAACGTCAAACGCACGCTAGTATGCCGCCTTTTGAATTTGACGCACACCAGACATCAAAATAAAACACGGTTTTACTGAAGAAAAATGTATGATATGAAAGAATAATGTCGAAAAAACTTCATTATAATTACAACAGACATCCTAGTTCAAGAATTGGATCGATCTAGCAAGTTTTCGGCAAACGGTAACAGTCACGTTTTTGCGGATAGCTGTCAAAGTTACGGCGGTCAAAACAAAAGGAAAGGAATGTGGTTAGTGGGGAGAAGCGTTGCGTGATGACACAAATAACGGCTGCGTAGGAGACTCAGCGTCAAGCGAATGAAACAAAACAAAAATGAAACAAATCGTGCAATTCACAATGCAGGACAACAAACCAATCATAGCCGTTTTCTGTTTTGAGCGTGACCTGTGATTGATGAATTTCGATCCTATGTTTGCGTTTCCTGAGGTTTTCCTGAGTTTTGCTATCCAATGTACATTGTACGCGTCTGATTGCATGGAGGAGCGTGCAGGAAAGAATGTGAGCTGTCGCAATTTTATACAGCATATTCTTCAATTTCCACTTTGTTTAAAGTCCGCGCAGCTTTTCAACAATAGCACAATGAAATACAATGAAATACTACAAGAAAATATATCCGACGAACTCAGTTTGCAAAGGAAAAGCGTGGTTTCGTGACTATCTTGCGATGTGGTGTCATTTTACAAAATCCATGTTTTACAAATCCATGTTTTACAAATCCATGTTTTACAAATCCATGTTTTACAAATCCATGTTTTACAAATCCATGTTTTACAAATCCATGTTTTACAAATCCATGTTTTACAAATCCATGTTTTACAAATCCATGTTTTACAAATCCATGTTTTACAAATCCATGTTTTACAAATCCATGTTTTACAAATCCAGTCCATGTTTTACAAATCCAGTCCAGTCCATGTTTTACAGTATGCCCTCCAGGACGACCTTTTTGCACTGGCTCCAATGCAAAAGAATAATTATCTGCTACGTTAACTCCAACAGCCACTGGCGAAGTGTGCAGCTGTCGTTTAATAGAGCAGCCTGTGTTCGACCTCGTCGAACTTTCAGTTGTCGATTATTGATTATTATCGCGAACTCTCACGTTTCACCGCCTCCAGGTTTCTCTGTCAGTGATCTTCTTTTGAAACCTTTCCCCACGGGGGTGAGACTCCCCAATAATTATTATTTTTTTCTGTCTTCTTTTTGTCTTGAACGGGTTATATATTTTACGATTTTTTGGGTCTTAAACGGGGAATATATACGCAGGGTATGATTTTGAAGCTTTTCGTCGGGACAAACAAAACTGTCCGTAATAAGCGGGTGTCCGTATTAAGCGGGTGTGCGAAAGGGGAGGGGATTGCGTGTACTAACTTTCGAGTGCCTCCCGAGTTTGTAGGGGGGGTCCCGCCGGTAGGAGGCCGAATTTTTAATCTCGCCAAAAAAAGTCTTAAACAGCCCGGAATGACAAAATAACAGCACACATGACTCAATTGACATATATATATAAACTCTATCAGAGGTCTATAACTAGAGGTTTCATCTAGCATTGCGCGCGGCCCATCAGATTCGCAGTTAGGCTATTTTTAGACATTTTTCGCGCGAAACCAGCAGCCAATCACGCCACAAAAATGGTCAGTGAACGCGCCAGCTCGACAATTTTTGTTCAAGACGGTTTGTTCGTCGATTGAAGCGCTGGCTAAAATTATTAAGTAAAAAACCTTGGCCCTTCTAAATCAAACAAAAGTTAATTCCACTAAATAATGCACGAAGTTTGAAACGAAATATTTAATGGGAAATGCCTGTAAAATGTACAACTAATGCGACTGAAAGAGCACTAAAGGCAGCCTGAAATTAATTTACGGGAAGATCAGACAATTATTTAAGCTTAATTCGTCCAAAAAATGAAAACCTGTTTACAACACAAGTTTAAGCTTCGGTCTATTCAGTATTGTTACCTTGTATTTCGAAGAGGCTTGTCAATTCCAGCTGAATTAAGGTTTTAAAATCAGCACAATAAATATCCATGGATCAGATATACGGCAGTTCGTCACGCGTTCGTGACAGTCAATCATTCAAAGATCACTTCACAGTGAAATTCTCTTCGAAGACCACTCTCTTTCTTTCCATCCATGTAGATATTGAGGGTTTCCTTTGTTCTTTTACTTCAATGAACTTGATTTTAAGCTCAGACGTTCGTTAATTCTGTAGTCGCGCAAGTTTTGCCCGCCGTATACATGTAAACAAGTGAAACCTTCGGCTGCGTATAGCTGTCCGTTCAACTTGTAAAATGAATATAATGTTCAGCTCCACAATTATTTCGAATCTTCCCATGTTAAGCTAAACCATCTGCACAATTTTCCAGAATATACGTAGCTTTGGAGAAATTGAGTGAACATTAATCCGCGGAGAAAACTTTGTCTTGCTTTCTTTTCATTCAACTTGCCAACTGGACACCGCGCCAGAAGTTTTGCCGCCGAATCCATACAAATCATGCTTCATTTAGATTGAACTGAAAAATCACTCAGTCGACTTATAGTTTTACAAAAAGTATACCGAAGTTTGACCTAAATTTAGTGAAGTATTTAAACAATTATTACATTCTGCTGTGACGCTTTTTCGCTTTTCCTTGGCCGGCAAAGTTTCTGCCTTTGAGTAGCGCTCGCATATCATTAAAAATGGTTTAACGTGATTGGCTGCTGGTTTCGCGCGAAAAATGTCTAAAAATAGCCTAACTGCGAATCTGATGGGCCAAGACCCAATACCAGAGATGGAAACCTCTAGTTATAGACCTCTGACTCTATTGAATAATACAGATCAAGTTGACTCTTAAATCTAAACTTGTGAACCAAATCTCAACCGTCACAGTAAGTCTGTAGTTCGTGACCTGAATAATGTAAACACTGACCACTCAAACATAGGATGGTCTGCCTGTGGTATAAACATAAACATTTCTTGCACTTTTTAAATTCACAATGGATTTTTGACAAACGAGAAACTTTATGTGACATGTAATTTACAATTTACGGACAAAGGTATCTATCGATTGACAGGATTTTACTGCGGCCTTTCTATTTCGCTCTTCTGTGACTTCTAGCCTATGAATAGGCTCCGTGAAAGCGAGCCGCACGAAGCCTGGGAGAGAGGGCCCCTTTCTCTCTCTCCCAGTCTTCGCGCGGCTCGCTTTTCCTTTCACCCCATCGCGGAGCCTATTCATAGTGACTTCTGGCTCTGTTCGGTCCATTTTATCCAACCACACATTTGACACACATGCTGAGCCCTTTTGCAGTTCATTATTGGGGTACCCAGTCTTCTCTCATTTTGATAGAGCCTGGAGATTAAAATTTCGGATGAGGGTTTTAGGTCGAATTTATCGTTAACGTTAAATTCAGCTTTAGAATCTCAAGATCTGGTCCAAAATTAAATGTGTCACCCAGCAAATCTACAAATGGCGGACCTTCGATGTTATCTTCGTTGATTCAGGCTTCATTTCCAGTTAGCGAATTATAGCTTTTAATTCACTTTCTTTTCAGCCATCGGTCTACGGACGCACCTGTCGCACCCCTCGCCCTACGGGCCCGATTATTTTAGTGTGGTTAGCCAAAGCAAGATATGTTGCCTTAGGGGTAGGGTTATCAAATGCAATACGCCAAAGAAAAAATAACAAAACCAACAAAGTTGCTGCACTATCCTCAACGGCGACAACTCAGAGAACGAAGTCTTGACCTATCATTGAGAGGTCTTGTGAGAGTTGAGCCATGCACGTGGCAAACATGTAGCGGGTTTGCGTGACGAATTCAAATTCAAAGTTTGTGCTTGTTTTATGTAATTGTTCATGCATTATTACATTTACATGTATCTAAAACTATTATAGCAACAACCTGTAGTTTGTTTATAATTCACGGAAATCAGACAATAATGTCGTCACTTCACTATTCACATCTTATATTTTTCGCGTGACAACTTGTTATGTAAATAAACAGCCAGGAAATACTTGCAATTAAAAGACTAAAGGCTAGTAACCAAACCCAGGTGTTCCCCTCCCGCTTACTCGAATTGGCACGAAATGACTTCCTGAGATAGGAAGAGCCGGCACACAAACCCGTTCCCAGGCTCCCAGGTGAACGTACGTAGGAACTAAGCTGAAGGAATTACCAGGTTTAAGTTTTAATTTAAATCAAATTGCTTTTAATGAAAAAGAAATGTGACTCTTTCAATCTTTCGGTTCCTATTAACGAATTTGTGTATGCATTCGCAATGTTTAACGCCTGAGAAAAATAATTAACTTTCACACGAGATTTATTTCACACACGTAATTATTAATTAAATATTAAATATGTAACTTCAGAAACTACGAATCTTGGCAAATATTTGCCAAATAAAAATGTTTACATTAAAATAACCGTCACACATATGTATATACAGTGGATTGGGCTGTCATTTCTCTCATCACAAGAAACTAATAACTAAATATTAAGTAAACTAACCTCAATTTCCAAAGTTTTCAGTATTGATTTCCTTGAAGACTAAACGTTTTAAAACAGCAAAGCGTCTAGCCCAAATACAGTTGTAAACAAGTCCATCTTCCGTTCATCCGTATTCCTATTTCCCATCGTAATCATTCCATTGCGAGACTGCATCTTATGTTTTAGTATCGACTTGTTAATTTTTCGCGGCATTTCCGAGAATCCACCTTACTGATTGAAATCACGAGAGTCCGTAACCCATTCCGTTTACTCGGTTCATGGGCTACATGTATGCGCATTCTCTGAGTAAAAGTTGCAGTAGCCATGAGCACGCATCGCGGGCCTATTTTTTAATTTATCTGGAGCAGAACTACCCAGATCTTGCCAGAAGACCTCAGGACATGCATCCATTCAGGTGATTCAGTCTTTTATGCATAGTTGCTTTGTGGTTCAAAAGCCGTGTGTACCACACCTTTGAAACTGTGAATGCCAGAGTAGGACTTGAAAATCGCTAGCCCTTTCTTTCTTCTCCAAGTTCAATCTTGTAGACGGAATTTTTTCAAAAAGAAAAACCAAGCAAGCACATTATTTTTTACTGTTTAACAGATAATCCCAAGAGCGAGCCATCTGCTGTCTGGTGAAAATATGTAGCAATATATTTGAAATTCATTCTCGGAGCGACTTTTGCGAAAAACAGTTTTACAGATAGGCCCTACATGTCCGTGCTAGTTCGCAAATTTGAAAGGACAGCAAGGTGCTATCTGATGAAAATCTGTAACGAAATAGGTCCAGTTCGCACTCGGAGCAACGATTGCGAAAAACAGCTCCTAAGTTTTTACTGTTGAAACGAATTTTATCAATGTTTTTTCAAGAAAAGAAGAAGTGAGCCCCTCAAACATGCAATGAATGACCCATAATTAACAGTTGTCTTTGATGTATTTCAGTTCCAGACTGACAACGAGGCAAAATTGACCCTAGCGGCATCACTCCCGTTGGTTTGTTAAGGTTAGTATAAAAATCAACCTTCTTCTAAACTGTATTTTGTTTTACTTTCTACACTGTATGCAACTAGCGATTTTAAAAGTTGCAAGTTCGCTCTGAATGATGAAAATTACAAAATAAACATCTAAGTTCATTCTTGGAAAGACTTTTGCAAAATAACAACATATAATGTTTTTACAGATTGACAGACAGACCCAACAGGCCTGTTTTTCTTCAGGTTCATTCTCGGAAGGACATTTGTGAACAAACAGCACATAAGTTTTACGGTAAGAGTTTTAGGAGATAGTTCCAATGCAACAGGTCTGCTTTTGTTTTCTAATTTGAAAGAAAAGGAATCTGCTATCTCAAAAATCGCGGTTAACAATACATAGCTCATTCTCGAAGCGCTTTAAAAAAAAGGCCAATTTTTTTACTCTCTAAACTGTATCGGCAACAACGATTAAGATGTAAATTCACTCTGAATTTTGCTCGGTTAACTTGAAAGAGATTTTTTTCGAAATAAAAAACAGATTTGTACTGATTCACAGATAGTCCCAAGAGCTCTGTTTCAGTTACCGCCCTACTGATGTATCTAAAAGAAAAGCTATCTGCTCTCTGGTGAAAATCTGTAGCAAAACATTTGAAGTTCGTTCTCGGAGCGACTTTTGCGAAAAAAATAGCACATAGCTTTTAACAGTTTTACAGATAGGCCCGACAGGTCCGTGCTTGTTCGCAAATTTGAAAGGACAGCAATGTTGCTATCTGATGAAAATCTGTAAAAAAAATTTGTTTACTTTCGACACTGTATGCAACTAGCGATTAAGTTGCAAGTTCGCTCTGAATAATGAAAATTACAAAGACAAAACATTTTTAAAGTTCATTCTTGGAAAGACTTTTGCGAAAAAACAACAGATACTATTTTTACAGATTGACAGACAGACCCAACAGGCCTGTTTTGCTCGGTTAATTTGAAAGAAGAGCAATTTGCTATCCGATGAATCTAACAAGACACTTCAAGTTCATTCTCGGAACGACTTTTGCAAAAAAACAGCACATTAGTTTTAATATTTTTAGAGATAGCTCCAAAGCGATTACGGTGCAAGTTCACTCTGAATTTTGCTCGGTTAATTTGAAAGATATTTTTCTCGAGAAAAAAAGGCACATGAATTTGTACTGTTTAACAGCTGAGACTGGACTTATTCGAAAAAATATTAACAGATAAGTTTTTAATGATTCGGACAGACTGATGTCCAACAAGTTTGTTTGAATTTACTCCGTTTACTCGAGCTTATTCAACTAGACGTGAATCTTCTTTCCCTTATTTGTTTTTACTTCGTTGTGCGTTAATGGGCTTTTTCCTTTACTGTGTTGATCTGCCTTGTCTTTAGCTTACAACATTACACACAAATTTGATTACCCCAACTAGCATCCCATCTAGGGACGCATTCTCACTCAATTCATGATACAGAAATTGGACATAAACACCCGGGCCTGATCAACTATTAGGTTCAAATACAGACTTTACCTTGTTTCTATTAATAACATCCTAACCCTTTCATTTTGATCCGCAGTCACCTGACACTTGGAACTTCATATTCTACAATGGAAACTGAGAACAAAGATCTACTACTGCTAGCCAAGAAAAGAGAGTCTTACAAGGATGAAGTTGTGGGTTATATCCACAATGTATCTCCTGTCAAGAAAGGAACTTACATCGACTTCCAAATTCAAACTAATGAAAAACATTGTGAGACGAGTATGTTTTTCTCGTCCAAAACTAAAACATTTTGGAAACTATAGTGAAAGTAGCAGACCAGTAAACTGAAAAAAATTCGCGTGAATACCAGTTCAAATACTGAAGACCTTCTCATTCCAAAACATGTGTCTATCGAATAATTTACTGACATAGAATTCCAGAAAACAATAATGCCAACAACCATTGACAAGTCCGTTTGTGTTAGTCAATTGCAATTAGTCATTGTAACAGAAACAACCGCTCAGAAGGTAAAAACATACACCTTTGAGAACATCAGAGTCAACAAAGATAAATTTACTACTGACATATTTCAAAAACAAATTGAAACTAGCCTGTTCTGGAACTCTAAGTGAGATGCATATCCCATGTAACTCTGAATATTTATATTATCATTACCTTGTTTTTTTCGCCTTATCTAACAGAGTTTGTGACCATCTTTTCGTTTTCTAATCACTCGTTGAATCAAATAAATAAAATACAAAACAATTTATCCTGCCTCGCATTTCCTTGATTAAAATTACTACCAGACCACTGAATTATTGAGTTTGAGTTTGTTTTGCCCCATTGCTTGTTACAATTCTCTCATTAATGTCATTAACATATGTTTGGCAGGAGATCAGCAAGTTTTCTCACTTCTTTCTAATTATTACTAGATTCTTAACCTAATAAATAACTTGGTCTGACCTAACAGTCGTGAATAATCGAACTAGAACTAATTGCCTTAAAAGATCAGAAAGCAAAAACACAGTATACGTGCATACGTAGCATGTGTACAAGAACAGATGAATCCAAATATTTGTTATATCAAAACGATCAATTTAGATGACAGATATGTTCCTTAATTAGCTAACAAAAATGTTGAAGACAGAGTGACCGAAACACCGTAATCCAAAACACGAGATAAAAAGCAGGTTTCCCAGCGAATAGTAAGTTTATCGTGCACACAGTTGTTTGTAGGCGTCTCCTATTTCAGCCTATTTCCTTGTAATTTTCGTCAAGCTTCATCTAAAACCCTTGATTACCCGACCAAATGTGCTTAAAATTTACTGTTTTGTTTCACAAAATCGTCATTTTAACAATGTAGTTGGCAGAAGGCTTGCCTGGGTCCTTGCCCGTCGGGCAAGTGAGCAGAGAAAGTTACTTGCCCGACAGAAAAATCTACTTGCCCCGGACGACCGGACGGGAGTTTTGTCGAGCCCTGCAAATGGCTTTTATTTTGTGAGGTTTAGATTTGCGATTTGCTTGCTAAATGGCCTTGTTAAAATTACTGAAATTTTGTTTCTATATGCAATAAGTCACCGCAGGTAATAGTGCACAATTAACGATTAAGGGTGTACCTCCTTAAAAGTAAATCAGCCCAGTTAGGCATTGGTAACGAGGGCCCGGTTGTTCAAAGGGTGGATAACGCTATCCCAAACAAACTACGCTATCCACTGGATAGTGATTTATCCGGTGGATAGCGTTATCCACCCTTTAAACAACCGGCCCCAGAATTGTTACTAGTATCCTCAACTGTTAAAAACAATTATGTAAGCACGAGAACAAAGGTTTTAAAAATAAAATGGGTCATAGTTTGATATTGTTACTGTTTGAGTATTTGTATATTATAATATTATTCCTTGTGAGTTGAGGCGATCACTAGGCTGATAACTAGAGTGGTGATGGGGAATACTCCTATATGCCTTTAATCGCCATAATTTTCTAACGAGTTTTGTTTACGGCGATTTTAGGTCCCAGAGCAGGCCTCAAGAATCTATTCTGTTTTCAAAATACAATCCCGAAACTCTCTCGAACACACTACCTAACGTGCTAGCAAGCAACTGAACACTCTGTGTTTAGTTTTCGAGCTTTTGAAACAGTCTGTAAAGTCTCACCAGGATAAATCCCAGTTTCTGCAGCATGGGAACTGCTACTTCCCCTGGATGGGATGCTAGTCCATCGCAAGTAACCCCCCAGCATTTTTGTCACTGTTTCCCCCAACAATTCATAAACGCGTCATATCGCATTTCAATTTTGCGCTGAAAAAAATTTCGAAGACCTGTTCAAGTTTATTTTAAAAATGGCTTTACATATCGTCAAAATGGCGAAATAAACGTTCATTATTCTATTGTAATTGTAACAAGCACAGGAAGAGGCATGCTGTTGTATAAAAGGGAAATGTCAGGGATTGTCAGCTATTAAAGGGAATTGTTCATAAAACTTGGTACATAAGCGAGAAACATTTTGCTCGTAGCTCGTCCATTGTTGTGTGATAATCAATCAAATCACATCGGAGCAGTTTCCATTTCTTCGTTGTCTCCAGTTCATCCATTTTTTCGCGGTAGCCAAACTTCGTCGTTTCCTTGTAAATGTCGTGTCGAACGGTCTCGTTGTAAACATCTTTGCGAAGAGTAAACCCGATGATACCACCTGAGAGAATACAACAAAAGAAAGAAACAGAATTAATACGTTCACTCCCAGGAGTGCTAAGTTCAAAAGACAGACTCGAAAAGTACAACCACATTTATTTACTCAAGCTTTGACTCTGGGAGTGAAAGGGTTAAAAGATTTTGAAATCACTATATACTGAGTCATTTCTTTGGGAGTAGAACTGAGAAGGCGAAGCTCCCCGAAACTTGTCGAAATTCCTCAGAACTCCCCGAAATTCCTCAAAACTCCCCGAAACTCCCCTCGAACTCACTACCTAAAGATAGCAAGCAACTGAAAATATTCTATCTTTGAGTGTCATTGCTACAGAGTAATTTTCCCCTCAAGTATTTCACTTAGGGAGTTTCGGGTCAGTTTTTGGACCTTTTGAGCCGTGTTTACATTGCACGCAGTCAGGAAGACTACGCTGACCCTTTTAAAGGTAGAAATAAATTCACTAAAACAACTTTGTTATACGGCTTGTGTCTAAAGCTAGAAGCTCGTGTAGCAGTGTAGTATATATGAAATAATGCTTTCAAATATAATATACTTGTTAAGAATACCAACTGGAAGGAGGCAAACCAGTTGGCTATTTACATGACGTGGCCGAGGAGTTGAACTCGGGACCACTGAGAACAAATCCAGCTAGTGGCAGGAAAAGGGGTTGATCCGGGATCTCAGTATTACCGGACCGGTGCGCTAACCACTTAATATCCACATTTTCGCTACTATTGGCGCTCAGTCTGTAAAGTCTCACCGTAAGACAGATTTAAAGCCACTATTGTTAGGTGTCTGTACCGGAGATTAAATCGCAGTTTCTGGAGTACCATTCTACTCCCCCTGTATGGGATGCTAGTCCATCGTAAGTCACCCTACCCCCCCCCCCCCCCCCCCCCCTTCCCCAGCATTTTTGTCAGGCTTGCCCAACAATTCGCCGTTGCCATATTTAAACTCCTCTCTCCTGTGGAGAGAGGCACTATGAGAGTAAAGCGTCTTGCCCAAGAACCCGACACAATGGCCCCGCCAAGGCTTCTATTCTAGCTTACTGGTATTCCTCCTCCCTCCGGGTATTTTCTTACCTGGTTTGACGATTCGCACAATCTCGTCCAAAGCAACAGGCTTCACGTGGCCAACCGTAAGGGTTCCAACACAGATCAAAGCATCGTACTGGTCAGTAGCAATCTCTGCTATCGGCTCAGCGCTCAGTGGAGCACAGATGAATTCCTTGTGTACATTCAACTTTTTCGCCTCATCCAACATCTTCTGCGATATGTCCAGAGCGTCCATGTTGGTGTAGCCGAGATCCTGAAGGACTTTGGCCACGATACCAGTGCCGGTACCGGCGTCGAGAATTCTTAGCTTCGTCGGGTCGTTGTTGAAAGTTTCTCGCATGACTTGGTCAAAGATTGGTGTGCACGTCTTGTGAGCTACGTAACCTGCTTCTCCTATGATCTAAAGATAAATTAGTCAACATTTAAATGTCAGCCACGACCGTAAATTCTTCTACTCCGAAGAGGATGTCTTGAAAACTCTCGCCTTGTAGCCTGCGAAAGGCTTTCCCCAAAACCCCATGAGAGCTTGTTCGCAGGGCTATCGCCTTGCGGATACCCCGTTTTTACGGACAAAATCCCCTCCCCCCGGCGGAAGCTATAGAGGTTTGACTGACTCTCGTTATTCCGGACTCCAAACTACGGCGTCCCGAGGGTGTCCGCTATAACGAGAGTTGACTATATACAGTCGAATCGCTCGCCACAACGGCCACCTTGGGGCAGAATTAGTATTAACAGGCCGTTGTAGATAGGTGTTCATTTACAGCTGTTTCGAGAAAGGTTGTCGGAAAAAAGCGCACGCGACAATCCCGAAAGGTAATCTGGGATATGATCAGCAAGGTACGTTCCTGGCACTGTAGCTGTCGAACCTACTTTGGTTGCTTTCTTTTAGCACTTGCAAACATACTTCCATGGCGTCTCTTGCCATTTTCTCAGATTTCCCTGAAATGCTGAAGTCAAGGAACCGTGAACTTAAAACTACCCACAATACCTTTCGGGATTATCGCGTGCGCTTTTTTCCGACAATCTTTCTCGAAACAGCTGTATATATACAGAGAGAGGTGGCCATTAATCAGTGAAGGTTCAACTGTATACTATCGTCAAGGCACCCAAATCAAAGATAAAAAGATAGATACAGTACCTTGTCGTAATTCTCGGCGCATTCATCATAGATGCCTTTAACATACTCATCTGAGGATGTCGCATTGAAAGTAAACAGCGTTCCATTATAAAAGCCTTTGGCCATGATTGTTATGTAGTACTGCCAAAAAAAACAATGAAAACGTTTACCGACGAGCTCTTACTTCGTACGTTTCCAATGAAATTGCAACGCTTGCAGCACAGAAAATGATTTCTCACAAAGAGAGCATTACAGTAGGTAAATTATAAACGCAATGCCTACCAAATATTGCGCCCGCAATATATTTTAGTGTTGTGATTTCCCAGGCCTTATACACTGGTCAGCGGAATTACCAAGAAAAGTTTACAAACGCCAAATTTTCCCCACAAACCCGAAAGCTCATCCTTCGCGCATGCGGGCGAATTGCTGAGCTAAAAAGGCGAGGGGATCGCCCGTTTTTTTCGCGTCGCTCCCCCGCAATCCGAACGCCTGGAAACAGGCTACCTTTTTTGTCTCCCGGCAACGAAGAGAGAAGCTGGAAAGTTCGGTTGCAAAGATAAGGCAACGAAAGCGATAAAAGCATACAGTGTGGGAATGGATGGTACACGCGCGAGGCGTGCGCGAGGAACGAGGAACGAGACTCGCGTGGATGTATTAATTTTTTACCGGTGGAGCTGTTTCACGCGAAAAAGTCACGCGAAAATGCAGTTCCTGGTCATCCCCCAAAAAGACGTCTCGATTTAGAACCAAACTCTCCTAAGGTAATTTCATAAGAAATGTACCAAAAACAGTAAACAGAATTCTGATGTTGATCAGTGTTGATGCAACAATAATTTACATGGCTCCCCTACAGTCAATCTATCACGCACTCCTCCTCGTGACAACCCAAAGAAGGCCATCTATCAAGCTAGGGAAGTCAGTGTGTTCGATTGAGTTCGGAGGTTATTTCGGCAATCAAACCAGTGCAGAAAAGTTCAGTGTAATTTTAATTGCCCGCAGGGCGGGGTTGATGAAATTTGCAAGAAAGCCGGGAAGAAATATATAAGGTTACTTTCGATTTCGTCACCACAATTGCACTAGATAATTTTTAAAAACAGCCTTAGCCAGGTAGTTCAAACTATACTACTCGTGCACCTAACTGATTTTAATGACAGCGATATAAAGGAAAACTGGACAGTTCGCATACGGCCCTGGGTATATATTTCGGAGAGCATTGCGTGATGTACAAACGCATTCATGCGAGAAGAGTTTCGCAACTCGAAAATTTTGCTTACTGCCTTGCAAAAAAAAATGTTAAGGCTTCGGACTGATGTTTCCTTATTTTTGTTTTTTCAAACTCTGCCAGTGCACGGACGCTCCGACACTGCCTTCGAGTTTCAACTCCGCTTCGATCCCCGATCTTCCCAGAGAAAAATAATTATGCAACTTCTTTATAGGGTCTTGTAGTAACGTTGCGTATTTTTTACGGTGAATCGAATCTTGTAGTTTAATTTGCATGTCGCTTGAGTAGCTTTTCACAATAGAGTACTTAAAGGGACAAATGGTGATTAGACTGACTAATATTAAATCCCCCATGCATCCTTACCTGAAAATTAAAGTGAATGAAACCCTTGAAGTCTGCGAAGCCCGAGTGCCAGCGTCACGTAAGCATGGCAAGCGACACAGCTTATGAGTAAAAAGCCAGCGGTTTCACAATTCCGTCACGAAACACTTTATGTATGTTTCCTAGAGTATGGTGGCCGAGAACTGCCAATGAAAAATTCGCTTTTTATTTAGTAATTTTACCCCCAAAATAACATTAAAAAAATGAAAAGGCATTGTAATTTAAAAATGAAATAATTTTTTTCCCCAAAAAGTGAAAACAAAATCGAAATGAAATGAAATATAAAATCAAACTACAAAAATAAAAATGAAATAAAATTAAAATAAAATTGTCCGTGGCCGAACGCTGCCATATGGCCGAGAGCTGCCAAACCAAACCACAATGCTTTGCGGTTGCTCAGTTGCATATCTTCTCTCCAAAACGTCCGCCATGTTGGAATCTTGACGTACACTGCGCAAAGCATTGTGGTTTGGTTTGGCAGCTCTCGGCCATATGGCAGCGTTCGGCCACGGACAATTTTATTTTAATTTTATTTCATTTTTATTTTTGTAGTTTTGATTTTATATTTCATTTCATTTCAATTTTGTTTTCATTTTTTTTGGAAAAAAATTATTTCATTTTTAAATTACAATGCCTTTTCATTTTTTTAATGTTATTTTGGGGGGTAAAATTACTAAATAAAAAGCGAATTTTTCATTGGCAGTTCTCGGCCACCATACTAGAGTATCGCAATCTCTCTCTCTCACAATCCAAAAGCGAGAGAAAAGAGACGGGTCTATTTTCTCTCGCTTGTGGCGGGAAGAAGAGAGACCCTGGGAACGAGGTAGGCTCTCTCTTCCTAGCTTGATGGAAGTATATAATCTCAAAAAGTAATGAGAAATACAAAGCGTGTTCACAGCGGCCATATTGGTGTTCCTGAACAATAGAACATTTTTGTTTTCATTGCTTGGGAACACCGGTGATTGCCTGCATGACAGGCGTAGAAAGTGGAGGGATGAGGGAGTTCGAGCGCGAAGCGCGATCGGCGGTTCCCGACCAAAACAGAAAACGAAACCAGGGGATTCGTCCATCCCCGCCGATCGCGCTTTGCGCTCTCTCCTCAAATTCCCCTCATCTGCACAGCCCAGTGACTGCGTGGCGCCAGGAGCACATGTGATATGCATGCGGGGGCACGCGTAACGAGGGATGGGCCTTATGTAGGCCAGCAGGTTACTTAGCTGAGTCCGTACTGCATCTAATCGAAGACTTGATCGAAGGTATGGTATGGCCTTATATCCAGGCTATGGGGCTCCACCACCTGGTGGATATGGAGGGGTAAGTAAGGAGGGAGTTGAACTGTTCTTTAGGAATGTTAAACGCGTCACGCCGCATTTCGACGAAGACTCTAGTCGTTTTGGAAACGAAAGTTATAATTTTATTAAAATGACTTTTTACATCGTCAAAATGGCGACTGCATTATTCTATTGTAACAGGCACACGAAGAGGCATGCTGTTGTATGAAAGGGAAATGCCAGGGATTGTCAGCTATTAAAGGGAATTGTTCACAAAACTTGGTACATGAGCGAGAAACATTTTGCTCGTAGCTCGTCCATGGTTGTGTGATAGTCAATCAAATCACATCTGAGTAGTTTCCATTTCTTCGTTGTCTCCAGTTCATCCATTTTTTCGCGGTAGCCAAACTTAGTCGTCTCCTTGTAAATGTCGTGTTGAATGGTCTCGTTGTAAACATCTTTGCGAAGAGTAAACCCGATGATACCACCTGAGAGAATACAACAAAAGAAAGAAACAGAATTAACCCTTTCACTCCACCAAGAAGTGCTAAGTTAAAAACTGAGTACAAATCTTGATTTTAATTTTGCAAAAAGAAACAGCACCACTTTAAAGTATTAGGGCCTAGACTACGAGTAGTCCCTCATTTTCTCAGATATCGAGCGGGCGAGCGCGTGCGAAGCCTCGCGTCTTCTCGCGGGAGGTGATTACCACGCGCTTCGCGCGCGCGCTCGCCCGCTCGATCTGAGAAAAATGAGGGACTACTCGTAGTCTAATTGGGGCCATATTCATGAAGCCTTCCTAAACTAAGATGTACCGCCCAAAGTATTGTTTCTTAACAATAGGCTATTGTTAGGAAAACAATCCTAGAATACCTCTCTTAACTTAGGAGGGCTTCGTGATTCCGGCCCCTGCTCAATAGTTTTCATTTGAATGGTCACACACTAGGTTTTCATCCACAGACTAAACGTTACAACCACCTTGTACAGCATAATAAACAATACCACTTCAAAGTACTTCTCAATAGCTTTCATTTGAATGGTCACACACTAGGGTTTTATCCACAGACTAACGGTACAGCATAATAAACAGTACCACTTGAAAGTACTGCTCAGTAGCCGTTTTTATTTGAATGCCGTGACAAACTAGGTTTTCATCCCCAGACTCAAAAGGTACAACCACATTTATTGACTCAAGTTTGACTCAGAGAGTGAAAGGGTTAAAAGATTTTGAAATCACTATGTACCGAGTCATTATTTGTGGAATACAACTGAAAAGGCAAAGTTCCCCGAAAGTTCTCGAAATTTCCTCGAAATTCCTCGGAACGGCTCCCCGAAATTCCTCGACACTTATCGAAACTGCCCGAACCTCCACGCACCACTCCTCGAACTCACTACCTAAAAAGATAGCAAGCAACTGAGAACATTTCGTAACTTAGCGGAGTGTCGGAGTGTATTGCTATACCGGAAAACTCCCCG
Source organism: Desmophyllum pertusum (assembly GCA_029204205.1). Classification (NCBI taxonomy): domain Eukaryota; kingdom Metazoa; phylum Cnidaria; class Anthozoa; order Scleractinia; family Caryophylliidae; genus Desmophyllum; species Desmophyllum pertusum. Next base: position 1,058,241 of record MU826840.1, on the reverse strand, counting down.
AAACTCCCTCCCTCCCTAATTATTCAAAGATAGCTAGTGAAATATTTTACGACTTCGTGTACGTGTAATGCGGCTCATGGAGTCCATGTTTTAGTTATTGAGCCTTTTGATTTGTTTATTGTGAGACTGAAATCCAGGCTTTTGAACCCGGCGTGTTCGCATTGCAGTGACACAGGCAGGAAGACTACGCTGATCCCACGTAAATATAAAAATAAACTCACTGGTAAAACAACATTATTATACGGTTTGTGTTTAAAGCTAGAAGCTAGACTGCGAGTAGTCCCTGTCATTTTCTCAGATCGAGCGGGCGAGAGCGCGCGCGCGAACCGCGTGGAAATATCCTCGCGCGAGAAGACGCGACGCGATAATGAGGGACTACTCGTACACTGTAGTCTAGCTAGAAGCTCGTGGAGCCGTGTATATGAAACAAACGCTTTCAAATATACTTGTTAAGAATACCAACTGGAAGGAGGCAAACCAGTTGGCTATTTACGTCTCACCATCTATCACCGTCTATTAAAGACTCACCAGGATAAGATTTACGTTCAATTACATGGCCTCTATTGGTTGGTTAGGTTAAAGTATGTTCCAATAGGAGGAATTGAAATAGCCCCAATGCAGGTGGCTCCGCTGAGCTCAGTTTCGGAGCTTAAATAAATCCCAGTTTCTGTAGCATGAAGCGACTCTCGATGGGATGCTAGTCCATCGCAAGTAATCCTAACCCCCCTCCCCCCAGCAATTTTGTCAGGTTTTCCCAACAATTCGCCGGTACCATAATTATTTAAACTCCTGGGTGGAGAGATGGAGAGAGGCACTATGAGAAGAGTAAAGTGTCTTGCCCAAGAACAACACAACACAATGACCCCGCCAAGGCTTCTATTCTAGCTGACTGGTCCCCCCCTGGTATTGTCTTACCTGGTTTGACGACTCGCACAATCTCGTCCAAAGCAACAGGCTTCACGTGGCCAACCGTAAGGGTTCCAACACAGATCAAAGCATCGTACTGGTCAGTAGCAATCTCTGCTATCGGCTCAGCGCTCAGTGGAGCGCAGAAAAATTCCTTGTATATATTCAACTTTTTCGGCCTCATCCAACATCTTCTGCGAGATGTCCAGAGCGTCCATGTTGGTGTAGCCGAGATCCAGAAGGACTTTGGCCACGATACCAGTGCCAGCACCTGCGTCGAGAATTCTTAGCTTCGTCGGGTCGTTGTTGAAAGTTTCTCGCAGGACTTGGTCGAAGATTGGTGTGCACGTCTTGTAAGCTACGTAACCTGCTTCGCCTGTGACCTGAAGACAAATCAACATTGTCAAGAAGACATTAGAAGTTAGGTGTCCCCGACAAGGTACGGTATGTTTATTGTTATCTTATTCAAGACTCGCGCGCCCCAGTAACTACGGCGCGGCGCGGCACGTCACAGTGGCGTACACTGACTTAGCTAGTGCGCACTGCCAAAAAATGTCTGGGAACGTCCCTGACTGTATACAGTGTAATATATACCATATTCAAGACACCCCAATCAAAGAAATAAGATAAAAAGAAAGATACAGTACCTTGTCGTAATTCTCGGCCCATTCATCATAGATGCCTTTAACATACTCATCTGAGGATGTCGCATTCAAAGTAAGCAGCTTTCCAGTATAAAAGCCTTTATCCTCTGACTTGGCCATGATTGTTTATGTAGGACTGCAAAAATAAAATGAAAACGTTTACCGATGGGCATTTTTCGTACGTTTCCAACGAACTTGCAATGTTTGCAGCACAGAAAATGATTTTTCGCAAAGCGAGCATTGCAGTAGGTAAATTATAAACGCTTCCTCTTTATAGCCAGTTCCTGCAGGCGTTCGGATAGTAGGGGAGCGACGCAAAAAGACGCTCGAAGCGCGGCAAAGAAAAAAAAGGCGAGGGATCGCGCGTTTTTTCGCGTCGCTCCCGACGTGCTTTTTTGCGAACGCCTGAACAGGCTACATTTTTGTCACTTGTGCAGATTAAATTCTCCCGGCAGCGAAGAGAGAAGTTGAAAAGTTCAGTTGCAAAGATGAGGCAACGAAAGCGATAAAGGAATACAGTGTTGGAATGGATAGAGAGTTCCTTAACACAGTGCAGCGCTAGGCGCGAGGCGCAAACCACGCGCGAGGCATGCGCGAGGAATGAGACACGCGTCGATATATTTATTTATCAGTAGAGTTGTTTCGAACAAGTCACGCGAGAATGTAGTTCCCAAAAGAGACGTCTTCATTTAGAACCAAACTCTCCTTAGGTAATTTCATAAAAAATGTACCAAAAATAGTAAAGAGAATTCTGATGTGGATCAGAGTTGATGCAAGGCTCGATAAACGTTAATACCGTACAGTCAATCTATCGCAGGAGAGCCATCTATTAAGGGAAGTCAGTGTGTTCGATTGACTTCGGTTATTTCGACAATCAAACTTGCAGAAAAGTTCTGTGTGATTACGTTCGAGCTTTTAGGAGGACGTATTAAATAGACCAATTTCGATATATTAATATTCTAACTTGGCTCCGAGGCTTAGGGGAATAAGACAAAAGAAATAGTAAAGAAATCACATCGAGGTTGAGGGATGATAAATAATTTATTTTGTCTTATTCCCCTAAGCCTCGGAGCCAAGTTAGAATATTAATATATCGAAATTGGTCTATTGCCCGCATGGGTTGATGAAATTTGCAAGAAAGCCAGTAGAAAGGGACTCAAAGGGTTACTTTCGATTTCGTCATCACAATTAATTGCACTGGATATTTTTTTTGAAAACAGCCTTAGCCAGGTAGTTAAAAATATACTACTCGTGCACCTATCTGATTTTAATGACAGCGATATAAAGGAAAACTGTCAAAACTGGACAGTTCGCATACGGCCTAAAAGGTATACACCTATTTCAATTAACGTTGTCGGATAGAATTATGTTTTTAAAAGCCCGCAAAGCCCGCAAGACAAGACCGAAAGGTAGCATGGGTAAAAGTAGAAAACTGCTGCACGCACCGAATACTAATGCAAGAAGTAACATGGAAAACATTATTTATAACGTTTCCTTTTTCTTTTAAACCTGTAGAAGTAAGCTACTTTTAGCCAAACTAAATTTTAGCAGAATCAGCTAGAGAAAAAAACATGGAAAAACAAATTATATAATTCGGGGCAAACCAAATACATCACGTGCGAAATAAAAACGTGTAGATTTCTTTTCCAGCGATATGCAAATTCTAATGAATTACCCAGACTACCATTTGGTCTTGTCTTGTAGGCTTTACGCTTTTATCCGATTTTTATCCAACAACGTTAAATGAAATAGGTGTATCTTTCGGAGAGCATTGCGTGATGTACAAACGCCATTCATGCGAGAAGAATTTCGCAAACCATGTAACATGGCAACCGCCGGTTCGCAACTCTTTAGAAAAATTTGCTTTTCTACCTTGCAAAAAAAAAAATGTTAAGGCAGGAGAATTGTTTCCTTATTTTTGTTTCCAACTCTGGCAGTGTATATTTTCCGCCGCTCTCTCGATTCCCGAACAGCGGCTGGTATTAAATCCGGGAGTGTACCGCGGGCTTCGATGTTCGACCCCGAGTTCGATGCGATCTTCCCAGAGAAAAAATAATGATGCAACTTCTTTATAGTAACGTTGCGTATTTATACGGTGAATCGAATCTTGTAGTAGGTTTAATTGCATGTCGCTTGAGTAGCTTTTGTGTACTTTTTTGTAGCATTATTTTTCTGCACGCTTCGATCGATCGATCGATCGAGATTAGAGCACACTTAGTCTGATTAAGGTGATTAGACTGACTAATATTAAATCTACTATGCATCCTTACCCTTACTTGAAAATTTTAAGTGAATAAAACCCTTGAAGTCTGCGAAGTGCGAGTGCTGGCGTCACGCAATCGAGAGCTTATCAGTAAAAAGCCAGCGGTTTCACAATTCCGACACGGAAACACATCATGTATGTTCTCTGGAGTATCGCAATGGTTTCGCTTTCCTTTCCATTCTCTCTCTTCCCTTGATGGACTATAAAATTTTACTTTATCCCAAAAAGTAATGTAAAATACAAAGCGTTTTTTCACAGCGGCTTCATGTATATTGGTGTTCCCAAACAATAGAACATTTTTTGTTTTCATTGTTTGGGAACACCCGTGATTGCGTGACGCGCGTAACGCAGGGATGGGCATTATGTAGGCCAGGTTGCTCAGCTGAGTCCGTTCTGTATCTGTCGCGTATCGAAGAGTTGATCGAAGATTCACTTCATTTGAATAAGGAAGTTAATAAGGTATGGCTTATCCAGGCTATGGGGCTCCACCACCTGGTGGTTTATGGAGGGGTAAGTAAGGAGGGAGTTCAACTGTTTCCTTGGGAATGTTGAGAAAAAAGTGTTTAACAACCACAGCTCCACAAAGCATATTAACTGCATCATTAAAACGCCATTTTGAATTATGCATGGCCAGCTCACATTGAAACTGTAAGCTTATTTGACCAAAAGTGGACGCTTTCTGCTCGGTTTAACTTTCTAATCGCTTTTCCTAAGCTTTAGCTTACTGTTAGCTAATTGTTTAGATGTGAGGATTGGCATGGGGAGCTGACAAGTAAACTATTAAACGACCATTGTTTATATAATTTATAAAGCGTCTATAGATGCACATTTAAAACTTAAATTTGCATTGACGCACTCTTCATGTGTACAATGTAAAATGCATGTTTAAGTCTTTCAAGGGTGGGTAAATTATGTCATTCCAAAAATGGTGTAAAACATTGCTTTCCCAGCGTGGAAGGAAGAACTACCATACTCATGTACATGTACCTGTCTGGTACGGTTGTTCAAAGGTTAGATAACGCTATCCACCAGATACATGTAAATCACTATCCGGTGGATAATTATAAATTATTGACAAAACTAACTACACTATCCACTGGGTAATGATTTGGTGGATAACATTATCCAGTCTTTGAACAACTGGAAGCTGGGCTATCAGACAGATCATTTTGCGGCACCCTAATAGAGCGGTTTTCAATTGAGTATTGTAAAACTAAAACCAAAACAATTATAATGGCCAATATATCACAACCAACGTAAACAACACAATGAACCAATGTGTGGTTCCAGAAAATATCCATACCCCCCCCCCCCCCCCCCCACGGAAGACAACTGGAAATTCCAAGGGGGTGGGGGGTTAAAGGCCCAGGAATTCCGAAGGAGAGGGGGGGCTCACGCAGAGCTTGTTTTCCAGAGGGTTCTCTTCTGAACAAACACAACAAATTCGTAAGAAATACTTACGTACTTTGTCTCTATTTTCGAGGAATGAAACCAAGCCAAATCAAACATTCTGGCCATTGAAATAAACCCAAACATCTTGTTCTTTCATGTATCTTTTATTTTCTGAGTTTACCGCCTCTCTAAATGAGAAAAAATGTCTCTTGAAGTTGCAAGCACGAACTGAACCGAACGGGATCAAAATGGCCGACCAAAACTCCTTCCCAGTCCCCTGGCCATTGTTTCTTGGAAAAGCCAGGTTTGCTCAGCTTTGTTACGAACACGAACGATTTTCGAATTTTCCTTCGTCGTGCAAGCGCTAAACAATGCAAAGTGTCTTGAAAACAAAAACATAATCAGACTTCAAGACAAGTAAGTTAAATTTTTGATTGGAAAGAAAGATATTCTTTCTTTCTTTGGATTAAATTTGTGATTCACGTTCATTGTTTGTTCTTTCTGTAAACTCTGTTAGCCGTGTGCGTGTTGATGAAAGCGATCGGATTGTAACGTATATTTTGCGTAACTGAGTCTTCATTTTTTTAGGTACAAAACCTTTTGGAATTTCCGAGGGGGGAGGGATCCATGTTTAAAAATACTGGAAATTCCTGGGGGGAGGGGGGTCATCAAAGACCCCCTTGGAACAGAAATTCCTGAGGGGTGGGGGGTGAAAACCAAAATGTCTTCCGTGGGGGGGGGGGGGGGGGTATGGATATTTTCTGGAGCCACACAATCAGAACTCAAAGAAAATACACGCAACTGGCGCCAAGCACGGGAAAACATGTGTGACTAAGTCGCGATTGGATTTGGTTTTGCATGTAAGTAAAGCAAAACCAAAGCATTTCAAGATTACTTTTGACACTCAATACTGTAGCCCTTTTCACAGTTAACCTGAAATATTTTGCATAACAATACCGTTAAACATAGAAGCGAGGCAATTTTGGACACAAGATGTAAAACATCATGATTTTATTGAGCTCCTTGAACTACAGTATGTTAGTCAGAATAAAAATAGTTTTAAAATGGGGAAGAAACTCAATATACAACTGCTTTAGTTAAAGTTTGCCGTAAAGATTGTAACCCGATCTCCCTGTTTGCTTATATGCGAATCTACTCTTTATTAAAGTGTATATGACAGATATTTTTTTATTTGCTTGATCAAATCTACATAGGATCCTGATATGAAAATCGAAAAAAAAAATTCCATATCGCTTTTCTTCACCGCGTTTTAGCAGTCTAAAGACATGAAATTTCATTTCCGGTTAGGTAAAAAGCCGAGCGAGGTGGAGTCCTGGACCGAGTCGGTTGTGACGTCAAAAACCAGAACGCCTTCGACAACAACGCAAAGACAGCGAGGAGTTTCGTGGCTTGTAGCCGTGTATAACCAGATATATTTTAGTTCAAATTTTGTCTAGAACCGTCAAAACTTACACAAAGTTATGTCTACGGATGATTTTGAGTTTGGGAGCGATTCTGAGCGATCAGACGCATAATTCAGTGTTTCTTCGACTGTTGATGAAGTTGAGTGCGATGAGTTTTAATATACAGGTTTATAGAAGCAGCAACAGACAACTCAGACCCAGAAGGTCCTTACGATGAGTGGCTTCAAGAGTACATGTATACCGCTAGCAGATAACGACAGCGATATAATTTCTCATTCTGAAAGAACGTGAATTTCGGAGCCCGGACATGCTGGAAATGCGTGTGTATAACTACGCCGTAAAAATAACATTGTTTGTTTACACAATTGCGCTGTTTGAATCAAAATGAGTTGAACCGATTTGTAATAAGCTTTTTAAAATTCGCTTGTAGTTCTCGTTAGTTTATCTTGAGTTTTTCCCTTTTCGAGGACTGTTCGTGAGGGGCGAAGCGGGCAGCAACTCGCGAAGCGGCGAGCAACTTTGAAATCAAATGGATTTTTAGCACGAAGATCGCGGCACGCTCCAAATGTAAATAGTGTCACAGGCTAGAAGCGGTCACGACTACACAAGAGGGTTTTTGTTCCTTTTTTTCGCTCCTAAAGGTATTTTGTTTTGAATTTTGATTTCAGTGTCTGTTGTCCTTGCGAAAGAAGCAACAAATGCAACTGCACAATTTTCGGTAGAGGCAGACCAATGTGTACAATGTGATATGTGGATAAATAAAGTTCATACTATCGCGAGCCCAGCGTCGAAAAGTTATTCAGAACTGAGCGAAAACGTTACCAGACAAAGATGGTTCTGAATCACAACTCCGGTTTTCTTAAAGATAAATTATTCCTCTGCCTCCCAAAGTAAACCACTGTTGACTGAGAAAACTACTAGTGAGAGCTTATGAAAAGCGACTCAGGCCAAGTCATCACAACAGCGCATTGAATGAAAATCACGCAGCTGTTGTTTCTGACTTGTCTGGGACTCCGGGACATAATTGCTCCATGAAACATTCTTTCTAAAGATGAATCTTCCGTGGGGGGGGGGGGGGGGGTATGGATATTTTCTGGAGCCACACAATCAGAACTCAAAGAAAATACACGCAACTGGCGCCAAGCACGGGAAAACATGTGTGACTAAGTCGCGATTGGATTTGGTTTTGCATGTAAGTAAAGCAAAACCAAAGCATTTCAAGATTACTTTTGACACTCAATACTGTAGCCCTTTTCACAGTTAACCTGAAATATTTGCATAACAATACCGTTAAACATAGAAGCGAGGCAATTTTGGACACAAGATGTAAAACATCATGATTTTATTGAGCTCCTTGAACTACAGTATGTTAGTCAGAATAAAAATAGTTTTAAAATGGGGAAGAACTCAATATACAACTGCTTTAGTTAAAGTTTGCCGTAAAGATTGTAACCCGATCTCCCTGTTGCTTATATGCGAATCTACTCTTTATTAAAGTGTATATGACAGATATTTTTTATTTGCTTGATCAAATCTACATAGGATCCTGATATGAAAATCGAAAAAAAAAATTCCATATCGCTTTTCTTCACCGCGTTTTAGCAGTCTAAAGACATGAAATTTCATTTCCGGTTAGGTAAAAAGCCGAGCGAGGTGGAGTCCTGGACCGAGTCGGTTGTGACGTCAAAACCAGAACGCCTTCGACAACAACGCAAAGACAGCGAGGAGTTTCGTGGCTTGTAGCCGTGTATAACCAGATATATTTTAGTTCAAATTTTGTCTAGAACCGTCAAAACTTACACAAAGTTATGTCTACGGATGATTTTGAGTTTGGGAGCGATTCTGAGCGATCAGACGCATAATTCAGTGTTTCTTCGACTGTTGATGAAGTTGAGTGCGATGAGTTTTAATATACAGGTTTATAGAAGCAGCAACAGACAACTCAGACCCAGAAGGTCCTTACGATGAGTGGCTTCAAGAGTACATGTATACCGCTAGCAGATAACGACAGCGATATAATTTCTCATTCTGAAAGAACGTGAATTTCGGAGCCCGGACATGCTGGAAATGCGTGTGTATAACTACGCCGTAAAAATAACATTGTTTGTTTACACAATTGCGCTGTTTGAATCAAAATGAGTTGAACCGATTTGTAATAAGCTTTAAATTTAAAATTCGCTTGTAGTTTATCTTGAGTTTTTCTCTTTTCGAGGACTGTTCATGAGGGGCGAAGGGGCAGCAACTCGCGAAGCGGCGAGCGAGTTTGAAATCGAATGGATCTTTAGCACGAAGATCGCGGCACGCTCCAAATGTAAATAGTGTCACAGAAGCGGTCACGACTAAACAAGGTTTTTTTCCTTCTTTTCGCTCCTAAAGGTATTGAATTTGATAGAGTTTCTTATTCATCTTTAGAAAGAATGTTTCATGGAGCAATTATGTCCCGGAGTCCCAGACAAGTCAGAAACAACAGCTGCGTGATTTTCATTCAATGCGCTGTTGTGATGACTTGGCCTGAGTCGCTTTTCATAAGCTCTCACTAGTAGTTTCTCAGTCAACAGTGGTTTACTTTGGGAGGCAGAGGAATAATTTATCTTTAAGAAAACCGGAGTTGTGATTCAGAACCATCTTTGTCTGGTAACGTTTTCGCTCAGTTCTGAATAACTTTTCGACGCTGGGCTCGCGATAGTATGAACTTTATTTATCCACATATCACATTGTACACATTGGTCTGCCTCTACCGAAAATTGTGCAGTTGCATTTGTTGCTTCTTTCGCAAGGACAACAGACACTGAAATCAAAATTCAAACAAAATACCTTTAGGAGCGAAAAAAAAGGAACAAAACCCTCTTGTGTAGTCGTGACCGCTTCTAGCCTGTGACACTATTTACATTTGGAGCGTGCCGCGATCTTCGTGCTAAAAATCCATTTGATTTCAAAGTTGCTCGCCGCTTCGCGAGTTGCTGCCCGCTTCGCCCCTCACGAACAGTCCTCGAAAAGGGAAAAACTCAAGATAAACTAACGAGAACTACAAGCGAATTTTAAAAAGCTTATTACAAATCGGTTCAACTCATTTCGATTCAAACAGCGCAATTGTGTAAACAAACAATGTTATTTTTACGGCGTAGTTATACACACGCATTTCCAGAATGTCCGGGCTCCGAGATTCACGTTCTTTCAGAATGAGAAATTATATCGCTGTCGTTATCTGCTAGCGGTATACATGTACTCTTGAAGCCATTCGTCGTAAGGACCTTCTGGGTCTGAGTTGTCTGTTGCTGCTTCTATAAACCTGTATATTAAAACTCATCGCACTCAACTTCATCAACAGTTGAAGAAACACTGAATTATGCGTCTGATAGCTCAGAACCGCTCCCAAACTCAAAATCATCCGTAGACATAACTTTGTGTAAGTTTTGACGGTTCTAGACAAAATTTGAACTAAAATATATCTGGTTATACACGGCTACAAGCCACGAAACTCCTCGCTGTCTTTGCGTTGTTGTCGAAGGCGTTCTGGTTTTGACGTCACAACCGACTCGGTCCAGGACTCCACCTCGCTCGGCTTTTTACCTAACCGGAAATGAAATTTCACGTCTTTAGACGGCTAAAACGCGGTGAAGAAAAGCGATATGGAATTTATTTTTTTCGATTTTCATATCAGGATCCTATGTAGATTCGATCAAGCAAATAAAAAAATATCTGTCATATACACTTTAATACATGTAGAGAAACACCGTTTTACTATTTTTTCCAAAAACAACGTAAACTAAAATAATATTATTATTGTAGTTCTTCTACATTTTAAAACTGTTTTTTTTTATACTAAACAAATTGAAGGAGCTCAAGAAAAACATGATGTTTTGCAGATTGTGCCCGAAATTGCCTCACTTCTATGTTCAACTGTATTGTTATGTAAATATTCACAAGTTAACCATGAAAAGGGCTAAGGAAAATGGCATTGATTACCTTGCTTTAAAACAGATGCATGTACATGTACACCACTTTGCATTTATAAAATTAATAGGAATCATGGGTAATCTTAACATGTGGCACAATACAGCATTTGTATGGGAATCCAGTGTCAAATAATTTCCGTACAATTCGCTTTCTGGAATGTTTATGATATAATAATTATATCATAAAAATTTCAGAAAGCGAATTGTATTCTTAATAATTGTAACACAAAAATAGGAGGCAAAATTTAATTATTTTAATGGCCAAATGTGAGTGACATATACATGAGAGATCAGTACATGTACAAACTCACAGTACTTGACAAGCTTGGAAGCATGCAGTTGTTTTTTATTTTTATATAATAATTATTATATAATAAATTATTGTCTATAATTCACCATAAACTGTGCATTCTGACAAATGTACCAAAAACTAGAAAAAAATGCTGGTACCTTTAAAAGGGGTGACAAATGGTCTTTAAAAAAAATACGAGTCACACAAAAATTTAGTCAAATTTCACGGGTCTCGCATTCTCGCAGTAGACTCTGCAAAGCCGTTTTGGAGTCTCGATCTTGGTCTCACAATCTAAAAACTCAAAAAGCCTCAGTCTCGCAGAGAAAAACGCTAGTCTTGCCATCTCACAAAGTCTTGAATCCCTTTTAAAATTTTCTCGATGGCTCACAAGCATTCCTGCCACTTTTATGAGGACATTAGAAATCCCCTCGCTGAGGAGCAGATTTCCCTACTGTTATGAATAGGACAATCTTTGTTGATTTCATTGTTCAAAAGTCATCTCAAATTTAGAAAATAATAATAATGCCATATTAAATAGATTATCAGAGTGTGCAAAATTCAGTTGTACAGTATGTGCCAAGTTGGAAAGGAAATACTGTATGTGCACTGTACACAATCTTTTAGCCAGGTGTCCTATGGGAACATGCCTCCAGGACGCCCACTTTTCAATTCTGGCTAAAAGCCTGACTGTACATGTACATGTAGGTCAAAACCTGTTTCAAGCGATATGGATTAAGCATTTAAACAACATTTTATAGACATGGTTGTAGGGCAAACTTTGACATTTCATATTCAACAATTATTCTCATATTTCCCAGTTACTGAATGCTGCACTAGTAGTACTAGTCGCTATCAATTTATTTATTGCCAGAAAGTAAAATATAATTTTCGATACATATGTGGTAATACATGTACAAAGATCACCCTATTATCCACATGCAGATTTGGAGAATTATACTCTGATCTGAAAAGATACAATATTATTGTAGTGAGCACAATTTTATTGTGCAGTACGTTTCTGCTTGTGCTTCCATTTCTGGTGCGAAACAACCTTTATCCTCTCGCACTTGTGGATGCATTGTGTAATAAATGTTCTCTAACTTGGCTCTAACCAGTCATGCTGGAATTTTCTTTTCGCCAAAACCAAAGTCAAACCCATGATGACTTACTTGCTACATGTATGCCTGGCACACATCTTTGCTTCAAGTTCTGATTGGTTCAATCAACATGACTTGTAATATTAACTGACTAATCTTGAAATTCTTTTCAGGGTTACCCAGGTTACCAAGGCTATCCAGGAGCAATGCAGCCTGATCCTTTGTATGGATATTTTTCTTCTGTTGCAGGACAGGTAGTAGAGTTAGCTTCGTGTAATACTTCACTGAGTGGCTACATGTATCAGGCTAGCACTTTAATTCTGGTTGCCTAATGCATCGATCAATTCCAGCTGTTACCATCGACCCCCGGGGATTTGTATTTTTTTTCGTGGGACTACAAATACCTCGCCCCTGGGCCCCCAGAGATTACAAATTCCCCGCCCCCGGGCAACGAAAAGGAACACAAAAGCATGTTCAATAACGTAACATCCGCCTTGCTTGCTTGCTTTGCCGCCTTGTGAAAATTCTAATGGATAGTCTTGCTTTGAATCGGAACATATACATGTATAAAGACGTTGGCAACGGAAAAGCAACACAAGTTATTTATAACATTTTATTACCTTCAAACAAAGTATTGAACTTTCCAATACCTTGCTTTTCCAGAATTGCCCACAAAAGTATTTGGTTTACCGGCGAAGTCTTCATTGTTTTTAACTGATCTGGCGACCGCATGGATCTGGCAATTGGTCAAGTTGTCCCCCCCCCCACCCCAGGGCAATACGTTGTTGTACAAAATCCCCGCCCCGGGACACTGGGCCTTACAAATCCCCGGGGGTGGGGCGGGGGGGGGGGGTTGGTAACAGCTGGAATTGATTGATGAATAACATAAGCGACATGCACTTGTACACGTACAATGTACTAGCTAGACAAGTCAACTTTTCCTACCCAACAGCATTTTTGTCAGGTTACCCCTAACACTAATTTGCTGGTACCCATTTTAATATACAGCAATAATATACTATTGGACGGAGCTGAGAAAGGCACTGTAAGAGTAACGTTTCATGCCCAAGAACATGTGCAAGGACTGCCGGCCAGTGATCAAACCCAGACCTCTTGATCAAGAGTCCAAAGCACTGACCATTATTAGTAGAAATCTACTCACTACCTATCACAAATGCTGTAATCTGATTGGCTGTCTACTCACTATCTGTTCTGTTATAGATAGTGAGTAGCGAAAAGATTGCTCAACTTTGGCAGTGTAGGCTTTAAAATGACTACTTTTCCTCGGGTTTCTAAAGTTTTGAAGAAAAAATATTATAGCTACAGTGTATATACAGTTAATTGAACCCACTATCTTGAACACTCAAAGGGAATGAAAAACAGTTTGAGATAGCAGGGAGTTTGAGATAGCCGATAGTAAATGACTGAAAAACAAGGCAAGGGGAATGGGTTTGGAATGGGTTCAAAAATAATTAATTATTTAGGATTTTGAATCTCGTACGACTTGAAAACTTTTTAGCTTGTTGAATGAATAATGATGAACATATCATGCTCAATTTTCCTAAATTTAACTGAAGCACATGTGAATTAGGTCAAATATTACATCAATTTGTAACGCAATGAAGGAAAAGTCTTAGACTTAGTGAACTTGAAACGCTTTCATTAAGGTAATGTAAGTTATCTAGATTTCTACTAAAACAATAATTATTATTCACTCTTTTCTATGCCTATGGCCTCGTCATCAACAGTTACATGTACTATTAAATCTAATAAATATTGTTAATAAATAGGCCCCACAGCCCCTCTTAAATAATTATTGTGGGGTTCCAGAAAATGTCCACACACACACACCCCACGGAAGGTTTTTTGGTTTGACCCCCAACCCCAACCTCTTGGAATTTCCAGTTTAGCATCATACTCTCCTTTAAAAATTTTGGCTTTGTTACCCCCTCCCCCTCAGAATTGCTATTATTCAAACTTCCTTGGGGTGGGTATGGATACATTGTATTTTATGGAACTGCACATTATTGTTTTGAAGCATTTAGCTAATAGACCATTTTACAGTTGTATGAAATGTAACCAAGCCTCTGCATGAAAGCGAGGTTAGGGGTGACCATGAGATGATAGAGATCAGAAAACTAGTTTACATAATAAACAGAATAATTTACATTTGAAAAGAAAGAAGGTTTGTATTACAACAAAGTCACCTCCAGCCTCACTTCTGTTCAAAGGCCTGGATTCTAAGCACACAACTGTAAATGGACTATTGAGCAGAAACCTGTTAGTAAGAGCAGTTTTTGATGGCATGACTGTACAAAATAATTTTGATGGAAATTGTCTAAAGTAATTATTTGCCTAATAATACACTTGAATAAATTACTCCATTCTGAGTGCAGTTCAAATGTAAAACCAGTGCAAAAAGTGTAACACCAGATTCATGAGTGCAAATTTAATACAAACAAAGATTTCCGAAGACCCCCAACGGCTGTCGACGGTCATATATATGAGGTATGCGAATCGAAGATGGCAGGAAGTTCACCCCAAGCCTTCTGTGTCACCCAATTCAATGACTTCCGAAGTTTACTGAAACACATAATTATACATGTATATTCAGTGTTTCAATAACAAGAGAGGACAGTCTCAGGTCAAAAACACAACAACGTCGTCTAGCCGACCCAACAAATTAATGGAAAACTTCAGAATGATGATTTGGTGAAGTCCATATCTCCATTCAAGTTGCAATTCCTCATTGACACCTTGCCGTTATCTGGAACCCTGCTATACATGTACATTGTACTGTCTCTTGAATAACTTCCTGTTACCATTATTTTATTAATAACTTTCCCTGCCGAGGCAGATCAATATGACTGCATCTCCCAGTACAAAACCTGCAATGCCGGCTTAGCCAATACTGAAAAATTAATATTGTACATTTGATTCCGTTAAAGGATCAGCAGATTGATGCCACAGAACTGCAACGCTGTTTAACAAGTTCAGGCATCTCTGGAAGTTATCATCGTAAGTACATTGTATCTAGCACAGTACTAGCTAAAAAGTCACTGCGAATGTTGTGTGCTTGCTTATTAACTTGACAGTAGTAGGTTACAGTAGTGCTCAACAATAATAATGCCACATTAAAAGTTGTTGTTACCTGACTTCCCGTGAACAAGGACAAGGACCTTAGGGGATGGACTGGAAGGCGGCATACAGTTAAATGAAGCTCTCTGTAATGGCCAACCTGGGGCAGAATTAGCTGGATGCATGCATGATTATACAGAGGCGACCATTGTAGGGTCAGGGAGGTTTCAGTAAGACTAAATATGGATCAACCCACAGGCGTCACAAAAACTCCTTGCCTTTATACAGTCGAGACCTGTGGCAGTTATAGGGAGCTTTCATTAATCTTGACTCAAATTGTATGGATCAGTGCACATTTGACACAAGAATTCCTGGCCATTGTATAGAGGTGGCCATTATACAGAAGCAGCTGTTAGTTGAGGCTTCGTTCACATTGTACTGGTACAGGTCAACTGGATCTGTGTAGGTACAGTTTGGATCCATGCAAGTTTTACACTTGTTCACACTGTCCCGGTATTGTATTTTCATTTGTTCACACCAGTTGTACCGGTCCATAATCATTTTTACCATGTTAACTACTCATGCGCAGAATGTCCAAATCTTTACAAATGGTGTCCCCGGTACGAAAACGGAACCGTTCAACTTGTTCACATTGTGCCGGTACAACGAAAATAGAACCGTTCAACCTGTTCACATTGTGCCGGTACAACTTTAGACCGTTGCGGATACAAAACTGTACCTGCTCCTGGAGCAGATACAATACTTGCACGGATATGCGGTCCGAAACCTGCCCGGATAGCAGTTATAGTGTGAACGGAAGGCCTATTCGTGCAAATTTTGTACCGGATCCAAAGTGGATCCGGTACAATGTGAACGTAGCCTGAGATGCTACTGTATTAATAATAATTTAATAATTTAATAATTTATATAGCGCTATTTCTAAAGTTCACAGCGCTTAACAATATGTATACGTTAAAATAAATTAAGATGAACAGATAAATGGAACTAATTAATTACAGAATAAAAAGCTAATTAAAAGTGATTAAAGTGAATAAGCAAGTTTGAATAAAAATGTTTTGAGATTCCTTTTAATTAATTAATTAATTAATTAATTAATAGTACTTCTTTTTTCTTTGCTATTTCTCAGCATTCAGCTTGGAGACTTGTAGGTCAGTATGTTAATGACCTTTTGTTAATTACATTATACTGAGCAATCTAAAGGAAATAGTTTGAGTAACTTGCATTACAGTAAGTCAAGCTTTGGCTTACAAAACGTGTCATTGCTCACTACAGGGCTGCAAATAATTTGTTTTTCTTGAAAGGACATGTGTCCGACTAAGTCACCATTTTGGTCGGACAAAACGAAAATAAGGTTGGACATCATAATTTTTTATTACAGTACCGCTTTATAAGCGAACCTGCTAATCTAACACATTGTCGACTAGTTTGCGTTTAGAACAAAACGCGCTATATATAACGTGTTGGCGTTTGAAGGCAAGAAAAAATTACAGTTGGGATTTCATCGGACATTGGCAAATTTTGGTTGGCCATTGTCCGATGACCGACTGTTATTTGCAGCCCTGCACTATATGCAAACTCCTGGGAATTGCTTGTGGGAGACGCAGTGGCCTAATAGTTAGCGCATTGGACTCCAGATCGAGTGGTCCGGGTTCAAGCGGCTGGCCAGGGTCACTGTGTCGTGTTCTTGGGCAAGATACTTTACTCTGATTCACAGTGCCTCTCTCCATCCAAGAGTATTTAAATGAGTCCAGACTCAAGATGTAAAATATCATAATTGTGACAAGACAAAATGTATATTAAATTGTTTTATCCATGAACTGTACAAGATCTGCAGAAATGTTTGGTGGGGTAGGGGGGGGGGGGGGGGGGACTGTGAGTAAAGGGGGCAGGGAGTCTACGGGAGGCAGGAAAAGAGCGGGAAGGAAGCCGGATTCCCAAGGTAGCAGGAACCGGGAGGAATAGCAAAATATTTTGTAACATTGCATAATATTTTGCAATAGAAAAGAGCTCAAAGAGGCAGGAACCAGGAGTTAACAAGGGAAGTTCGGACCTCCTGCCTGCTCCTGGCACTATGCCCCCCCCCCCCTTCCCTCGTAACAGGGACCCACCCATGCTTGAACAATATAAATTATTACACATCACTGCATACATGTTTGCACCTTTAATTTTCTTCACTACTATTATTTAACATAATTATTTGATTTGATTCCTTTTATGACAGGATTATGATCACCATGTTGGATGTATCCTTGAATACAAAGATATTCCATTTTAACAAAATCACTATGCTTGGTACTTGGTTAAGGTGATTCCTCAGAAATAAAAAATGTCGAACGATTTTTTTTAAACTTTCCCTGAATGTTCCCTACCAAGCACTGTTTGGAAAAATACAATAAAAAAGATAGGTCACCGTGCTCGCAAAAGAGATATGATGGACCAATGTTACCCAATTTATGCCTGTACTGGTACTAATCACGCGCGTAGTTATTTCATCGGTTCACCTAACATTTCTCGGTAGCTAGAAGCAAAGTTTAAAGTAATACTTGAAAAAAACTTGATAACTTCAAAGTCTCGACCATATGGAACAATTTAATATATAATTTGTGGAAAAAATCACACAAATCCAAACGAAATCGACTCAAAAGGTTCCTTGCATTGATGTTTTCAAGGTCATAACTTGCACCCACAAGTAACGGTTTTGTGCACGCTTTTAGCGATAAATTTTTTTTCCTTCCGAAAATGTTTTTATTTTATTTTTTAACTTAAAGAGGATAATCTGAACATCAAAATTATGCAATAAAAAATATAGGTCACCGTGCTCGTTTACGAGAAAACGTTTATTTACCTCCCTGGCAAGTATAGCTACAAAGAAAAAGCCGCCAGGTTTTTAATGTGCGCGCGCTAATTACGCGCGAAATTATGCGCAGTAAGGATGCGCAATGCAATACTGAGGAATCACCTTAAGATCAAAACAATTAATAGCAAAATTATCTTCACTAATAATCTTATTGGTTATAAATTATTTAAACCATTTTTTACCGTAACTTTTTCTTGTCTTTTTTTGCTTTTTGGAGGGTTTGGTTTTGTACTTTTGCAAGTTGTCTTTAAACACTTATTGAAACAATTTACGACATTGTTTTCAAATTTACCGCCGGCCTCCAGTGGGTTTTCTCTGGTCGGCGCACGGCCGGCAATAAACTGACATCATTCGCCGGAAGTAATTTTTCACTTCCTTAGCAACGCGCGAAAAATCTGTCTGTGGGCCCTGAAGAAGCTGGAAACTGGCTATTATGACTGGTAACTGCAGTGATGATGTGATGATGACTGACAGCTTACAGTTTGAAAATGACCAGAGGAGGCCATCTTGAAATTATGACCACCTACTGTACTTTTGAACATTACGCAGTCAGCTTCTTTAAAGCTTAAAGGAACTATGTCACGATTAGTCATTTTTCAGATGTACAAAATTACCTTCAAATCGAACGAAACCATAAAATAACAGTTTTGTAACATAGAAAACACCAAAGAGGTAATAATCAACCAAAACGAAACAAGGATGGCTAAGATTGAGTCAGATTGCAAATGACGAACTTAAATTTTACGAGTTGTGCCATTCGTTAATGACAGCCCTAGAATTGTCTGCAGTACAACATTGGTTATGGTAACTTGAATTATTCATGAATTCACCTGATTGCATATTGTTCTTTTTACTTGAATTTCTTAACACTCCTATAGCGTGACTACAGTGGTAAAATGGGTTTTGCTGAGTTTAAGGAGTTATGGCAAGCCCTGAATCAGTGGAAGGTAGGTCAAGCAGGTCTTACGGTAGAATGCGGTTCTCCTCACTGATTTCATGTAGAGTTAAGGGTGTCAGTCAGAGTTTCTAATCTTATTTTTCTACTGTATCACAGACTTCTTTTATGCAGTTCGACACTGACAGATCAGGCACTATGGAAGCACATGAATTACATGTTGCACTCTCTGCCTTCGGTAAGATTCAGAATGTGTTCAGGTCACATGTCATACATGTACGTATTACAGAGCGGACACTTGAATCATGATAGCCTGAGATCAGGATCCGAGAGAAATCGCCGAGCGCGGACTGGGGCGGGAATGAAGGTGACATCGCCTTCGTTCCCGCCCCAGTCCACGCTGATTTCTCTCGGAGCCTGATCTCAGGCTAGAACCATGAACGCTATGGCTTTATTATTTTTTACTTTTTGTTTCTACTTTTTTTAATAAGAACTAGCCAATCATAGCCATTATTCGAAGCAACGGCCCAGACATTTTTTTCTACCTTTTTTCCGCGTTATTATCAAAATTAATTAAGACCACCGCAATGATACTTTGATTAAAACGTGGATAAAAGGTAGAAAAAATGCCTCCGCCATTGCTTCGAATCACGAAAAAACAGCTGTCCACTGTTAGGCTTGTGGATACGAGCAAATGCACATACCTGAGTGTAGTGAGTCCATTTTTCACAAACATAATTATTATAATTGTGCCTCAGGATTATTCCTGTTCTTCAGGATTATACAGTCAGTGCTCCTTTTAGTAGAAAAAAGTAAAAAAAAAATGAAAAAATAAGCCATAGCGTTCATGGTTTGAGTGTCCGCTCTGTAAAAACTTGTACTAAAAAAAGGAGCACTAACTGTCCTCAGAAAAGCCTGTGTAGGAGACAGCAGAAATTTTGTTTTAGGTTCGTTGGTTGGGCTGCTTTTTTTTTGTTTTTGTTTTTCGTGTTCTGTTAGGAAAACAAACTGTTGGTTTGGTTGATGAACTTTTTTAACTGACCTTACGCTGGCCTGGGACACTGTGCTGTGTTCTTGGGCAAGACACCTAACCAGTACCGGCAAATTGTTGGGGTAGCCTGACAAAAATGCTGGCGGGTTACCTGCGATAGACTTGCATCCTATCCAGGGGAACTGCGTTGCAACACCCGGGGCTAGAGGATTTTTCAATCAGGCTAGTTTATTTTAAGTAGCATTCCAAGTCAATTTTTGGACATTTTTAGTTGGCAGATGAAGTAAGTTCCTGTACCTTGTACTCCCGTTTCCAACCCCTTCTGTTGTGGCTGCCGCCCCATTGTGCTTTTTATATTGAAAAATATTACGCAATGTAATTGTTTCGATTTTTTCCCTAGTTCTCTTGGTTCCCGCCACCTTGAGAATCCCGCTTCCTTCCCGCTTCCCATAGACTTCTCGCACCACTGTTTTGGATTCCCCCCCTCCCGCTACCGCTACCGCATCCCCCCTACCCCCTCACCCGTACCCCCTCCCCCATCCCCTATCCCCACTGTATGGAGTCGAGGGCGAGGTACATGTACATGTAAGGCGGAGCCCGGCCTGTTTTTGGATGCTTCTACTCAAACTTTGTTTATTTTGGTTTGGGTAATACAGGTAAACGCCCTTCTATAAATAAAGTCATAGTCCCATTTGTCAGTAGTTTTAACTTGCGGCACATGTATTCTTGCGTACTTTATATGTATGTTGCCATGTGACCTTCTGCATGGAGATATTTCAGTCAACGACTTTGGAACGCAATACTTGAGTCAAATTAATCACATACAATGTACAGGTCCTGGAAAGTCCTGGAATTTTGTTCTTGGAAATCTCTAAATTTAAGCAAAATTCAGTGACACGAAGAAAGAACGGTCACAGTGTAAACTAGCCTGCTGGAGTAAAATGAAGCGCGAGTTGGAGGGGCGCGCGAGAGAGGAGAAAACGCGCGAGGCTTTCTCGCCTTCCTCGCGCGTATCTTCTCTCTCGCGTGCGCCCCTAAAAAATCGCGCTCTTCTCCACTCAGTGCGTGGCAGGCTAGGTGTAAACTAAACCGAGCTTGGAGGAAATTATCGCCAAATGCGAAAAAGATGTGTTGAAGAACAAATAGGTTGTGAAAATCTACTGGAGTCCTGAAAAAGTTCTAGAAAACCGTTGCTGAAAAAGACCCTAACCGTGAAAGTATCAATGCATTGTTTACTTCGTTTCTATCCAAAGTAAACGTATTTTCATGTTGTTTTGCAGGTTATCGATTAAGTCCTAACGCCTTGAATATCGTTGTGAAGCGCTACTCGACAAATGGTCGAGTCACGTTCGATGATTTTGTATCTTGCTGTGTGCGTCTGCGAGCTTTGACAGGTATGTACAGCGGAAGTACTTAACATGATTTTCAGCAGGCGCAAAATGCATGAGGTTTAACCTCGGCTGCACAGCTCGTGCTAAGCTCGTCTGTGTTTGAACGCTTGAACAATCGGGGGACACCTTAAACGCGCTATTAAGCCCCCTCTCTATGAATTCCCCCTCTCTAATAAGCACCCCCCCCCCCCCTTCAGTTGTCAGATTTATTTAATAAGCCCCCCTCTCTAATAAGTCCCCAGCCTCCCATATGTACATAACATGTATTCATGATACATAACTCCCCTCTCTAATAAGTCCCCAGCCTCCCATATGTACATAACATGTATTCATGATACATAACTCCCCTCTCTAATAAGTCCCCAGCCTCCCATATGTGCATAACATGTATTCATGATACATAACTCCCCTCTCTAATAAGTCCCCAGCCTCCCATATGTACATAACATGTATTCATGATACATAACTCCCCTCTCTAATAAGTCCCCAGCCTCCCATATGTACATAACATGTATTCATGATACATAACTCCCCTCTCTAATAAGTCCCCAGCCTCCCATATGTACATAACATGTATTCATGATACATAACTCCCCTCTCTAATAAGTCCCCAGCCTCCCATATGTACGTAACATGTATTCATGATACATAACTCGTTACGTGTTAAGTTTGACTTTCAGTTGGTAATGTTATAGCATTTTGACAATTAATCTGGGTTTTCTAAGAAAATGATTTGGGATTTGAAATATTAAGCTCCCCTCTCTAATACCCCCCCCCCCCCCCCCCTCTCAAGGCCTGAACATTAAATACGTGTAAGCCCCCCCCCCCCCCCAATCTTCGTTGAAGCACTCGAAGATTTTCCGATTGTTATTATCCAATAAAGAAACAGTGCAAGCACCCTCACGAGTACTCTGAAAATTCACTCCAGCATAGGGCAATGAGGATACGTCATGTTGAAGTCGCGGGCTCAGGCCCAGGCCCAGCTCGGACATTCGCCCTCAACTAGTACTTGTTCTCCCGACTATGAATTCATAGCAGTGATAATGTACTAACATCTCTTTACCCGTTGCTAATTGCTTCAATATTCTTTTTTGCAGATCACTTTAGAAGACGCGACACTGCTCAAACTGGACATGCGAACTTCCAATACGATGACGTAAGTTGCAAATATTTTATTTCAAAACTGTACTTTTTCTCTTGAAGTTAAACATAGTTAATAGAGGGAAATGGTTATGAAGCCCGACAAAGTTCTTTGTCATATGTTTTTGTTCGCTATTTTGTGGGTTGACCAAATACCCATATTTCAGTATGAAAATATCGTACACCCAAAATCCTTGGCCGACCCTGGGACTAATTCCGTTGGGTTCACCACTGTCTTGTTGCCTGATTGATTGTCTGAGTGATAATTAATTTCTCATTCACATTTATCAAAATAATGTAGCAGTAAAATCCGTGAAAATTCTTGTTTCACTTTTGCCCAACACACCGATAACCATTTAGTTTAAGTTTAAGTTTAGTTCCCCACGTTCTCTGATTCCCTCTTCCCAGGCCCTCTCACTTTGCCGCGCACGTTAAAACAAATACAACAGGTATTCCCTACCCTTGATTGTGGGATAATGATTAGCGCGTTGTACTCCGGATCGAGCGGTCCGGGTTCGAGCCCTGGCCGGGGTCATTGTGTTGTGTTCTTGGGCAGTACACTTTACTCTCATAGTGCCTCTCTCCACCCAGGAGTATAAATGGTAGCCTGCGAATACAGCCGACTTCCATCGCGCGCCGCCGCGTCCCGCGAGAAAGGTTGTCTGTGATTTACAGCCAGAAATTCCATACTGATGACGTTAAACCACTAATTAGATTTCCGGAATATATTTCGGTCTCGCTTTAAAATTACAAACATTATGCAAATTAGTGAGCGGACCAATCAGCGCTCCTGACCAGTTCTGGACAGATTTACGTCATCAGTATGGAATTTCTGGCCGTAAATCGCAGACGACCTTTCTCGCGGGACGCTGCAAGCGGCGCGCGATGGAAGTCGGCTGTATTCGCAGACTATATAAATGGGTACCGGTGGCAAATGCTGGAGGGTAACCTGCGATGGACTAGCATCCCATCCAGGGGAGTAGAGATTTTAGTCCTAGTCGCTTCATGCCTCATGCCGGCCTGATAAGCTTGTAGACAGGCTTTAACCTAACCTACCCAAGATGGAACCGTTCTCTTGTTTGACAAGTTTTTACTAAAATATTTTTTCCCGTCGTTTTCAGTTCATCCAAGTAGCCATGAACAGCTAAAGTGAGACGTTAGA
Source organism: Desmophyllum pertusum (assembly GCA_029204205.1). NCBI lineage: Eukaryota > Metazoa > Cnidaria > Anthozoa > Scleractinia > Caryophylliidae > Desmophyllum > Desmophyllum pertusum. The sequence goes on along the minus strand of MU826840.1, from coordinate 1,034,732 downwards.
CGGGTTCTGCAAGCTCTACAAACATTGATATTAGTTTTGTTTTTAATCAGTTGCGTAATTTATAAGATAATTTCTTAGGCACCCTTTTATTAATAGATTCCCAAACCTCTAGGCTGGATGCGTGTGAGCATTCCCTTGCAAAGGTCGAAACCGCCACGCGTATGCTTCTCGCGCGCACGTCTCGCGCGCGACCACCCTTGAACAACACCAAAGCAAATTGATCAGAATTTCAATTAAAACAAAGGATTCTCCAAATTAAAGAGCACCATAATTCAAACAGTCAGGACTGCTTGTAGTCTAATAGCACGCGTGTAGTTGTAGCATATTACTAAGTTATACAATGTACTGGAATATCTTAAAATGCTTGCAATAAAATGATAATAATTTCAAACTAGTAAGAGTTTTGTCTTGCCGCTTTTAAAAGTGACCTCCCTGTTAACTCGCAGTAGACAGACTTCCCTATACAAGCGCAGCTCTGAACAATCTATAGAGACATGAGATTCGAGCGAAACGTTGACATCCGTGTAGTTTTTCCTAGTTCCTAGCCTGTGTATACATCCGCCTTTTCCCCTCAAAAAAATCGGGGAGTCTCTCCCCGATTTTTTGAGGGGAAAAGGCGGATGTATACACAGGCTACCTAGTTCCTAGGCCTCTATATTTCACCACGGTCAATCCGTTACGGATGGGTCACGTGGCCCGAGCGAAAAAGTGAGGCGTAAAGACAAAAAACAATGAAAAAATATATCCCCAGCTGTTGGTCTCGGATACGTCACCGAAATGAATCGGACCGTGAAGGCCTGGGAGAAAGCCGTACAGGAGCTAGGCAACGTGTAGTTCCCCTTTTCTCGTCTCGCACGCGCCTTTTCCAACTCGCGCTCTATTTTACTCGCCTGCGCTGTCAACAGGGCTCGTACAAGTTCTTGAAATTTTGTTCTGGCATTTTTCAGGAATGGAACGTCCTGCGAGACTGGAAAATGAGTTTTCTTTTTGACAGGCAGGTCCTGTAAAGTTCTTGAAATCTCCCAAATTCAAGCGAAAGTTAACGGTATTTTAATTTTGTTATAATTTTATTATACTTCTAAACCCTTTTCCTCGAATAAAAGCCGTCCCTCGATTAATCGCCCCGTTGGTAAAAATATTTGAAATAATCGCCTCCCTTGAATAATCGCCCCCCTCCTACTCCTAACACCCCCTACATCTGTAAACAAGTTAAAAATTTACACCTTGGATATTGAAAGCGAAGCTTTGACTTATTACAATAACTTGCGAAAAATCGAAGAGGAACTTTTAAATGACTACAGTTCTAAAGCTTGCAGGTCAGGACTGACAGTTACTGCATGTAAAGAAGAAGGCCAAACACTTGGAAAGGACAGGGTGGAAACATCTGCTTCTCCCGAGAAGCGAATTCTTTTGGACGAATCGTAACAGTCGAACTTGAATATCAACCGTGAGCAATACTGTTGAAACACTGGACAATTCGCATTGTATTACTCCTGTTAGACCTGTGATCTTGAAGCGATCAGATCAAGATCCTGCACTCTGTAAATACGGTAAACGTAAAAAAAAATCGTGAACTTCAATTTATGCGAAATTTAAAACCCTGAACAGCAGGGTGCTGCGAACACGATTAGGAACGCCGTTTCGCAGACGTCACGGGGGGTTAGAAGCAAGGAGACGGCTGACACTTCAGGCTATTATTCGAGGAAATATGGTATTTTATGAGAAATATTAACGCGGATAAAAGCATGACGTTTCGACGACTCCATGTCATGTTAATATTTCTCATAAAATGTTTTCCCAAATCTTGTCTTATTAGAAATATGGTATTAGTTATCATTATTATTTTACTTTCAAACTATTGCTTGAATAAATCAATACATATATTTGTGTTTACGCATATACACTTTGCGGTCACCCTGAAATTTCCGATGTTTAATACGTGACAATGGATCATGTTCGTAACCAATGTGAGCACAGAAGATTATTCCGAAACAACTCGAGTGTTTCAGACGACAAAGTGTGACCGACGGCCGAGCACTTACACATGGCTAGGGAGGCTAAGGGATGGACCATTTTATTTTTGAGAGGGGAGGGAGGGGGATATTTTTCTGAGCAAGATTTGTTTTCATTTGCAGCTTGCGACATATATTTTTTTCACTTGTTCGATAGTTAATTTTTTCCTTTGGCCCATTGTGCACGATTCCCCCCCCCCCCCCCTACTTTTGCTCATCGACACAAGAAGGCCGCCCTACGTTATTAAATCTACCCTCCACCTCAAACCCGCCGCCCCTACCGCCGAATAAAAGTTCATGGGCTTAGAACAGAACGATACAGAACGAAAACATTTCTTGTGATTCTAATTATAAAGCTCCCCACTACAGGGTTTAAGTTGCATTTTATATTATTTAAGTTCATTTCGTGACTGTAGAGCTTGTCTTGTTTTCATATCGTTATGTTTAGAGAGTCCTAGACCAGGCTGTATTCGTATCAGTGCACCTAAAAAATTTTAGACACAAAATCCCGTTCCAAATATATATATTGAGCACAACATTTTAAGTCCCCCTTCCCTGTCCACGCCCCGAAACAAGCCCATCAAAAAAGCCTTCCAAAATAAATTCGGCCCCGCTAATTTTTTTTAAGGTATTTCAACTTGTGCTTTCCAAATTTGTTGTTTCGCCTCGACACACGTACTGTACATTTTATTAACCTTCTTTAGAACCCACCATCTCTGTTATAATTTCCATAACAAAAATATTTTATCCGACATGTGACAAACTCAAGTTGTGAGCCGATTGGCTCCAGTTCTTAATCCATATTCATGAAACTTGCGAACATTTCTCAAACAAAGCAGCTCGTTGACGTGTTGGGATGTGTGGACGCTTCTTGTAACTAAAAAAAAAAACATTTCTATCCTCGAAAGACGTGGGGTTTTGAAGATGTTGGAGAAACAACCTCGTTCATGTCAAGTCAAACAGAAGTGGTGAGTTTTACTGTACATATTTATCCTTTAGTTCAAGTGCAAACACGTTACTCGTTGCTGGACTGAAATTTTGAGCACGTGCGTCGCTTCCCGTCGTTTTCCTATTGCTAAGCAAACTTACTTTTCAAATGTCTAGTTAAAAACTTGCAAAATTAATACAAACAAGAAACTCTTCGCGTGCAAGCTACACAATTTTGTTTCATTGGGCTTACGATTTAGTTGTTTTGAATTCTTGGAGGGACTGCACTTGCGTGTTACAAATATCGCTTGCAATGCTCTGCACGCTTTGTGATTTCAGTACGCTTTCATCAGACTTCCATGTGCTAAAAACGTTTTCTTATTCATTTCCTGCAGGGTGAAATATCAGGAACACGAAGAACCTCGATAGAAGAGAAAACTGTTTCAAGGATTAAACAACAAAGGTGAGTATATTTGTGAACTACTCTTAGTAAAACAACATCACCCGGCCGGCTATTTCAATTATTTTTAGGCACAATTTATACAGTCGAATTAAGAACCATTTCAGTCGCGTCGAATGTAATTCAAGGCGCAAAAATCGCGCTGCTATTACTTGGTTCAACTACGTTGTTGTACACCATGGAAGCAACGTGTTCTACTTTGCTATTTGTGCGGCTATTGCACTGATTCAATCAAAGCGATTTCAGTGAGTTGCATTCAACGCGACTGAAATGCGTCTGAAATGCGACGTGTAAATTCGGCTGTTAGCTAGGAACAAATCATATCCATCGGTAGTTTGCGTATTTTTCCGTTGCATCATGAACTAATCTATTGTTTGTTCAATCTTTTGTAGAGAGACTGAAGAACTGGATAGCCAATGGAAAGAAAATGGAGTCTAGGGATGAAGAAAGAGGATGGCACAAAGTTAAGAATTTAATTTATAAATATTAAAACGAAACGTAGTAACAGCAAGAAATGGTGGCTATAAGTTAGAAATATATATCCAAAGAGTCAAACTCGTAATTTTTTTGAAAAATCGATAAGCTGAAGCCAGTAATTGACTATTTTGATCAAAAAAGGAAAAACAAAAACAATTGAGAGAATTAATATGTTTTTCCAGAGAGAATCAATTGATTTGGACTAATTTATGCATGTAGTGCCACCTTAAAAGAAGTCGTGTAGCCAACGTACTTTATTGACGGTTGCTAAGAGAACACGAGACTCTGAAGGGGTTTTCATTAACATGGGAGTCTTTGCAGTCGAGCCTGAACAAGTGTCGTTTACGGGGAATCTTCGTGAGGGTACCCGGGAAGAAGCCGATTGTTGTTACCCAATCAGAACATAGGACGAACCCGAAAGTTGTTGCCTAACACGACACTTGACAACCCTTTACGACATGCATGCACTGACTAACTAACAGACAGACAGACAGACAGACAGACAGACAGACAGACAGACAGACAGACAGACAGACAGACAGACAGACAGACAGACAGACAACGAGAAATATTACTCCCAGTTGTGTTGGAAACTGACAGGGCTGATTTAAACAGAACTCTTACTGAACACAAACGAGCTACAGTAGAAGAACGAAATAAACGATCACATCACTTGACACCGTCGACAAAGGGCATACAAAATTTACTTGGACTGTGCTGAATGCATTGACTACATTACCAAGTACTGTCGACGACAACTACGTGTTTGCATCAAACAAATGAATCGTGACTCGCTATTGAACTGATGGAACAAAATAGACAAACAATGGACTGGAGTATCTTTGATCTCGATCAGAAACCAACAAAATGGACTTACAAACTTACAATGGAACAATAACAGACTGAACAAACTTGACAACTACTAACCAATCACATTTCTACAAACCTGACCAATCAGATCAATAACCAGAGACTAAACATTATCATCTGACAAATAGCATTCCAGTCGACTCTGAAGATGTCGAAACGTCATTCACCAACAACGTATACATTCCTTTTTCAAGACTGCTCTTACTCGGACGATGACATTTAGCGAACTACTGATACGCCTGGATTCAAACCAAACGGTTTTCTCGAACTTGACAAACTGGTTCAACCCAGTTTCTAGGATTCGTCATGTTGCTTAGCAACATAAAATACGACGGCTTTTCAAACTTGACAAACTACTTATACTCCTGGATTCAAACCAGTTTTACAAATACGACGGCTTTTAAAATTGACGAACTACTGATACTCCTGGATTCAATCCAGTTACTATGATTCGTCATGTTGCTTAGCAACATGAAATAAGACGGCTTTGGACTCTCGTGTTCTCTTACATTGTTTGTTAACGTAATGACTATCAATGCCTGGTTCCAGGGGTGATACGCTATTAGCGCATCGATATTGCAATAGATAAGCCGGCGCCGAAGGCAATGGACCACATTGAACACTTTTCTTTTGCAAAAAAATCTTTGATTTGACATATAAGAACTGATCAGGTCGATATTCTTCTCATCAACACTAAATTACATGATACATGTTTTGTTTCAGAAAATGTTCCTAAACTAATTTTTCTGTTTGAGTGAACTGCAAATGTTGGATCGTCATATTTGTAATTAGTTTTTTTTTGGCAACATTAATTAATCTCTAGTTGGATTTTCGTTTTTTTTCTAAATGCAAAGAAAATACGAGGACAAATCATAACAAATATTCCAGCTGTTTTTTATTTTCTGAACAAAATATTACCAAAATAATTTCGTTTTCATTGACTTCAATCCACCGTACGAAAAAAGATGGCGGCTGTACATTTTACCACAATACCTTGCGAACCTAACACAGCCAATAGGCACATAGAAAGCCATATTTTTGCGAAATTCGTCCCTGTACTAAGAACATTGTGCGTGTATGCTAGGTTTGAAGCTTTTATAACTTTTCTGTGCGTTTTTATGAGCGTTTTTTAGGGTTTTGTGCGCTAAGAATTATGGGTAAATATACCAGTCGCCCTCTTTTTTGGTACGGTGGATTGTGGATCGTCACATTTGCAACTAGTTCAGTTCATAATTTTCGAGTTCGATTTTCTTTCTTTATAAATAAAAAAGCCGGAAAATACGAAGATAAATCGTAGCAATTTATGATATCAATATGTCTTCGGCATTTTAAAAACATAAACGGTTTCTTGATATACTTTTTTGTCTTTACAAATGTTTGCAGATTTACCAGGTTCCTTATTATCTGGACAAAATGTTACCAATCAATGGTTGATCGAGCTTTGACTTGCTTTTCACCTTTGCATCAAGTTCTCGAGCAAAGTTTCTTTAATTTCGACTTCAAGTTTACGAATTTGTGATGGATATATTTAAAAGCTGAATTCATAAAACGAATTGTCTGATTTCTTGGCTGGAATCAATATATCTTTGGAATTTTTGAATTTTGTTTTAAACTTTGAATGTTGATTCTATATAAATACACAGGAGGCCCTCACATCAGATTGTAAAATGAATAAAAGATCATCTTCGATCGTGGGCGGCCATTTTGACATTTTTTGTTAGTTCCGAGCGGTTTCCGAAGAATTCTCGGCTCCAGACGTCGTGCGGTTTAATTCTCGGTTCCAGACTTTGCACCAGCCGACCGCGTATTTTAAAATGTAAAAATGGCCGCCACGATCGAAGATTATCTTTTATTCATTTTACAATCTGATGTGAGGGCCCCCTGTGTAAATATATGATTTTGTGTTTTAAAAAAAATATTTGCAGGCTTTTACTAGATTCTTTATTGTCTGGACAAAATGTTACCAAAATAAAGTTTGTTTTTTACTGAAATTGCTTTATCACCTTTGCAAGGAAGAACAGCTTCATTAATTTCGATTACAATTTAAAAAAGAGAAATCGTCTCGGATAAACTTCTTTTTTCAATGGATTTTGTAGCACTTTGATTTCACAAGAATGTTACTTTATTCGGCTGATGAGAAAATCTTTATAAATGCAAGGAAAACTGACACAAAGGGAAATCGTAGGAATTCATTATGAAAACAATTGTCTTGAATCAACATATCTTCGGCAATTTTCAGAGTCTTTTACTTTGATTTCACAAAAACGTTACTGCAAAATACTTGGTTCAAATTGTCCACGTACACTTTGCAACAAGGAGAAATATTTACAAGCTACGGTTGTGTTCGCAGTAATTGAAATAACTTTTCTTTTCAAAACAAAGCAAAGCTGTATTCCTCGTGGTGTTTGCATTGCCTTCAATTGTCTTTAGCTTCACGATAAGCACATTGAGTCGAGCGATATTGAGTTTGAAACATTGATAGGAATATATATTATTCTTGGAACCTGGCATTGATTTAATTATGGGAGACAGTATCATGATTCTACGCCATTTTGCAACACTGAAAATAATTTTCAGATCAAAATAATAGATCAATTCGCAGTTTTTTTCCCGCTATTTTGGACGCAGTACAAACGTGGCGCTAAATACAGTGTATGTATGGCAATCCGATACCAATAATTTATGTCTAATTTTTATTTCTGAAATATTTCCAGTATATAAACTTGAGATACCTGGTAAAGATTTTACTGATTAAATTTGAGGGATGTGGATGCGTCGAGAAGAGTGCGGCAGCTTTTTCAGTTTTCTTTACATTTGTCATACAATAGCCCTTTTCACGGTTAACCTGAAATATTTGCATAACAATACAGCTAAACATAGAAGCGAGGCAATTTCGGGCACAAGCTGTAAAACATCGTGATTTTCTTGAGCTCCTTAAACTATGTTAGCATAAAAATAGTTTTTAAAAACGGAGAACAACTAAATATGCAACTATTTTAGTTAAAGTTTGCCGTAAAGATCGTAATCCGATCTCCCTGTTGCTTATGCGAGTCTACTCTTTATTAATAGAGAAAAGTCGTTTTACATTTTTTTCTAAAAACAACGTGAACTAAAAGAATTGTAGCTCTTCTACATTTTAAAACTGTTTTTATACTAAAAGAGTTGAAGGAGTTCGAGAAAAACACGATGTTTTGCAGCTTGTGCCCGAAATTGCCTCGCTTCTATGTTCAAGTGTATTGTTATGCAAATATCGCAAGTTAACCGTGAAAAGGGCTATTGTTTGTAAGATCACGTCAAAATTTGCGGAAAAATTCACGAACAAATGTATGGAAACTGAAAATACTTGTCATGCACTCTTGTTATCGTAGCTATGTTCTTCACATTTGATCAGTCGAATCTTCTGCCAGGTGTTTTAAGTTTATGTACTGTGGATATTTTGGAAATAAAATTTTACGGAAATTATTTGACATGGGGTTGCCATACAAACATTGTATTTCCCGTCACGGTTGTACTTCGTTTAAAATGGATGGAAAAAAAACATTTTGAATTTTAAGGTATAATTTGTTTGGAATCTTTTTTTTAATGTTGCAAAATGACTTAAAATCGTGATGAATTTTTTTTCCGCCAAAAACTTTGCGGCAAACTCTGTTTAATTTTATGCACAAATAGTTGCCAGGGGAAACGCTGTGCAAAAAAAAAACATTTTCCCGCCAAAAGACTTAGTATATAGAGGGAAAATTTTTTCTTGACACCTTTTATAATAATTACATTGATTTTTACTTACTTAACTTGAGATATTGTTGTAAGATAATAAAACAATGAGACAAATATATTGTTTTGTGTCTTTTATTTATTACTTATAAAATAATTGAAATATTAATAAAGCATAATAAAGAGAACAACACTTGTGTTTTTATTGACTTTATTAGAATGCTAATAATTTGAAATAGTGAAATTATATATATTTGAAAAAATTAAAAAAAATTGGCGCATGCGTATTTTGGGCACCGTATTTTTTCTAAGTTTTTTGGCGGGAAAATTAAAAATTTAAATAGATGCCAGCAACACAATTAATTTTAAAAAATTGGCGCATGCGTATTTTGGGCGCCCGTATTTTTTCTAAGTTTTTTGGCGGGAAAATTAAAAAATGTAAATAGATGCCAGCAACACAATGAATTTTAAAAAAATTGGCGCATGCGTATTTTGGGCGCCCGTATTTTTCTAAGTCTTTTGGCGGGAAAATTTGAAAATTTTAAACAGATGTTTAGACCAAAACAATGAAATTAGAAACAAATAACAACACTGTAAACATTGTATTAATGAAATAAAGTTGTCAAGATTACTCAAAAAGCTTACAGCCAAATTACGATGCAGAGAAATGAAACTTTTGCATCATGTATTCAATTTGTTGTAGGGAAAAATTTAGTGAAAAATGTAGTGAAAAAATGGCATACAATGCTTCTTTTACTCTTGCCACTCGACTTGTATTCCTCCTGATTCTTTGTCGAGTAGAATTCAACGTGTATTTAAGCTACCTTGACTAAAATGGCAAGAGCTTTTCTGTGATTCGTCTTCTTCACTGATCTGTTTGAATTTCCACGCATGGTAAAGAACTGCCACAGGAGATTCAGAAAAGAAAAAGCGAAAACGAGAATTAATACTTGTAAACGCCGCCTGTAACATGAACAGATACATGCAAGCACGTTTATACAACATTAAACAACTGCAACTAAAATTGTTTCTTTTACACAAATATTCCTATAGTTCTTATTCGTTTTTTAAATAAGAAATGTGACTCTAGGCCTGAAGAAGAGCGCTAAAATCGTCTAAAATTCCATAATGTAAAGCTTACAGAATACGGCAGTGAAAGTTTTAGGAATATTAATGAAACTAGGACGTTTCACCGCCTACATTGCACACTTTTCGGGTGCGACAAGCAATTTTAAAACCATTCAGTCATCTGTGATGGCAACTCGAGCGTCCAGTATAAAACAAAACATGCTTGTCCAAAATTTTATGAAACCAAAATTACCATATCGCATATCGACAAAGTAAATGCAAAGGCTCTCAATATACAGCTGTTTCGAAAAAGGTTGTAGCAAAAAAGCGCACGCGACAATCCCGAAAGGTAATCTGGGGTATGATCAGCAAGGTACGTTCCTGACACTGTAGCTGTCGAACCTACTTTTGTTGCTTTCTTTTAGCACTCGCAAACATACGTCCATGGCGTCTCGTGCCATTTTCTCAGACTTGCTTGAAATGCTGAAGTAAAGGAACCGTGAACTTAAAACTACCCACAATACATTCAGGATTGTCGCGTGCGCTTTTTTTCCGACAGCCTTTCTCGAAACAGCAGCATATCAACAGCGAAATCATTGTGTCGGCATTGTTATGGCTATTTAATTGTATTGTATTGTTAGAATTTGTGTTTTTCGGTGTTGATTTATCTTGAAAGAGCCCGTTTTTCTGTGTAACGCCCGCGTATAAAATGCGCATGTTTTTGTTAGTTGTTTATGCTTTGGTGGTTGTTTGAAAACTTTGTATGAGAATGGCCATCCCAGAACGTCTTATTTTAAAACTTAATAATAATAAGTGAACCCTTTCTCGGTTCTATTATTCCTAAATGGATATTTCAGACAATTTCTCAATTGATTCGTTTGTTACTCTTTGCCTGAATAATTTGAACTTATTAAGGTGGCTCATCTCTGTTTTGCAACGGCATACCTTCCCTAATGTGAACGGCTGATACTTCGCTGTCAGAGCACCGTCTGACTAGCTACTTCGCCACTTTACTAGAAATAGAATGAACGTTCCAAAAAAGTAGTTTTGATTGGCATCGGTGTTACCATAGCAACGCAGCGATGACGTCATGCATTTTACATATGACCATTTTTCTCGACATCTAGACGTAAACTTTAAAAACCACCTTATGTTCCTTGAAGCCTAGATGTAGTTCTTCACGATTAAGAATTTTTAAAAAATTATATGAGAGCGTTTTGGAATAAAATGCGGTTGAATATTTTCATTAAAAAAATTAAATATTCACCTTACGTTTGTTTAATTCGTCGATACCAATGTCTTCTTAACTGATTGAGGTAATGTTTTTTACCTCATATTATACCTGTGACATAGGACTGTTTTCTGTCAGAGTTTCTTCGAAATTGCTTCATTCGATTTCATTTCATGTAGACAGAAGTAATCCCTGCGAGATTCGCATTTTACTCACGTAGTAACATATTTGTTACGGAAGCTGTAATTAAAAAACTAGTCGATAAATTTTTTTTAATTTTTTGGGATGCGAAGCTTAACATCTATTACGCTTTCTCTGGAATTTTCAAGTGGATTGAATCATTTTAAGGGTACGAAATAAAAATAAAAATACAAACACGTTTACATTCATCCGCACAATCGTTTTTGCTATATTATTTTGTTGACAGCTGATCTCTTTCAGAAATTTCTCTTTTGTCTATATTCAGGCATATTTGTGTGCGCTTACCATGCCTGCTTGCAACGCTTCGCTGCTGCTGACACGTCGCTCGTGAAAATGATTTTCTTCACCGATAATCAACATATATGAGTGGGTCACGCAGCCAGATGTAACGTTATTATAATTGATATATTAGTTACCACTCCTTCACTCTCTTCGTCTCAACAGCGTTTTCGAACAGAAGAGCAGCCTTCCTTTTTCGTTTAGAGCTTGGCTTGACCATAGTCAAGCAAGATCTGGATTCAAAAGCGTTAAAATTGGCTGCGTGACTACAGATTTATGTTAATTTCCATTGTACTAACGAAAAACAGAATTTTCACGAGCGGCGTTTTTGGAGCAACGAAACCTTGCAAGCAAGCGTCGTAGGCGCACACAAATATGCCTGAATATAGACAAAAGAGAAATTTCTGAAAGAGATCAGCTGTCAACAAATAATATAGCAAAAACGATTGTGCGGATGAATGTAAAAGTGTTTGTATTGTTATTTTTATTTCGTACCCTTAAAATGATTCAATCCACTTGAAAATTCCAGAGAAAGCGTAATAGATATTAAGCTTCGCATCCCAAAAAATTAAAAAAAAATTATCGACTAGTTTTTTTTAATTACAGCTTCCGTAACAAATATGTTACTACGTTGAGTAAAATGCGAATCTAGCAGGGATTACTTCTGTCTACATGAAATGAAATCGAATGAAGCAATTTCGAAGAAACTCTGACAGAAAACAGTCCTATGTCACAGGTATAATATGTGGTAAAAACATTACTTCAATCAGTTAAGAAGACATTGGTATCGACGAATTAAACAAACGTAAGGTGAATATTTAATTTTTTTAATGAAAATATTCAACCGCATTTTATTCCAAAACGCTCTCATATAATTTTTTAAAAATTCTTAATCGTGAAGAACTACATCTAGGCTTCAAGGAACATAAGGTGGTTTTTAAAGTTTACGTCTAGATGTCGAGAAAAATGGTCATATGTAAAATGCATGACGTCATCGCTGCGTTGCTATGGTAACACCGATGCCAATCAAAACTACCTTTTTGGAAAGTTCATTCTATTTCTAGTAAAGTTGTGAAGTAGCTAGCCAGACGGTGCTCTGACAGCGAAGTATCAGCCGTTCACATTAGGGAAGGTATGCCGTTGCAAAACAGAGATGAGCCACCTTAATTTGCTTGAAATCTCAGCTACATTGTTTTATCATTCTATCATTATTTAGAGGATTCATGTCATTTTAAAGATGATTTACAGTCCGTACTGCGCAATCTCCGCTTGCTATGTTTATGAGTCGCATACGAAGGAATGTAAATACTAGCGAAAATAGAAATTGTTGTACAAACTTACATTTTTCTTCATTATTAACGCCAGATATCCTTGCAAAACAATAATAACGAGTAGAAGAACCTCGGCGTTATCCCAAACCGACGTTTCAGCTCATCGAGCATTCAGGAACTCAACGATACGTAATGGCGGACTCAAAAACTTCATAACAACTTCATGTACGCTATCACCAAAGTGTAACGTATCAACAAATTCAAAACAAAAATGAAAACAAACCCTGAGCATGCGCAGTACAAACTGGAAATCAACTTTAAGACCGTTGTGAATGTTAACGAGAATTGCCTAAAATAGCGCTACCTAGATAGCATGAAAGAATCGCCAAATAACACAAATTGGCGTGACAGAATATACTAAAATAGCGTGATATGGCGTGACAACATTGACCAAAATAGCGTGTCTGACCTTGCCTCTCCAAAATTCCGCAAAAAACGTTTAAATGAGTTAAAACTACTATTAATATATTTTTAAATAACTATTAATAATTATTAATTTTTATTAATATATATTTTTTGTTGACTGCGTGACATTCGTTGAAAATCGAAAAATGCACACAGCGTAGTTTAAATCTGAAATATTTCTTTCCGATCGACATAATGTAAATTACGTACTGAACTGTTCAAGGCTAACAGATACTTACTGAGAAAAAAAACCCAGGGAATATGGAATATAAGCTTTATGAATCTTATAACAAACTGTCAAAAAATTGCAAGCCATTTGTTTTCATTTTCTGTCAGATTATACAGTCACCCTAGCTTCCTAATGGATTTGGCTCTATCATTTGTTGATCTTGGTATGCTTTTGGGTTTCTCGAATGTATATATGGTCTCTAAAGTTTGGCTTGAAATTTATAAGCTCACTTGCATATTTAATTACACGATGGACCTAGTATCACGATTTACACCATTTTTAAACATTCCAATTTTTTTTAACAGCAAAAAAGTGTATTTATTACTCATTATGGTACGTGCATTTTAATAAACCCCATGGCTATTCATTTTCGTTTCTCTTTGCTGATTTTCAAACAAAGGCAGCAACAAGAAAATGTCCATCCCCTCTCCTCAAAAGGGACTAAAGAATGCACCGATGTGGGTAGAATAAACAGTTTACTGACCTGTCCTTGTACCATTGTCGTCTTGAGCTTTATTTTGTCAATCCCCGCTTTCACACTTGCCTGATAAGGACTGAAGCAAAGAAATACTTTGATTAATATGGTACAAACATTTTGAAGATTTTAAAACGACAGCAACTGACAAGACACTCAGGGGAGGGGAGGGGCCCCATTTAAATCAAAGGCTCCTATGACCTATCTCGTGAATGAATAAATTTATATGCATAAATTAATAGCGCGACTAATGTTTACAGCCCATCGACCGAGCGAGTGAAATTTGTCACCAAATGCTATAACCCGTTTATTGCCTTCACATTCACGAGTTAAAAATGGACCACTGCTCACTGATCTGGGCAGAATAGGCAATTTCAGTTACTGACCTGCCTTCATTAGGACACCATCATCCATACAGCTGTGCCTTTGTCAATCTTGAATTATCGTCCGTTTATCCCTGTCCTGATTCAGTTTGACCACCTGATGAGGAAATGAAGTGGTTTGATTGGTTCCATAGGTAGGCTCGATTACCAGCCGCTGTTCTGGAAAATGAGTCAATGCTCTTCCCCCAATACAAAGGCACAGCTGGACGCGTGAGCTAGGTATTAAATTCCACCGAATGGAGCAGGCGACATAAATTATCTTTCACGGATGCAAAAGAGTTGTTTGGCCAGGCGTTCGATCGTCTTTAAGAGAAATTTAACCTTGAAGATGTGCAACAGGAATCGTTTATGACAATAGAACTGACAATAGACCATTTTACAGTTCTGTTAAATGTAACCAAGCCTCTGTACGAAAGCGAGGTTAGGAGTGACCATGAGATGAACAAAATAATTTACATTTGAAAAGAAGGAAGGTTTATATCACAACAAAGTCACCTCCAGCCTCACTTCTGTTCAAAGGCCTGGATTCTAAGCACACAATGGACTATTAATGGAAATGATGTCTTTGTGATTCAACCGACAGCTAAATGGATTTTTGATCCGCACCAAGGAAATACATAACAGAAAGGTTGTGCTAAGCCACTACAATTACCGCACACGGCAACTGATCAGATCCATGTACTATACAATGCACAAAATAGTCGGCAAATAGACAATATTCGTATTCCCCGACGGCCCTGGGGCGAGAGTCTTCTGAGCATGAATGCGAGGCTAATGCGGGGAGCTCTCCCGTCCCGCGAAAATTCAAACAGACATACATAATTATATTAATATGTCTGGGTTGCTGGAAAACGCGACAAATTTTAAAAGCTGGAAGGTTCCTGAGCTCAAAAATTCCCTGCAGGCTCGAGGGATATCTGTTTCTAAGAAAAAAAGGAAGAACTGGTCGATCTGAGTGAATAAGCCCACGATCAAATTTTATTTTTAGTTTACGTGACAGACACGGTCGGCCGCTCACGCGTCCAACCGTCTCTTCTCGGGGAGGAACGTAACGAAGACCGGACTCGAGAGAGCGGCGGAAATCGTGGTACGAGAGAAACATTCAGCGAAGGCCGGAGGGTACTCAAATATTTACTTTATCATGATTCCTACCCATGATGCTTAGTTATACTGTTGCTATAGTAACCTGTTATGTCAAGAACATGATCACAACTTGTTCGCCAATGACAACAACAACAACAACAACAAGCTTTATTAACTCTTTGGTTAAATACAATGATTTTCACCTCCCGCAAATTAGCAGGGCTATTCGAGGCGAGAGGTGACGAAAAACAAATTATAATAAGGGTAGCTAACAGTAGGGTTTTAGTAATAAATAACAAGAAGAAAATTATCAATTTATATAATGGCGTAGAACAAAGAAATTAAAGTAGTAATTTTGTTTCTGTATAAAGTAGAGAAGAGAAAGGAAAACTAACTAACAAACTAACAAAACAAAACTAATCAAACAAAATTAAGAAAGAGATTTAAGGCTATCTATGAGGGAATTGACATCAACATAGTCGTCCTGAGCTGAGAGTATATCAAACATATGGTAGCGAATTGTTTTTCGGAAAATTGACTTAGGTTTGTCTCTCAGGGTAGGTGCGATATTGTTCCAGACTAAAGTTCCAAAACGGGAAAATGAACGTTTTTGAATTTCCAGCTTAGCATCTTTCTGAAAATAGTTACCTTTTGCTGCGGATCTAGTATTGTATCGGTGGACTTCATTAGATTTTATGAAGAAATCTCGAAGAGGTGACGGTACAGATCCATGGGATATGTCGTGGCATTAGGTTCGCGACAGCTTCGTAATAGATCATTGTTACGGGTAGAATCGATGATTTAACGAAAAATGGAATAGCATGTTCATTTCTAGCAGTGAAGTATATAAGCCGAAGAGCACGTTTTTGGAGGATTATAAGCTTGTTGATAAGACATTTAGCAGCGTGGCCCCATACACATATCCCATAGGTTAGGTAGGGTAGAATCAAGGATCGATAGATCATTAAAAGTGTCTGTATAGGGACAAAATGTCGCAATCTGGCTATAATCCCAACAGTTTTACTTATTTTGAGGGCAATGTAATTAATGTGATGATTCCATTTTAGGTTGCTATCAATGAGAACACCAAGGAATTTAACATAGTGTTTACGATCCAAGGAATGGTATTTCTTAGTATTGTTGTCATAAACCTTGATAGTAATTTCACGATTAGTCTTCTTTTGGGAAGGATGAAAAATAATATAATTTGACTTTTGGATATTTAAGCTTAATTTGTTTACAGTCAACCATTCGCAAACCTTTTTTAACTCAGTATTCACAACTTTTTCAAGCGTTTGAAGGTTTTTGTGTGAATATAACAGAGTAGTGTCATCTGCAAAGAGAAACAATTATAATAAGTATATCAGAGGATTTTTGAATATCGTTAATATAGACCAGGAATAAGAGTGGGCCAAGAATAGATCCTTGAGGGACACCACAGGGATTTCTTTTCTTTTCTGAGGTATGTTCACCAATTTGAGTTACCTGTGATCGTCCGCTGAGATATGAAGAGAACCAATCGTTAATAATGCCCCTAACGCCATAATGATACAATTTATTCAACAATAAAGTGTGATTAACGGTATTAAACGCCTTTTTTAGGTCAATGAAAATACCACAGGAGTACATTCCTTTGTCCAAGTTGTTTTGGATTTTGTTGACAATATCAAGGATTGCGTGTTGCGTGGAATGTTTTTTCTCGGAAGCCATACTGTGATTGATAAAATATATCATTTACTTCAAAATAGGATTTCAAGCGTTTATATATTATCTTAAACTTGCTCCTGAGAAGTTTAACATCTTTCAGTAATTTCAATAGCATATAAAATGGAAACTAGCTCAAAAAAATTCATTTTAAAGTTGATTTTCCCTCGGAAAACTGTATTGGTCATTCTCGCTTATGCTGTATATCTCTAAGCGCGCGCGTAACGCGGACCACTCGCGTGTGTAACGCGGACCACTCGCGGGACGGAACCCTCATGCGTTCGAAGCTTTCATACGCCTCTCGCTCTCTCGGAAAATAAATGACTACTGCAGTGACACAAAGCTTGACATTCCGACTATATAGTCACTAGCCATTTAGTTTCAAAATAATCTCAGATAGCATTGTATCAATCAATATTTTATAGAAAACGGAAACAAAATACTCAAAGCTTACCTCCTTTAAAGTTAACTTCAGACGCTTCTAGCGAGCCCCACTGTTTCCTCACCAATGCTGTCGACGCTTGAATACTATATACTCACTTCACGGCAAACCTTCTGACAGTGGGCAGCCGCTCAAAGAAAGCAGATACTGTTTGAATCTACAAACTTCCAAGCGCCATTTTACCTTCAGCGTGTTCAGGACCATGTGATAACTAAACCTGAATAATTTCCTGGATTTGAAATTCAAATGAGCTTTCGATCGTCATTTGGGAATAGAGTGGTAAAGTGTGACGTCACAAATTTGCAATTTTTTTAATCAAGCCTCGAAATCCCATCCGTTAGATAAAGATTGCTGCTGTATGATCAGCCACAAAATTTCAACTTGTTAGCATGAATAGAACAGAAAATATAGAGGTTCAAAGTTTGGTACCGTCCCATACAAACCTCTCTAATTTCGCGTCTGTTCTTAAGGCGCGGGTCCACCTGAATGCCATTTTCCCGCCACTTAACATGGGTTTAATGGAAATATCTCGTTCGCGTTTCAAGCAATCCAAAAACTCTTAGCTCATCTCATGAATCTATGTTATGGGGTGTTTTGTAAATTTTTGGGTGATTTTTGGGTATTTTGGGGAGGAAATAGTTTTTCTCAAAGGAGTTGTAAAATTTAGGGAAATAAGAAATATTGAAGATTTAATGTAGTTTTAAAATTAGAATTTGAAGTTAAAAATTAGTAGATTGACATTGACGACAGTTGATAACCACGCAAGAGCACCCGCGTGGGTATCAACTGTCGGTGTTCGAATTTTTTTTTTCCTTCTATCCCTTCTTTAAACCTCTTAAAATTTCATTGAAATTCAGGTAGAATCACTCCTTAACTGAAGGAACAGATGCAAAATTAGAATGGTTTGTATGGAGAAATTAAAATCTGAAGTGCCCATATCTCGCCGCAAATTGCAATGGAGAGCTAATTTTTGGCAAGAGGACGGATTTTGGTATGCTTCCTCTGAATAGCTGATCAAATTTTATAATTTCGCAAATATAATTTTTGTGACGTCATAACTTTAGTACTCTATTATATGCTTAATGAGCAGTACAATGGCTCTGCACGTGCGTTATAAACATTTGGTACATTTCTTAGTCGTCCTTAGCAAAACAACAACGGGAAATAACAATGGTGAATTTCTTCTCGCTTCTATTTGGACGTCATTTCAATTTTTTTCATTTACGCAATATTCGAAGATGCACTCATGACAGTTTCTGATCTGATTCTTATTATCCCATTCTCGTCCCCAGAGTCCGCGATCCTTTTGGTCAGCACCAAGGAATCTCGGACTCTGGCGGGGACAGATATAACTAATTTTTTGATTGGCTGTTGAAACAATGAACAGACAAAAGACAATAGAAAACGAGTACTCTGCGCAAGCTCAGAAAGTCGGTACCAGCCAGACACAGCGGCAAAATGAGTGCGCGTGCGCCAACCTGCTCACTCATTTCCATACAAACATAATGGCGGCAATTCAAAATTCCCGGAATTTGTTTTCATTTCGCGTGGATAAGGACGTCACGGAACAGATAAGGTTTTTACCTTGGAAACAATTCCGAGAGAGACTCTTCTTTCACATATCTTTTTTAGCAAACTAATTATCTTTCCCACAATAGTGAATTTATCGCTCGAAGTCGAGCGACTCGTAAGCGAAACACGAAAACATAGCTCAAAGAGTTCATGTTTCACTTACGATCGCTCGACTCTTTGAGCTATGTTTTCGTGTTTCGCTTACGAGTCGCTCGACTTCGAGCGATAAATTCACTATTGTGGGAAAGATAATTAGTTTGCTAAAAAAGATATGTGAAAGAAGAGTCTCTCTCGGAATTGTTTCCAAGGTAAAAACCTTATCTGTTCCGTGACGGCCTTATCCACGCGAAATGAAAACAAATTCCGGGAATTTTGAATTGCCGCCATTATGTTTGTATGGAAATGAGCGAGCAGGTTGGCGCACGCGCAGTCATTTTGCCGCTGTGTCTACCAGCCAGAGGTCGTGATTTCTTGGTGCTGACCAAAAGGATCGCAGACTCTGGGGACAAGAGTGTTATTATCCAATCAAAAAATAACGCGAGCAACCGCGATTACTCCGTAAGTTGTCGTGTCATCACGACGTTCGATCAGGCGAAAACACTTAAGCCTGGTTTTCACTAACGACGCAAGCACAAGCGCAAGCAACATACGCAGACGCAGTAACGTGTTAATTTATCCTCAACAAAAGGCACTTATATATGATCAACGCGTTACTACGTATGTTGCTTGCGTCGCTAGTGAAAACCAGGCTTTAGGGCCCCGTTTAGACTAGGTGCCCGTGCCGGGGCACCGTGCCCGGGCACTAAAATGGACGTTGTTCAGACACCCCAGTGCCCTGGAACGAGGATGTTCCAGGGCTCGAATAGGAGGCTTGGTGCCCAAATATTTGTTTAGTGCAATTCGTGTGTTATTGTTTACTGTACTCAAATGTGTACATGTTTAGCGGCCTGCATCCTTCTGGTGAACTGCATCGATTTATGGCAGTGAGACACCCCGAAAATGTTCGGAGAATATGGACGTTTTTCTTGCTGTACGCATCCAGTAAAGCAACGTTTTCTTCCATTGTCCATTTAGCGCCTGCCGCCATTTTGGTAACTTGGATCATAGGGAAGCATGGGAGAAAAGTAAAAAAGAGCGGGAACCGCTCACACAGGTGCGGGAGCTGACGAAAGCGTGCCCGTGCCCGGGAACAGTACCCGGGCACGGGCACTACCTCCAGAGGTAGTACTCGGGCACGGTGCCCAGATTTTTGCTCGGGCATCAACAAAAAGCTATGTTCAGACTGGTGCCCGTGCCCAAGAACCGGGCGCACCAGTCAGAACGGGGCCTATAAGGCCCTGACTGAAAGTATGAAGCGATTACATGAGACCGGTACGAACTCAGACCGGTACGGACTTCAGATCGGTCTCCATACAAATGCTTGTTTCTGTTTACACGAAGCCGGTCTGAAAAATCATCTCAGACTGGTCTGACTCATTCTGCTCGTGTTTACACGATTCTCCGCTCTGACTTCAGACCGGTCCGAGTCATTCGTGTCGGTTCAGCAACCGGAATGAGTGAAACCGGCATGAGATGATTTTTGTAATCGCTTCATACTTTCAGACCGGTCTCATGTAAACTTAATCGTACCGGTCTGAGTCGTACCGGTCAGAGTTCGTACCGGTCTCATGTAACCAAGACACGTTTAAGTGTCTACTTTTAAAAAAATTACAACACTCATTAATAATTCGTTAAGAAAATACAAATTAAAGAAATTAATGTTTAATGAATCTATGTAAATAGGATACAGATTTCGTCCTGATTTACATATTAAACGTTTCCTTCAATTTGCTCGCCTAAAATGATTTATATAGCCAAGATAGTCAATAAACACGAACATTTAGATGCATTCATAAGCTCGATACAATATTCGCTTCAGATCTGTATGGGATTTGGGATTTACAATGGCTCGCCATTGCAAATGCGTCAAATGCCCATACAGATCTGCCACTCATGTTGTATCAATCACTTGCAATACCAAGTTGAATATACTAAATAAATTGACAATAAAAATGCTTAAATTGCATTGATTAAAAATCCAATGTTAAAATACAAATTATTAAGCCGTTTTAAAATGACTTTAAGGATTCCGATTTTCTAAATGTTAATCTAAGGAGTTCCACAAGTTGCAAAATTTAGCAGGATATGTCCTATACAGCTGCTGCTATCATGTTTCTGTAGTTTGTGTGTTGAATTCCGAGCCTGCCCCATTCTGTCAATCTTCTAAAGGTGGGGCAAACTAACTTGTAAGTGAAGTATCTAGTACTGCGTGAGTTTACTTCGTTATTGAACTTCAGTAAAGTGTTGATGTGAGATAGCGTATTTCCATTTAAACGTTTATAACCAATACAGCATCTCGAAATATTGTAAGCTTGTCATCAATTTCTAGCCCTAACAGTGTAGATTATCCCTACTGCAATTTGTCCAAATTACATTTGTATTCCGATGCTCTGAAGACAAATCTTGTCTCCATGAGCATCGAATGTAATGTGGGTCACTCACGAGCCTAGTGAGTGACCCACAACTGTTGGAGCCGGTACCCAGTTATACTCCTAGGTGGAGAGAGGCACTGTGAGAGTAAAGTGTCTTGCCCAAGAACACAACACTTTGACCCCGGTCAAGTCTCTCACTCATCGAATGCAAGCTTGTCATAAATCTGTAGCACTAACAGTGAAGCACTAAGTACATTGTTGAGTTCAGTTCCATTAATCGTGATAGATGGTGTATGAGTTATCTTGGAGGGAAGACGTTTCCCGTCACCAGCAGTACCTTAGTTTTGTTTCTTAAATTAACAACCTCCTGCACTGATTTGTTTAGCGACGTTTGTAGCTACGGTGTAGACGTATACGGTATTTCTTCATTGATTGATTACATTTAAGGTATTATACGCTGCATTTGTGTTTCACACTAATTGATAAAAAAAATACAAGTTGGAATTTCTGAAATTTTCATTTTTCAAATAAAACAGTGCTTTCTACTTGACTGAAAGGTCTTGTTCCATTTCCGTTGGAGACCATTTTTCCTACAAAGTTTGAATGCTTACTTACAGTTTAGTCATATGTTCATGTGTTCTTCGTAGTGTGCAAGAAGTAGAGTTTCACTACTCAACTCCTCCAGACAAATCCAACATTCAAATGCTTGCAAGGTGGATGTTGCTGTAGATATATTACCCTTTTTATGGCAGGTGGTACTCTTATTGGCTGGTTGAGTGCCAGTGTAAAGCGTCCGCTCTCTGTGTGTCCTTTTGTGTCTCCTTAGACTATCTGTACGGCTAAAACACTTCCCACAGCGTTTGCATTCAAAAGACTTCTCACCTCTGTGAACTCTTTTATGATTATGCAAATTTCGTTCCCGAGTAAAGCACTTGCCACACTGTTTGCATTCATGAGGCCTCTCCCCTGAGTGGACTCTTTCATGACTATGCAAATCTCCGGTGTCAGTAAAGCACTTGCCACACTGTTTGCATTCAGAATGCTTCTCCCTTGTGTGGACTCTTCTTTCATGTCTATGCATATTTCCTAAGAAAGCAAAGCACTTGCCACACTGTTTGCATTCATAAGGCTTCTCCCTTGTGTGAACTATTTTATGAGTATGCAAATTTACTGCTTGGCTAAAGCACTTGCCACACTGTTTGCATTCGTAAGGCTTCTCCCTTGTGTGTACTCTTTCATGTCTATACAAATCCCCGGTGTCACTAAAGCACTTGCCACACTGTTTGCATTCATAAGGCTTTTCTCCTGTGTGGACTCTTTCATGACGATGCAAATGTTCTGCTTGGGTAAAACACTTGCCACACTGTTTGCATTCATAAGGTTTCTTCCCTGAGTGGGACTCTTTCATGTCTATGCAAATTTCCTGCTTGGGTAAAACATTTGCCACATTGTTTGCATTCATAAGGCTTTTTCTGCTGTGTGGACTCTTTCATGACGATGCAAATATCCTGCTCGGGTAAAACACTTGCCACACTGTTTGCATTCATAAGGCATCTGTTGTGAGTTTCCTCTTTCACGTGTCTTTACTTTAGACATCTTTACTTTAGACATCTTGCTAGGTCCATTCCTTCAAGTTAATGAAAAGTAAGAAAAAGGTAACTACATGTAGTAATACGTGACTCGCAGGTCCTCGCGAAGCTGGGATGGGAATTGATTATTTTGGGGATGTGAGGGTGATAACCAGGTTTAAGAGATCGATTGGAGTTCGCTAGTCTCCTGACATTAGACTGCGAGCAGTCTCTTTCTTTTCCTAAGTAATGTTTTTAGGGCACGCGCGATCGAGCGGCGAGCGGCGAAGCCGCGAGAATCGCGGGCGCGGTGAGAAGGGAAAAGAAAGAGACTGCGGTGGAATCTTTGATCTTTCAAGTTGCCGCCTTTGACACCTATTTGATTGATGGTTCCACCTCTGCAGTCGGTCTTTTCCCTTCCTCTCCCCAATCTCTCCTCGTTTTTTCACCTAATTTGCATAATTATACATTTCCGCTCGCACCAAAGATCTAAGGAGAAAAGACCGACTGCTCGCAGTCTACCTGACATTTGTGTGTACGCCTTTCATGCACGATCTTGTTTTCGACTGTTCAACAAGGTAGGGGGAATCGACAACCGCCGTGTTTTTGCTATCTTGTACTGGATTTCTTAAAGCCTGTTTTGTTTTTGCTCCAAATTCCCTGCACTAACGTCCAACTTGCACGAGGCGGCGGCTACGTTTCGAACAACACGTATTATAATATTATAAACTTCCCCATATAAATTTGATCGATAAACACTTGCTAAGCTTATAGCAATTGTTGATTAGGCGTTCCTGTAATGTGTCTGTCTTCATTTTGATGGCAGTACAGTGGAACCTGGTGAATACGGACACCAAAGGGACACGCGAAAGTGTCCATATTATCCAGGTGTCCGAAAGCGGGCTCTAAGAATAAACGTCACGGACACATGTAGCTGACAAAGGACGTCAAAGAGGAAGAAGGCTACAAGCAATGACTGCAGTAAAAGGCCAAGCAAGTGAAACGTTTGTGTGAGAACAGTAAGCAGAGAACTTTGAGGTCTACAAGTGTCAACCACCGGAAGAAAGACAGTTGTCAAACATGTCACACTATTATGCTACTCTATTAGTAATAAAATCGCATGAACCTGAAGAAAGCTTTCATTTTCTAACTGGGTACAATTAGGGACTGTGCAATAATTACCAGGAGGGGGGTTGGAAAACCAGAGGGGGGGGGGGGGGCATAAAGTAAAATCAAAGCAAGGAGAGGGGGGGCTCTAGGTAAAATAAGTCACTCAAGAGAGGGGGGGCTTAACATTTTATTTCAAGTACATATTACATTGGCGAATCCATACCTATTTATAAGGTGGGGACCGAAAAATTTTCCGGCCCTTCGGCCTACCTAGGCTTCACCGGACCTCAAAATAACACACACGCTCTTTTCCTTCTGCTATGGTTCTGTTGAACATTACTACGAGGTGATGTTTGTTCCAGACGCGGATGTCCAACAATGAAGCCCATTTTCCAACCCCCCCCCACCCCCCCTCCTGATAATTATTGCACAGTCCCTTAGCAGATAATCATGACAAAATAAAATATACAGTGCAACAGATAACCAGAGTCCATAAAGCGAGGTTAACTTTGTATGAGAGCGTGTCACTCGGGTCACAGAAAAGTGTCCGGTGTCCGTATTAACCGGTGTCCGCATTGAGCGGGCTAATGTAAGAGAAAATATATGCCTTGAGCTTTTCGTCGGGACAAACAAAACTGTCCGTAATAAGCGGGTGTCCGTATTCAGCGGGGTTCCACTGTATTATGCAGAAGTCAGTGTTATTAACCACAAAAAAAAAAGAAAACAGAAAGAAATAACCCTGGGAGGATTCGAACCAAAAGAAAAAGAAAGGAACAACCCCAGGCGGATTCGAGCCCTCGCCCCCGGTCCTGATGATCAGATTGAAAGGTTAGTGTCTTGCGAAATTAGGGCACGAGCACACCGTGTGACGTCATTTCTGCCACACGCCATCCTCACAAACAAAGCGACAAATATGACCGTAAATTCCAGACGAGATTGGACCCCGCCTGAGCTTCTTGACCGACAAAATTATAACCCTCGCAAGCTCGGCCTGTACACAGTGACCATCAAGTAAGTGATAGTGAGTAAATCTTGTAACTGAGAATCTTGCTATTGAAAAACTACTGGAACTATAATTTTAGAAGTGAAATATTGAAGCTTACTGTTACACCCCAAACCCCATGACATTTGAAGCAAAAATGATAACTATCCACCCTCTAAAATAGGAGTCTAATCAAAGGCACTATGTGCCAACTCGTGAATGGAAAAGTAAAGAAATTAATTAACATAGAAATATGCAGTAGTACCGGGTAAATGTAAGTTGACAGTCTCGTCCTCGATGTTTTTGAGAATCGAGTTTCGAGTTTTGAGTCTGACTCGAATAGGGATTTCGATGAAACGATTTATTCCTGGAAACAGAACAATAAGATTCTGCGCGGCATTCATGCAAGCCGGTGTATTTCGTATTCACGTCCAAATCAGTGTTGGTTGGGAGGGAAACTCAAACGAAAAGTCTTTAATCGTACTGATATTCGATAATCCCCGGGCGATAATCGCCAACTTTATGGGCCGAATATTTTTAAAAACAAGGTTTACACCGGGTTTAACAAAACCATGGCCTAATACGATTTTAAACTGACTGGCCAACCTAAATGTATATATTTTAAACGCTCATAACCGTACAGTAAACCCTGTTTAGAAGGTGTATATAAACACAGACTAAAAAAACATTTAGCGACTTAGACTGACCTGCTTATAAGTTGATTTAGACCTCATTAACTAACTTTTTAGACGTTGCGGTTTAAATATTCGACCAATATGTTCGAACTGGTTTGAGTTTTATTTTAAAGCATGTTGCTGTTCGTGAAATAAAATATTTCAATCATTTCAAAACATCCTGATCTTGTTTGTGTAGTCTGTGCTTCACGCACAATATAAAATTAATTGTATATCATTATGTAAACATTCATTCGTCTTCAGTTCTGTCATACACGAAACTCTTGGAAAGAAAAATATTACTTCAGTTATCTATGAAGTTGTAATTCTTGGACTAAAATTAGCTACAGTTAACTTAAATTATCAAAAATGGGTTTGCTCTCCTATTAAAAAAACATATGAAAATGACAGGTAAATCTTAGTTTTTTTGTCCCCCGTCACGCAACGCTTCCTCACACAGTCGTTCCGATAATAATATTTTACAATTATTTCAACCATTCATGCAACTAAAATAACATACATGCATATGATAACATCGTCCATCGCGCTGACTAGCTAAAGAGGTATTTAAATAACTCAACAAACGATGTGAGTCCATTCGCCAGCGCCAAGGAAATATGGGGGTGAGCCAAAAAACACTGTCGAGCGTCTAAATAGATCCATGAATAAAAAAGATGAACATAGCCACTGAAACCAGTCCTTTGGTGAGTAAATCAAGCCACTTCCAGCTCAAAACAACAGCAACTCGGTGTCCTCCTCGGTGAATCTCATTTGAGCCCGCGATAGTCGTTCATTCGTTCAGCGGAGCAAAAGTACAGGGCCTCTGTCGCTCCCGTGGGTGTCCCCCGTGAGTCAAAAAAGGAATCTTTCGTATCGAAGGTCGCGAGATCGAATCCCGGTGGAGGCACGTTTTTTTTTTTTTTTTTTTTTTTCCCCCCGCAAGTATGAGAAACACAGGTACTAATATCAGTTCGCTTTAAATATATAGGCTGGAAAAAAAGCATTGAAGGGTTTTTATAGTTCAGACGCAAACAAAAGAAAATATCATAGAATTCCATAGTGGTACAAAAGAAAATATAGAATGATTCAGATAAATTAGATTTTATTCATACACTTGGTATAAAGAAGATACAACATTTAACATACTTTAAGTGTTTTTCCTAAGTCTTGAAGTCCGCAGCTTGGTTTTTAAAAGTTTCGACAGCTTGAGTCTTCATCAGAGCTTGAATCCCGACGTAACTAATCGAACCGTTCGCTAATCGAACTTAATCGAACCTAATCGAACTTAATCGAACGATTTAGTTCGATTAGTTCGGTAATCGAACCAAATCGAACCAAAAAATTTGTGTGAGAGTTCGATTACGTTCGATTTCCGAACCAAATCGAACCGAATCGAACCGAATCGAACTCAATCGAACACAATCGAAAAACGGCTAAAAATGACCAAAATCTCCCAGATATTTGAACAGTCTCTCTCAGCATGTGAGAACAACTTAGAATTACGTTCAACAGACAATAGGAAATTAATCTCACTTCACTGTAGTTCCATTTCATGATTTATTTTTTTATCAGCTTACTCTTAATTAACGGCCGAACAAAATGTAGTGAACTGAAAACTGTTTCTCATATTCATTTTTTGCGTATGCTCCGGGGGACAAGCTTGCGACACTCGAGCTTGTGACGCTTATGTTCCCATGCCAACTCCATTTTCAATCGAATGCCATCCAACGTCGACCATTTCGTGCCATCGAACCTAATCGAACTCAATCGAACCTAATCGAACCTAATCAAAAGTTCGATTGCGTTCGATTACTCCAAATTTTTTGTGAGAGTTCGATTCTGTTCGATTACCGAACTTAATCGAACCTACTCACGTGATTAGGTTCGATTAAGTTCGATTCAGTTCGATTAATCGAACGTTCGATTTGGTTCGATTAGTTACGTCGGGTTGAATCGATCGAAGAACGTACTTCAAACGTGACTCACTTTTAATATTCTAAATGTCTCCTCTTTGGGCGGTCGAGTATTATTTAGGGTTATTTCTTTCAATTTCGAACTCCAAACAGGTGTCTAATTGTAATTGTAGGAGTGAAAATACCGTGTTGAAAAATAGAAGAGATCCGCGCCAGACGCCATTTTGTTTACTGATAATGCATAAATTACCGCACTACGCATACATTATTGTTTACAACTTGTGGCCATCGACCGAGGGATCGAGCGAGGGATCGAGCGAGTGAAATTTTGTCCGCTATACGCTATAACTTCGTTCATGCTAAGCATTCACTCGTTAAAAATGAAAATCAATCAACAAAGAAACATATTACATGGCTAGAGCTTGTAAAGCCTGGGGGGGGGGGGGGGGGGGGGGGTACTCAAAAGTTTTATACGGGGAGGCTCCGCCCAGAGGTCCAACCCCTTACCCTTTTATATACCATTTTTGACAGAAAAGGTACCCCTTTCATATACCTTCCATAGAAATTATGAAAATGGTACCACTTTCATATACCTTCCATAGAAATTATAGAAATGGTACCCCTTTCACATACATACAGTAGAAACACTGCACCCCTTACTCCTTTTCTATACCCTTGAAATGAACTTAATGAACAATATATATCCCAGAAGGAAGCTGTCTTACGATGGCTAAGAACTTCAAATCTGCCATCCACCTCATACCTAAATGACAGTTTTCCCTACCCTTTTCTATACTCCAACTCGTGAAATTCCTACCCTTTTCTATACTCCAACTCGTGGAATCGCTACCCTTTTATATACCTCCAGTCTGAAAGGTACCCCTTTCGGGCGGAGTCTCCCCTATAGTCCATTATAGGGAGTACCCCCCCCAGGTTGTAAAGATATACACACACGCTGTAATTGGCTAATACTTGGGGTGAGATTTTCCCATAATGCTCATGGGCATTATGGTAATTGAAAGCCATTTGGAACCAAACTGGCCCACACTGCTGGAGCTTGGTTTGATGCATTGGTATGACCACAGAAGACCAGAACGGTCGACCTACTTTTAAATTGTTTGGTGACCACAACTTTTCATTTTGTTGCTTACCATTGTTGGACAGAAGACAATCACGCTCTGTAACGCGTCACGCAAGGACATGCATGATGTAATCATTTCTATTTCGAGAACGAATCAGAGTTTCCCTTTTGATTGACAGATTAGTTTAAGTTTAGTCGAGCACGCGGTGCGAGTGAGTTTTTTCGATAGGTTGTTGACGCTCGGGCCGTGAACTAACCATGTAAAATCATTTGTAATTAAACCGTTTTGGAATCGTCCGTTTGCCGTGGTTTTACCTGTACTACAATTGTGTTCAATAATAAATAGTTCAGTTTAATGACTGAAGAGCACAATTTATTGGTCACACCTTACTTGGTCATGCTTAACATTCAATTCCTAAACTTTTCAGCAAATTGCTGATCATCCTGCTAATATTTGGATGAGTCAGGTCCAGGGGGTTAGCAGAGTCGCCTTCCTCTTCCCGATGTTTCTAGGAAGATCGAAGGGGACTCTGCTCACAGGGTAGGAATGCATAAGAATAACTGAACCCGGGGACATACGCGGGCATGGCGCAGGATTTGTTGACTTTTGTTAGCCCAGGATACGATGGGGATTAGATCACTTTTGCATTTTAAGGCTGCCGCACACTTGAGGAAAGTGCTCAGCAAATTCCTCACGAGGCAGTTAGCTCAGCTCTTTCCTCTCGTGTGCGCTAGAGTTTTGTGAGTTTTACGCCTCGCGAGGCCGTGAGAAAAATATCTGTCGTGTTTGATATTTTTTCTCACAGCCTCGTGAGGCAATTAAAACTCATGAAAACACCAGCGCACATGAGAGGAAATAGCTGAGCTAACTGCCTCGCGAGGAATTTTGCTGAGCACTTTCCTCAAGTGTGCGGCAGCCTTTACTGACATTAACACCGGGGATAGACCCGCGGGATTTGATACACCGCCGCCATCTTGAAAATAGAAAGATCCTGGGAATGAGTGCCTTTTGTCATCGATGAATCAAGAACACGTTCCAAAATGGCGACGGAGCAGGCAAGCATGACAAGGTATTGATATAGACAGATGAACTATTAGCCCCGATCACCACTCTATGAAAATTTGGGATGTTCCTCGAAATACGTACTTTTTGGTTTTAAGCTTCTTCTGTTGCTGTTTCAACTATTACTGTACATGTACATGTATCCCTGGGGCTTCGAAGTGATCAGCACATAAGTGTATTATTCTGTATTTTGCATGTTTTCATGTTGAAATGAGTCTCGAACTCATCCGTGCTGTTGTGGATAAATAAATTACTACTACTACTAACTCGCAACTTAGCCCACAGGTGACCAAAGCGTACTATAAGAGTTTGTATGGATTTGAAATTTAATTGAAAATATCTTCTTTTTTCCTTTGAAAAGCTTCAATAAAGTTTGAAACCTTACCTGGTGTCCTTTTTTGTCTCCCTGGTGCTTCTTTAAGCCATTTGAGGAGACAAAAAAAAGGACACCAGGTGAAGGTTTCAAACTTTATTGAAGCTTTTCAAAGGAAAAAGAAGATATTTTCAATTAAATTTCAAATCCATACAAACTCTTATAAAAATCCATACAAACTCTTATAGTACGCTTTGGTCACCTGTGCTTAGCCCAAGGGTGGGGAATTTTGACTTAAAATATCAATCCCCCCCCCCCCCCCCCCCCCCTTCGGGCATAACAATGATAGCTGCATAACTGAACCCAATCGTTCGATTATAAAGTTTGATTGGGTGCGAATGAGTTCGATCACCGAATCGTTTGTTTAGTAACCCCGCAAACAGTTGAAGGGAAACAAAATGTTTGTTTCCCTTCCACTGTTTGCGGCGTTTCTAGCTTCCGTGATCGAACGAGTCAGTTACTTGCTGTCATATTCCAGCTATCAGCAAGCTGGCGATGGCCATTCAACCCTCTTTGCTCGTTTCTGGGATAAACATTAGCACCAAATGAACTCTACTGTGTCTATTTAAGTACTTTAAAGTTTGTCTTACCTTCACTAGACGATCGAAACAGTTGCTTGACTTGCTTTGAACTCGATCAAAAACCAACCCTTCGAATTTGCGACAGCTATGACACAAACTAGCGCCCAGTCTATTCGCGTCAACTGTTATTTGGATGGGATCGTGGATTACATCAGACCGGACTCACACCACAAGAGAACACAAATTGCGCGCGTTTAATAAATGGAGGTAAGAAAAGAAAAGAAGAACCGCAGCCAAATAATAAGAACAAGGAAAAGTTTCAACCATGGCAAAAGGACTGTTATGGCTTCTGGCCCTCTCTCTTGTCTCTCTCTTGTCACGCAACATGTCACGCAACGGGTGGGTAGGCTCCACATTTTCGGGGGGGATCAGGTTTTTTGTCAACTAGATAAGATCAGTATGTGTTGGTTTCTCACAATAAACGAGTCTGTCGTTATCATTTGAAATAATAATAGTAACACGCAAAACGCGGGCTCATTTTGAGTTCGAAATGGAAAGAAGTGTAAACTCTAAAAGAAATACTCGACCGCTGAAAAAGGACATTGACAGTCTTACAGAAGTGATAAACTGATCTTTCGCGTTTAGAATGCTACGATTCTCAAAGGCAAACAGCTGGGCTAATCCAGTGCTGCAGTCAGTTCCCTATACAGTGACAAGTTGGGTGACTGTTTCTTTTGAGTACTGTAGTTACGGTAGAATAGTGCATACCTCTTTTTTTTTTACAGGGAGTTTAACATAGCGTTTGACAGATGGGTTGCGAAGTTCGTTGGAAAATTCGGAACTATATGTTAAAGACTTAAACTTGTCAATTTGTCAATCACCCAATGAAGTAGCGAACTTCGAAATTCAGCACGAACAAAGTTCGGCAACTTTGCCGAAGTTGAGATACGACGAGGCGAACTCAATAATCAGAGGCGAACTCAGTGAATCAAAGCTAAGAAATTAATGTCTGAGCTCTGAATCATTTTCTACAATACTTTTGTGGAAAATCGAATAATTCCTCAATTGACCTTTAATTACAGAAAACGTTGAATCGAGAGGTTTCACTGATGTAGAAATGATGAAGTGACGCTCGAGCCATGAACTTTGTCCATGAGCTGTCTTTTTACTTTTTTAAGATTACACCAACTAAAAGCTAGGCGCACCAGTCTGAACGGGACCTAAGTCAGTTAACCCTATTCTGCCTTGGGGGGGGGGGGGGGGGGGGAGGGGGGGCGGGGCGGCAGAAAGTGCCCGCGCTGACTTCAAATTTATCGTACTTAAAGAGCGTTCAAGCAATCATAGCCAAACTTTATGACTTTCCCTAAAAAGTATCTGGGAACATTTTGGGTGTCAATATTTTGATCACGTGACTTGATGTTTCCATGACAACCAAATTTTTACAGGCCGTTTTAGCCAAATTTGGTATTTTCAGCTTAATTTTCAGTTTTCATTAGATTTCCGCTTTCTACGAATAGTTTCCTCCAAAATCTTTGCAATGGTCGCATCCTTATATTGTTTTTGATGTTTTCAAATCAAATTTGGTGACTTTCTGACATTTCTGAACAATTTAAAAATCCAAGATGGCGGACATTTTATTCAGGAGCCCATCACTAGGATATTGATTGTCACTAAAATAAACATGTTCAGGAGCCCATCACTAAGAGCGAGAAACTGGACTGGATTCGTGTCACAGCGTTTTTACAGACCAGGTTATTTTTTAGATTCGCTTTTCCCGCGAATTCGTATTCCCGCCAGACAATCAAACGTTTTTCCTTTGTAATCATTAATTGGCGTTACCGCGTAACAAAGGCCGCAATTAGGTCGCCATCTTTTTATTTTATTTCATTTCATATTACACATGGGACCAGAAACACAATTTCCCAGGAAAAAGGAATCTAAAAATAAACCGGTCTGTAAAAACGCTGTGACATAGGCGTAGAGTCGGAGTTGCTCGCTCCGGCTAATGGGCTACTGACATGTTTGAATGCTTTATACACCACATAAGTTTCATTTTTATAGCACAAATAACTTTCGAGATACAGATCGTATCCGATTTACAGATATTAATTTAAAAAGCATTTATTTATTTTGTATTTTTGCAATACTGAGGCCCAGTTCAAACGTCGCTCTATCGTCGTCATAATTATAACTTAAAGGGGCAGTATCACGGGGATTTGATGTCATTTCAAAAACCAAAAAATGTTTTTTATTATCCTCTTTCAAGAATTTGGTTAATTTTTTTTGTGGTGTTCTAGAATTATTTCATAAATAAGAAAAGGTACTGAAGCACAGTTTTGACCAAAAAATGTCAAAATCCCTTTGATACTGCCCCTTTAAGGCTTGCGTGTGTTCCACCCCTGACCGAAAAGGTCAACTATTCTACCTTCAACTCGATTTAAAGTTCAGTTGTATTCGGCAACATTTAAGTTCTATTTATTAAGTTACTCTGGAGATCACTTCTATAGAGTGAAACAATATGTATAACAGTTAGTGCTAAATAGTCAAAACTAAACAAAAGAAAACAATGGAATTAGTGTCTAATAGTATCTTATAGTGTAGTCAAATTTAGTGAAATCACTCTATTACTTATAAAGAATAATTGGTAGAAAGGAAACTTTACCTGACTAAAAGATCTATATCTAGTGGACTAACCCACGTACAATGTATTACCAGGGTGAACGCGGTTTATGACTGAAAACCCTGATTAATTAGTGAGAATGATATATAAGAAATAATTAAGGAGCTAGAATTCAGAGAACAAAGATATTGTAACAAATGAAGTCGACGAAATGAAAGAAACAATGAACTCTGAACTAATCAGTTGAGAAGTCTGACTCCTGATCAAGGTACAATTGTAAAGGTCAAAATTAACACATGATTTAACCAACATCTTTGAAGTCTGTCGACTGGAGTACCTCCACGCCGAGTGGGAGCTTTTCCCCCAACATTGTCATCATTTCTAGCCCTAACAGTGTAGATTATCCCTATTGTAATTTGTCCAAATTACATTTTCATTTCGATGCCCATGGAGACAAGATTTGTCTTCATGGAAGCTTGTCAGAAATTTCTAGGCCTAACAGTGTAGCACTAGGTTGGTACATTGCTGAGGTCAGTTTCATTAATCGTGATAGATGGCGTATGAATTATCTTGGAGAGGAGGCGTTTTCCCGTCACTAGCAATACCTTTAGTGTTTTTGACAATGGCCCAATTAACAACCTCCTGTACTGATATGTTTAGCGACTTTTGTCGCTATGGTGTAGACTTGTATACTGTATTTATTTATTTATTTATTGATTCATTACATTTACGGTATTATACGCTGTATTTGTGTTTCACACTAATTGAATAAACAAATACAGGTTGGAATTTCCGAAATGTTAATTTTTTCAAATAAAACAGAACTTGCTACTGGACTGACCGGTCTTGTTCCATTTCCGTTGGAGACCACTTTGCTAAAAATTGCGAATGCTTACTTACAGCTTTAGTCAAATGTTCATGTGTTCTTCGTAGTGTTCAAGAAGTAGAGCTTCACTACTTAACTCCTCCAGACAAATCCAACATTCAACACGGTCTGGCTCGGATTCTTGCACAGTGGATGTTACTGTAGATATATTACTATTTTTATGGCAGGTGGTACTCTTATTGGCTGGTTGAGTGCCAGTGTAACGCGTCCGCTCTGTGTGTCTCCTGTCATGTCTCCTTAGATGACCTACATGGCTAAAACAGTTGCCACACTGTTTGCATTCATAAGACTTCTCACCTGTGTGAACTCTTTCATGATTATGCAAATTTAGTTCCCGAGTAAAACACTTGCCACACTGTTTGCATTCATAAGGCTTCTCCCCTGTGTGTACTCTTTCATGTTGATGGCAAAGTTCCTGCTCGGCTAAACCACCTGCCACATTGTTTGCATTCATAAGGCTTCTCCCCTGAGTGAACTCTTTTATGTCTCTGCAAATCTCCTTCTTGGCTAAAGCACTTGCCACACTGTTTGCATTCATAAGGCTTCTCCCCTGTGTGGACTCGTTGATGTATGTGCAATTGTCCTGCTTGGGTAAAACACTTGCCACACTGTTTGCATTCATGAGGCTTTTCTCCTCTGTGGACTCTTTCATGACGATGCAAATGATCTGCTCGGGTAAAACACTTGCCACACTGTTTGCATTCATAAGGCTTTCCTCCTGTGTGGACTCTTTCATGTCTATGCAAATCTCCTACTTGGCTAAAGCACTTGCCACACTGTTTGCATTCATAAGGCTTCTCCCCTGAGTGAACTCTTTCATGTTTATGCAAATGATCTGCTCGGGTAAAACACTTGCCACACTGTTTGCATTCATAAGGCCTCTGTTGTGAGTTTCCTCTTCCACGTGTCTTTACTTTAGACATCTTGCTAGGTTGTGTTCCCTCATGCCTCCATTCCTTCAAGTTAATGAAAAGTAAGAAAAAGTTTCTAAAAGCATTACTTACGGAAAACCTACCAAAATTACTTCTTAATTAAATTATATGTAGTAATACGTGACTCGCAGGTCCTCGCGAATCTGGGATGGGAATAAATTATTTTTGGGATGCCAGGGTGATAACCAGTCATTAAAGATCGATTGGAGTTCGCTAGTCTCCTGATATCTGTGCCTACGCCTTTCCAAGCCCCACATGTCCCAAGTGAGGGATACCATGACAACTACCGATACATTGTTCTCCGATGCAAAGTACCCGCCCCAAATTCCCAAAGCCAGCAAACGAGATACCTGTATCTATTGGAAAGGACAACACTGGAGAGTCGAATGCCAGAAATTTGCCACGGTAGCAGCCAGGAAGGAAAGATCAAAAGACACTGTTTCCTTATTTGTTTGAAGAAGGGACACACCCTACGGGAATGTAAGGCTGACAAACTGTGTGTTCACTGTCAAGAGAAAAATCGCCACCACAGAAGCTATTTACTGCGCATTTCGTTTTGTTTAACTGATCATTTGATGCCCCATTTTCTGCCTTCGTCTATTCACAGGTTTCGCTTTCGAAAGTGTCAGCTGTATCAACAAGGGAAATTTGCATACGCGTATCTAATATGTGGACGAGGACGAAATTCACCGCTTAGATGGAGGGAAGGAAGCGTAACTTTATATAGTTGCCTTGCAAGAATTTGTTCTTAGCTTGTGTAACTGCTTAAACCCACTGACACCTAGCTAGCGTGTGTCGCGTTCTTGAGCAGAAATTAAATTTGCAAGCGACGTTAAAAACAAACGAAATGCCGCAGTAAATATTTTCACAATTTTTTGTAGGCTTCCCAAATTAACTAGAATGGTTAAATAAATTATTTCCGACGGCAAAAATGATCGTTTCGTATCAAGTATTACCATAAAATAAGCTTGAAAGTAAAAATTGCAAAACAGTATACGGGTATATTAAAGCGGTGAACTTCGTCCTTCGTCCACGGCCACATATTAGATACGCGTATGCCAAATTTCCCTTGTTGATACAGCTGACACTTTCGAAAGCGAAACCTATGAATAGACGAAGGCAGAAAATGGGGCATCAATATGATCAGTTAAACAATTCTTATAAAGGAAATCAACATCTAAAAATAATGATTTACCGCGATGTAGGCATTCTCCAAGACCTTGAAAAATCCGGACTACACGGTTTTTTTTTTAGCCGTGTGATCTTCTCTTCCCTTGAGTATCGGAGGAATACAACGCGAAAGATCGGGGAATCGCTTCCAAACCCAGTTGCCTACGACGTTTTTAAAAATATTGTCTAGAAGTCCTTTCCTCTTTTTCAGTAGGCGAAGACACGTCTTGCACAGATACTTGACGGGCCAGTGGCCGTAGCTAGAATTTTTTGAATGAGGGGGCAATGAAGCGAGTGCCGAAGGCGCGAGCCGCTAGGGGGGTCTGGGGGCATGCCCCCTCAGAAAATTTTGAAATCTAGAGGCTCGGAAATGCTATTTTGAGCATTTCCATGAGATATTTTGTCAAAAAATCAATCTCGATTCAGTGTAAAATGACAGGTATTTTTAGTGCTTACAGCAATATTTCCGAGGTTTTGTTACCTTGATACATACCGTACATCGGCCTTAGTACACTAAACATTTTATTAGTCTATTTCGTGTGTAAAGATGTCTCCAGTTGGATTTACGCTCCAAAATATATTTCTCAATCAATCGTAAATGTTCAAATTAGTATGTACCGGGCAGTCAAAATATAACTACTTACTTAGTTACCGAAGAAGTAAGAAGTTCTCGCCTCTTCGTTCCCCATCATCTTGATTAATATACCGAGCAAAATCTGGGGAGATGGAGTACCAAGCCTTTGAAATGTTCAATCTTGTTTTTTGAAAGACCCTCGGCATATATTTTTATCAAGAAGGCGGCTGTTTGAACGCGAAAAAAAACATACGCAGTTTTCGTTTTTCAGAAAGCATTACCCATTCTTGGGGGGCAACTGCCACCCTTGCCCCCCCGCTAGCTACGGCCCTGCGGGCCCACCTGACAAATTCACGGCTTCAAACGGCAATTCATACGGCAATTAATTAATCAAATGAAGAGACTCTGCTCCGCTCTTTGATCTCTCATGTAGTATGTACATCGTGACGAATCTTCGATAGCATCTTCGATGAGATAATACACATATAAACACACAACAGAAAGCCATGGCAAGACAACTATAAGCTACGCTTCCTTCCCTCCATCTTGAAAACAACACACGCGCGCGGGATCCACGGGTGCCGCGAGGGAAATTTGTTTCAACCAATCAGAAGCACTACCCAGATCTGGGTAGTGGTTACGTCATATGTACGGAATTTTGGCGCTCATTCCTCAGACGTTCGTTTCGGGGAGCTACCAGTGGTTTGCGACGCGAAACGACGTCTGTTTTCTCAGGCTAAGCTCCTTTAAAAACAAAGCGAGAAATATGACCGTAGGTGACTGATTCGGGTTCATGAGGCAACCATATAAAATTCCAGACGAGATTTTCATCCCGCCTGAGCTCTTTGACGGACAAAATTATAAACCTCGCAGGCTCGGTTTGTATACAGTGACCATCAAGTACGTGATGTGACCTTGTAACTGAGAATATTGCTATTGAAAAAACTAATCAACTTTAGTATAATTTTCAGAGGTGAATATGAGAATCTGATATTCTGATTGGTCGAGAAACTCGGCTTATGACACTATAATCACCTCCCGCGAGGTGATTATAGAACTTAAGGCGTGGTTGCTGAGCTATTTCACATTTGCTGTGCTGGCAAGTAAACATGGCGGCTGGTTTTGAATGAAATTTTCGTTTACCGTAAAAAGCTCTATTTAGCGCCCCCCCTCTCTATTAAAGCCCCCCCCCCCCCCCCCTTATCTAATAAGCCCTTCTTTGGAAGTCAGATTTTGTAATAAGCCCCCCCCCCCCCCCCCCCAGATGTAAATTGATTCGCAATTGATGTAACCAGTCAAACCAGTTGGTACTCATGTGCGTTGTTTTCCATGTTTTAGCCCGTTATTGTGAAGTTCTTGATATTCACCTCTGAAAATTATACTAAAACAATTATTCGCCTCAGGCTCAGTGAATATTGGTGAATATTTACCTCGACCTCGTCTCGGTAAAATATTGACCAATATTCACTTAATAATTGTTAAATAATTTTGGAAAGTGAAGAAATTTTGAAATATTTAAGTGTATAATATTATATGACAGATATTTGTTTTAATTTGGTTTATAGAATCTACATTGGATCCTGATATGAACATCAAAAAATAATTATATTGCTTTTTCTTCACCACGTTTTAGGCATCTAAAAAGTATCAAATTTAATTTCCGGTTGCGTCAAAAACCGCGCAAAGTGGACAACTGGGACTTGTTGCATTGTGACGTCAAAACAAGAATGCTACTTTCGGTTTTCCTGTTTTTTCTTTGTAATGTTGGTATTTTGTGTCAGAATTATGGTCCAAAGATGTGTCGTGTATGGCTGCAGCAACGTGAAAGCTGATGAGAAAGGAAAACCAAAGGATGGTACATGTACAGTGTAGCTTTTAGCCTCACAGCCCAACTAGCCCCAGTTATTCACTGTGCGTGGTTTTTGATGCAACTGGAAGTGAAATTTGACACTTTTAGATGTGGTGGAGAAAAAACGATATAATAATTTGGTTTCTGTGATGTTCATATCTCTCATACACTTTAAAGCGTACACCCCATGCAAACATGATAACTATCCTCCCTCTAAAATAGGATGCTGAGGGACCGTTCATTAAATACCAAGAAAAAATTTCCTACCCCCCGCCCATGAAATGTAATTTGTTTTTCAAGACCCCCAATTGTCTCAAGATATATTTCAGACCACCCCCCCCCCCCCTCCCTCCCCGCCTGCAGCTTCCCCACAATCTAAAACCCAGAAGGAAAAAAAAACAGCTATCTTCAGTGAAGAGTGAAAGTTGAATGTCTACCAGCCACTCTAACAGACCATGTTTGTGACTGTTTGTGGGATCATATAAATGTCAGGCTCCTCCTCATCTTCACTCTTATGTCCAGCCAATGCCCGCGCAGGTTTTAGAGTGGTGGTGGTGGTGGTGGGTGGAGGAGGGGGGGGGGGGCTAATGCGTAAGCGTGAGCCAATTAGGGGGGTCAGAGGGCATTCTCCCCAGGAAAATTTTGAATTTTTAAATTCAAAATGTATCTAAAATTAACAAAGCGTGGTGCATATTACAAACTTTAAGCATTTAAAAAGCGATGTCCAGAATCAAAATTTCTTATGCCCGCTTGGTCAACAACTCCACTTAAACAACAAATGACTTGAAATTCTCTGTATCCAGTCATCCTTCCTTCCGTAACATGAAGACAATATTCCAAATTGTTTATCAGTCAAACTCCTTCAAAGTATGTATGGTCATGGTTCCAAACTTTGTAGAGAATGAAACACCACATACTGCATATTTTACTTATTAATTCAAGACAACAAACCATTAACCATATCTTGTAAGGACAAAAATTAAAATTAAAGTGTTTTTCATTACAACTTTTGTTTTTTGGTATTATTGTGATGATCTTATGTGTTGATAATAAAAATAATAATGGAATGGAAAAAAGATGATTAAAAAACTACTTTAATTTTGTTTCAAGGCCCCCCCACCCCCCCCTCATCGGACCAAATATTTTTGGAAGCCCCCCCCCCCCTTCTTATAGTAATTTTTTTCCAAGGCCCCCCCCTAATTTTCCTCTGCCTCCCCCTTACCTGTAATTAATGAACGGTCCCTAACAATGAAAATCAATCAACAAAGAAACATATTACATAGCTAGAGCTTGTAAAGATATATACACACGCTGTGATTGGCTAATACTTGGGGCAGGATTAGTTTTGTAACTAGTAGCGGGGGCAAGCACTCTTGTAAATCTTTAAAATTGAATAAAGTTGTTTGTTGTTAAAAAAAAATTGTGTGACCATACACAGGTCAAAGTCTGCTGTCGAGTGATAGAAAAATAGAGCTGCAGCGTCATACAACAAAGGCTGCTAATTATTTTCCATCCAGCTTCCATGCACTTCTAGCATTAACTTTTAGCCCTTTCTAGAATCTTTCTAGTGCTCCTATGACTTGACTCCTACCTATACATAACATGTACATATAATCACATTTGAGTTTACTACCACACTGGTTAGACCTTTGTGTCTGCATTACTTTTTTCTCCCTCCCTGCTATTGGTAGCCTTGACACTAGATTTTTTAATTATTTATTATAATATTTTATTATTGGCCTAAATTGTTTGTTGACCATTACTGATCATTGTTTCTTGACTCAGGAACTGGCTAAATTTGCTGATTTTGGTTTGGTGCATTGGTATGACCTGACTGAACTGAAGAACAGAATGGTTGACCTTCTTTTAAATTGTTTGGTGACCACCTGGTCATATTGTTGCTTACTGTTGTGTTTAATATTAAATAGTTCAGTTTAATGACTGAAGACCACAAGTTATTGGTCACACTTCACATTCCTTGGTCATGCTTAAAACATTCAATTCCTAATCTTTTCAGCAAATTGCCGATCATCCTGCAATTTGGATGAGTCAGGTCCAGGGGGTTAGCAGAGTCACCTTCCTCTTCCCGATGTTTCTAGGAAGATCGAAGGGGACTCTGCTTGCAGGGTAGGAATGCATAAGAATAAAATATATAGCTTAATACAATTTACATGTATTATACATTTGATTTTAATTTTGCCAAGTATCATGCATTGAATCAGGTTCTTTGTACTTGTGGAGTTCGGCCAGAGCTGTTAAGTGCTGCATGTTAATGGTGAATACCTCTGAGCCCCAAGGGTGGGAATTTTGTCTCAAAATTTCCTTTCTGCTCCCCCCCCCCCCCCCCCCCTCCCCCTTGGGCATAACAATGATATAGCTGCATTTAATACTGAACCCCCGGCGTATCACATCGAACTCAATCGAACTTAATCAAACGATTGAGTTCGATTTAGTTTGGTCATCGAACAAAATCAAACCCACAAAAAAAATTGTGAATCCAACAAAATCGAACGTTCGATTAGTTATATATTTAGGTGGTCATCGAACGAAATGGCACAAAAAAACAGTCAAGGCCATCTAAAGTTTTGTTTCCTATATTTCCATATAATCTGAGTTTCTTCTTTTTATTTTGTTCATAAAAGCGGCAAAAGAGTTCAAGTCTAATCATATCATTTTCTCGGCACAAAACGTTTTCATTCCAGTAGCTATAAGTTTCGGCTACACGTCCTGGCACCCAGGGTACCTGAATCATAGCATGGATGCCTTTCCAAGATAAGGCAGAATTTCCCTGGCTTGTCGCTTCCCCAAAATTGTGACAATGTACGTTCACAGGAAGTTATTAAATCTCCACTGCCAGCTCTCCATCTGCCCTTTGGAGGACTGAGTTGCCTGTCACAGTGTGCTTATGAGACCATGAGCTATAGGAAACGTGGGTTTTGACTAAATAAAAGCAACTTACTTACAAAGAAGTAGTTCTTTGTCTTTAATTGCCATCTCAGCGGACTCTACATTCGGTATTAAGGATAAAACCACAGCTTTGTATCCAATTGATCGTCAGACTTTCGTTATACGCTTTGGTAACCAAGCTTTTATTGAAATCGGAGGCCCGGATGCTAAGCTTGGTCTAATTTGAATTTTTGACTAACGGTAAAAATCACTGGGTAGGAAGACAATTCTGATCAATCGTTTGAAGCTCGTAAGACGGCCGGGTGGCCATGCCCAAATAAGGAAGTTCAGGGTGGCCACCTTGGGGGTCTCAAACGAGCGGGAAACCTGGAATCGAAAATTTTCTCGGAAGACAGGTCAGTTCGAATTTCGTTGAACTTATCGAGGTAAGAAATAATTAACACAGCTACTGGTAACATCCACTTTTCAACTCATATACTCAAATTTAGCTTATAATCTTGTCCAAAATTAGAACATCCCTTTATTTTCTCTCTTCAAACAGCGACTGTGCGATCTTAGAGGAGTTTTTCTTCGTAACGATGAGAACTATTGTTGTCGATTCAAATGGACCGGACAGAGAGAACTATTCGTTAAATAAGCCAGCTTTTATGCCCTCGATATCAAACGAATAGCGGCTGAGGAGACAATAAAAGATAAGGAACTACTTCATTGTAAGTTATTTGCTTTTATTCAGTCGAAATTTATTTAATAAATTCCTGTTTACATTTTTCATGTCGCCATCCCCGTGGGGAAAGTCTTGATTTTGTCGCAGTTTTTCTACTAACTGGGGGACAGAGAGTTTTCGTTGACCTTACCAGCTGACCACGAATTTGAAAAACAATGCCCATTGTTTTCTCGGCTCTGTGATTGGCCAGAAACCCAAATCTCCTAGCAACGAAAAAGTTCTTCCTACCCAGTGATTTTTTATTAGCATGTGAACCACAAGCTTAGCATCCGGGCCTCCGATTTCAATAAAAGCTTGGTTACCAAAGCGTATAACGAAAGTCTGACGATCAATTGGATACAAAGCTGTGGTTTTATCCTTAATACCGAATGTAGAGTCGGC
Source organism: Desmophyllum pertusum (assembly GCA_029204205.1). NCBI lineage: Eukaryota > Metazoa > Cnidaria > Anthozoa > Scleractinia > Caryophylliidae > Desmophyllum > Desmophyllum pertusum. The sequence continues at coordinate 992,073 of MU826840.1, read as the reverse complement.
TGAGATGGCAATTAAAGACAAAGAACTACTTCTTTGTAAGTAAGTTGCTTTTATTTAGTCAAAACCCACGTTTCCTATAGCTCATGATGAGACCCGGGATGAACATAAAATAAATAAATATAAAAAACAAACAAAATCGAACGATGACATTCGATTTGGTTCGATTTGGTTCGGAAATCGAACTCACCAAAAATATGTGTTCGATTTCGTTCGATATCCGAACAAAATCGAATTCAATCGTTCGATTTAGTTCGATTGAGTTCGATTAAGTTTGATTAAAATTTTGTTCGATTTCGTTCGATGTGATACGCCGTTGACAATTTAATCGTTCGATTATAAAGTTTGATTGGGTGCGAATGAGTTCGATCACCGAATCGTTTGTTTTTAACCCCGCAAACAGTGGAAGAGAACAAAATATTTGTTTCCCCTTCACTGTTTTCGGCGTTACTTGCTTCAATTCGGTGACCGAACGAGTCAGTACTATACTGAGCTACATGTATACCGCTGTTGCTTCCAACTATCAGCAAGCGGGCGATGACCATTCAACCCTCTTTGCTCGTTTCTGGGATGACATTACCACGAAATTAACTCTACTATGTCCATTGTAAAGTACTTTAAAGTTTGTCTTACCTTCACTAGACGATCGAAAACAGTTGCTTGTCTTGCTTTGAACTCGATCAAAAACCAACCCTTCGAATTTGCGACAGCAATGACACAAACTAGCGCCCAGTCTATTCGCGTCAACTCTTCTTTGGATGGGACTCGCGGATTACATCAACCGTATCGCACCACAAGAGAACAAAAATTGCCGCGCGTTTAATAAATGGAGGCGAGAAAAGAAAAGAAGGACTGCAGCCAAATAATAAGAACAAGGTAAAGTTTCAACCATGGCAAAAGGACTGTGATGGCTTCTGAGCTGGCCCTCTCCCTTGTCACGCAACATGTCACGCAACGAGTGGGTAGGCTCCCCATTTTCGGGAGAGATCAGGTTTTCTCAATGGGCTCCTGGTTTTCTCCCAAAAAGTTTTTTTTTTGAGATCATTATGTGTTGGTTTCTCACAATAAACGAGTCTGTCGTTATCATTTGAAAGAATAATAGTAACACGCAAAACGCGGGCTCGTATTGAGTTCGAAATGGAAAGAAGTGTAAACTCTAAAAGAAATACTCGACCGCTGAAAAAGGACATTGACAGTCTTATAGAAGTGATAAACTGATCTTTCGCGTTTGGAATACTACGATTCCCGAAGGCAAACAGCTGGGCTAATCCAGTGCTGCAGTCAGTTCCCTATTTACAGTGACAAGTTGGGTGACTGTTTCTTTTGAGTACTGTAGTTACGGTAGAATAGTGCATACCTTTCTTGTCTTTACAGGTGGTTTAACCCTATTCTGCTTGGGGGGGGGGGGGGGGGGGCAGAAAGTGCTCGCGCTGACTTCAAATTTATCATTCAAGCAATCATAGCCAAACTTTATGACTTTTCCTAAAAATTATCTGGAAACATTTTTGGTCACGTGACTTTACGTTTCCATGGCAACCAAGGTTTGACTGGCCGTTTTAGCCAAATTTGGTATTTTTTAGCTTACTTTTCAGTTTTCCATGAGATTTGCGCTTTTTACGAATAGTTTCCTCCAAAATCTTTGCAATTGTTGCATCCTTATATTGTTTTCGATGTTTTAAAATCAAATTTGGTGATTTTCTGACATTTCTCAACAATTGAAAACTCCAAGATGGCGGACATTTTTAAAGTATGACGTTATTTTGGCGTGATATGATATCATAATTGATTCATGATTGTCACTAAAATAAACATGTTTGAATGCTTTATACATAAGTTTCATTTTTATAGCACAAATAATTTTCGAGATACAGATCGTTTTACCCAAATTTGTTGTTTTTTAGCTTAATTTTCAGTTTTCATAAAAGTTTTGCTTTTTACGATGAAATCCTTCCAAAATCTTTGCCGTTTTAGCATTTTTATTTTTCTTGATTTTTTCAAAACAAATTTGGAGATTTTCTGACATTTCTGAACAATTTAGAAATCCAAGATTTAGGATCCAAGATGGGGGATTTTTTTAAATGTATGGCGTCATTATGGCGTGTATGACGTCATAATTGACAGGTGACTGCCACTAAAATAAAGACTTTCGGATGCTGCACACACCATGTAAGTTTCATTTTCATAGCGTCAATACTTTTCGAGATACATGGAGGGGGCACTATCTGCCCCCACCCCGCCCCCCCCCCCCCCACCCCCCCAGGCTCACGAACGAAAAAAAAAGCCCAAGCAGAATAGGGTTAATAAAGGTTTGACTGTAAGTGATTGATAATATGAGCGGCAGATTTACAATGGCGAGCCGATTGATATTGTATCGAGCCTATGACACAAATGTATCTAAATGTTCATGTTTATCAACTTGGCTACAAATAATTGTAGGCGAGTAAATCGAAGGAAAAGTTTATCAGGACGAAATCTGTATCCGATTTACAGATATCATTAAACATTTATTTCTTTTGTATTTTCTTTATGAATTATTAATGAGTGTTGTAATATCAATACTAAGGCCCGGTTCAAACGTCGCTCTATCGTCGTCATAATTATAAATCAAGGCTTGGCTGCGTTCCACCACTGGCCGAAAAGGTCAACTATTCCACCGTCAACTCGATTTAAAGTTCAGATTTAAGTTCTATTTATTAAGTTACTCTGGAGATCACTTCTATATTACTTATAAAGTAAAATTGGTAAAAACGAAACTTTTACCTGACTAAAAGATCTTAATCTAATGGACTAACCCACGTACAATGTATTACCAGGGTGAACGCGGTGTATGATTGTAAAACCTGATTATTTAGTGAGAATGACCTATAAGAAATGATTGTGAAGCTAGAATTCAGAGAAGAAAAATATTGTAACAAATAAGTCGACGAACTGAAAGAAACAATGAACTTTGAACTCGAGAAGACTAAATCCTGATCAAGGTACATATGATTTAACCAACATCTTTGTAGTCTGCCGACTGAAGTACCTCCACGCCGAGTGGGAGCTTTTCCTCCAATGAAAGCCTTCTAATATTGTCGTCAATTTCTAGCCATAAAAGTGTAGATTATTCCTATTGAAATTTGTCTAAATTACACTTACATTTCGAGATTTGTCTCCATGGGCATCGAATGGAAGCTTGTCAGAAATTTCTAGGCCTACTGAACAGTGTAGCGCTAGGTACTGGTACATTGCTGAGGTCAGTTTCATTAATCGTGATAGTGGGTGTATGAATTATCTTAGAGGGAAGGCTTTTCTCTGTCACCAGCAGTACCTTAGTGTTTAACTAATATGTTTAGCGACTTTTGTAGCTGCGGTGTAGACTTGTATACAGCATTACTTTATTGATTGATTACATTTACGGTCATATAAGCTGTATTTGTGTTTCACACTAATTGAATAAACACATTTTATACAGGTTGGAATTTCCGAAATTTTCATTTTTCAAATAAAACAGTGCTTTCTATTGGACTGACCGGTCTTGTTCCATTTCCGTTGGAGACCATTTTGCTACAAAGTTTGAATGCTTACTTACAGCTTTAGTCAAATGTTCATGTGTTCTTCGTAGTGTTCAAGAAGTAGAGCTTCACTACTTAACTCCTCCAGACAAATCCAACATTCAACATGGCCTGGCTCTAATGCTTGCAAGGTGGATGTTGCTGTAGATATATTACCCTTTTTATGGCAGGTGGTACTCTTATTGGCTGGTTGAGTGCCAGTGTAACGCGTCCGCTCTGTGTGTGTCCTTTTGTGTCTCCTTAGACTATCTGTACGGCTAAAACACTTCCCACAGCGTTTGCATTCATTAGACTTCTCACCTGTGTGAACTCTTTCATGATTATGTAAATTTCGTTCCCGAGTAAAACACTTGCCACACTGTTTGCATTCATCAGACTTCATCGCAGGGTGAACTTTTTCATCTCTATGTAAATTTCCTGTTTGGGCAAAGCATGTGCCACATTGTTTGCATTCATAAGGCTTCTCCCCGGTGTGCACTCTTTTATGTCTATGCAAATCTCCTACTTGGTTAAAACACCTGCCACACTGTTTGCATTCATAAGGCTTTTCTCCTGTATGGACTCTTTCATGTCTATGCAAATTTACTGCTTGGGTAAAACACTTGTCACACTGTTTGCATTCATAAGGCTTCTCCCCGGTGTGCACTCTTTTATGTCTACGCAAATCTCCTACTTGGTTAAAACACTTGCCACACTGTTTGCATTCATAAGGCTTCTCCCCTGAGTGTACTCTTTCATGTGTATGCAAATTTACTGCTAGGCTAAAGCACTTGCCACACTGTTTGCATTCATAAGGCTTCTCTCTTGTGTGCACCCTTTCATGTCTATACAAATCCCCGGTGTCACTAAAGCACTTGCCACACTGTTTGCATTCATAAGGCTTTTCTCCTGTGTGGACTCTTTCATGACGATGCAAATGTTCTGCTTGGGTAAAACACTTGCCACACTGTTTGCATTCATAAGGTTTCTTCCCTGAGTGGACTCTTTCATGTCTATGCAAATTTCCTACTTGGTTAAAACACCTGCCACACTGTTTGCATTCATAAGGCTTCTCCCCTGTGTGGACTCTTTCATGACTATGCAAACTTCCTGCTTGGGCAAAGCACTTCCCGCACTGTTTGCATTCATAAGGCTTCTCCCCTGAGTGGACTCTTTCATGTCTATGCAAAACTCCTACTTGGCTAAAACACTTGTCACACTGTTTGCATTCATAAGGCTTCTCCCCTGAGTGGACTCTTTCATGTCTATGCAAATCTCCTGCTTGGGTAAAACACTTGCCACACTGTTTGCATTCATAAGGCTTCTCCCCTGAGTGGACTCTTTCATGTCTATGCAAATCTCCTGCTTGGGTAAAACACTTGCCACACTGTTTGCATTCATAAGGCCTCTGCTGAGAGTTTCCTCTTTCACGTGTCCTTACTTTAGACATCTTGCTAAGTTGTGTTCTCTAACGCCTCTATTCCTTCAAGTTACTGAAAAGTAAGAAAACGTTTCTAAAAACATTAGTTACTTCTTTAGTAATACGCGACTCGCAGGTCCTAGCGAAAATGGGATGGGAATTAATTATTTTTGGTATGGGAGGGTAATAACCAGGTATTAAAGATCGATTGGAGTTCGCTAGTCTCCTGACATCTGTGTCTACGCCTTTCCTGTTGACGATCTTGTTTTGGACTGTTCAATGAGGTAAGGAGAATCAACAACGGCTGTGTTTTTGCTATCTTATACTGCACAGGATTTCTTAAAGCCTGTTTTGTTTTTGCTGCAAATGTCCCCACTAACGTCCAACAAAGTCGCATGATGCGGAGAAACTGTTGTCGAGGCTACGTTCCGAACAACGCGTTTTATATAAACTTCCGCATATAAATTTGACCGATAAACACATGCTCATCTTGGAGCAATTGTTGAGTAGGCGTTCTGTCTACATGGCAGTATTATGTAATTGTTATTAACTCGAACAAAAACAAAAAAGAAAACGGAAAAAAGAACCCTGGGAGGATTCGAACCAAAATAAAAAGGAATAAAGAGCCCCAGGCGCCCCCGGTCCCGATGATCAGATTGAAAGGTTAATGCCACTAGGGCACGATCAATCCGTATGACGTCATTTCCGCCACACGCCATCCTCACAAACAAAGCAACAAATATGACCGTAAATTCCAGAAGAGATTTGATCCCGCCTGAGCTCTTTGACGGACAAATTATAACCCTCGCAAGCTCGGCCTGTACACAGTGACCATCAAGTATGTGATAGTGAGTAAACCTTGTAACTGAGAATCTTGCTATTGAAAAACTAATGAACTATAACTTTGGAAAGTGAAGAAATTTTGAAATATTAAAGTGTAAACCGTAAACACCGGCGAATAAGCCGCACTCGCAGATAAGCCGCACCCCGAGTTTTTTATTTGCTTTATAGAATCTACATTGGATCCTGATAATTATGAACATCACAAAATAATTATTATATTGCTTTTTCTTCACCACGTTTTAGACATCTAAAAGTATCAAATTTCATTTCCGGTTGGGTCAACAACCGCGCAAAGTGGAGAACTGGGACTTGTTGCATTGTGACGTCAAAACATGAATGCTACTTTATGTTTTCCCTGTTTTCCTCTGTTATGTTGGTATTTTGTGTCAGAATTATGGTCCAAAGATGTGTCGTGTATGGCTGCAGCAACGTGAAAGCTGATGAGAAAGGAAAACAGGGAAAACCAAAGGACGGTACATGTAAGTGTAGCTTTTAGTGTCACAGCCCAACTAACCCCAGTTATTCACTGTGCGCAGTTTTGACCCAAACGGAAGTGAAATTTGATACTTTTAATACTTATAGATGGCTAAAACGGGGTAAAGAAAAAACGATATAATTGTTTTCTTTGACGTCCATATCTGTCATATACACTTTAAAGCTTAAACCCCATACAAAAATGATAACTATTCCTCCCTCTAAAAATCCCTAAAATAGGATTCTAACAATGAAAATCAATCAACAAAGACTCATATTACATGGCTAGAGCTTGTAAAGATATATACACACGCTGCGATTGGCTAATATGAGGGGCTGGATTTTCCCATAATGCCCATGGGCATTATGGTAAAGTTAAAGCTGTTTGGGATCAAACTGGCCCACACTGCTGGAGCTTATTCCGGTTTCCATAGCCGAGTAGGAACATTGCTACTCTCCCCGGCTGGGGATGCTAGTCCAACCTCAGGTTACCCCCGAGCATTTTGTTAGGTTGCCCTAGCAGTTTGCCGGTACCCATTAAACTCCTTGGTGGAGAGAGTTAAGTGTCTTGTCAAAAACACAACACAGTGACCCTGGCCAGGACTCAAACCTGGACCACTCGATCTTGAGTCCAACAGTTACTAACTATTAGGTTATTTATGGCTCAGTGGAAAATCATGGGCAACAGCCCAGCGAAGTAAAATTTTATGGAGAGCCATGTAATAAACTTCTTATAACTCTCACTACATTGTAGCTCAGGGCTGTACAGTGGTTGGGAGAATATTGCCCTCGTTCTTTCTTGTACAGACCTTGGGCGATATTCTCCCGCTACGGCCCTTGCGCTCGATAAGAAAGATGTACTAGACAAAATGTAGTGGCATTACCATCAGCATGATTATAATTCCCCCCACCAAACTGGGGTTAATGTGCTCTACTGTTTATCTCAGAGAAAATTCCAGCTTCATTTATATGTCTAGTCCCTTCTCTATATCTACATGTAAGAAGCCAAAATTGTGCAACCATACACAGGTCAAAGTCTGCTGCCGTGTGATAGCAATATAGAGCTGCAGTGTGATACAACAAAGGCTGCTAATTATTTTCCATCCAGCTTCCATGCACTTCTAGCATACTTTTAGCCCTTTCTAGAATCTTTCTAGTGCTCCTATGACTTGACTCCTACCTACATAACATGCACTGTACATGTAATCACATTTGAGTTTAATAACCACACTGATTAGACCGTTTGGTTCTGCACTTTTTTCTCCCTCCCTTGCTATTGATAGCCTTGACACTAAATTTTTTTTTAATTATTTATTATAATATTTTATTATTGGCCTAAATTGTTTGTTGACCATAACTGATCATTGTTTCTTGACTCAGGAACTGGTTAAATTTGCTGATTTTGGTTTGATGCATTGGTATGACCATGAAAGACCAGAATGGAGCTACTATTAATAATTAAATTGTTTAATGACCACAACTGGTAATGTTTTGTTGCTTACCATTGTGTTTATCAGTTTAATGACTGAAGACCATAATAAAATTGGTCACATTTCACAATCCTTGGTCATGTGTAACATTCAATTTCTAATCTTTTCAGCAAATTGTAATACCGATGCTCTCTGTTTGATCACAGGAAGAATGTTGGTAACAATAATTTTAACATTGTAGATTCTTAGTGTAGACTGATCTTGCTGGATTTGAGTGAAAAAATAATAGACCATCGATAAACTTTTCGTTAGCATTTAATTTTTCCCAGAAATTTGAGCTTCTAAACTTGGGGTGCGGCTAACATTGTATTTACGAGTGTGGCTTATCTATCCGCTACTGTTTACGGCATTTAAAACTTGGCCATTTTTGGAGGCATGATGTTTAAATAAGTTAACTGAATTAAAGGCAAAAACAAGACCAAAATTATTTGTAAATTTCCTTTCTCTCTCCTTTCTTCCTTTCTTCCTCCCTTCTTGCTAGGCAGTGTGAAAACTTTGACACAAACAAGTTATTGCAAATGCTGTACTTACATGTGTGTACATACAAAGCTATTATATAGCAAACTATGCATAGCAGTCCTGATAAATTGAACTGTTATACATGTATCATGGTGGCTCATGAGCCTAAATCATCACACCTATTAATCAATAAGAATCGCGATCAGCTATACATTTGTATATATGTACTGTCAGGACAGATTCAAATAAATGCCGGGACCTCACTAAATGCCCGGGGCATTTATTTAAAACTTGACCTAATGTTTCCGGCGTTATTTTAAAATCCGGCATTTATTCGGGGCCCGATGTTCAATCAAGAAAATACAGTAAAATGAAATCTCTTAAAATGCTGTTTGCATCTTTGCAGCCAAATGAGCATGATTTAAAAAAATAATGTACTACTCGCCTCTGTTAAGAACCAAGAAATGGTCGAGCGGACAGTCAAGCAAGAAAAATAATAACCGAATGGACAGTCGAGTGAGAAACATGTATAAAAAATGTTCAGCATGTTTTGCACTTGCCCATAAAAAGCCCCAGCATGATGTACATGTATCACCAGTTGGCCCAAAAACTGCAGCACAAGATGGATATTCAGGACAACAGACTCAATTTGTTTTGGCCATACAAAGATTTAGGAAGTGGTGCTTCTTTGTCACCCATAATTTATTATTATTATTGTCTACAGCAATCGACCAGTCGATCGTAGCGAGTGCATACAGTGTATTGTCCTCTAAATCCTATTATTATACATTCAACTCACTATCTCTTTTCTGATTGGCCGAAAGAGTACAGTGAATTTTCGAAATCAGCGCCTTTGAAAGCATCTACGTCATCTACCTACAGATTATACAATAATCACGTCAAGTTCGCGAGAGGATCACGGGTAATAACCTGCAGATTATACAATAATCACGTCAAGTTCGCGAGAGGATCACGGGTAATCATGTCAAGTCCGCGCGCTTTGCTTTGTTTGTTTTGTTTGTTTGCTTTGCGCTTTGTATAATAAAACAATTATTAGATTCGGTTTTTGTGATATCCAGAATAATCAAGGTCTCAGTAAGAGTTATCAGCCTCAGCCTTCGGCTTCGGCTGATAACTCTTACCTCGACCTTGATTATTCTGGATATCACAAAAACCTCATCCAATAATAATAATAATTATTGTTAATAACTTGTTTATTGTTTTTGTAATATAGAGTCCTACATGTACAGGTGTAGCTTAGCCAAATATTCAATTGACTAAGCCAGGAACATTATTACATAAAACTGATAAATCATATTTTCCATGTGACATAATATTCTGTTGTAGTAAACCAAAGTGTGCTGTCAAAATGTAATAATTATTTATTGGGGAATGCATAAAAATATAAGAAAATTAAGCTTAAGGCTAGGGCCGGATTACATGAGCCGGGCTGGCCTGTTTAGCCTGACTGGCTCGGTTTGCCAAGATGACTTTTAGACCGGCATTACATTTAGCGCAATTGTTTTTGTACTGATCGATGTTTTGTACCCGCTGTCCTCTTGCTGGCCAATCTCGTTCCCAGAGGCCGCGATCCTTTTGGTCAGCACCAAGGAATCACGGACTCTGGAATATTCTGGGCGCTTGAATTTTTTGGAATTTTTTTGATTGGCTGTTGAAACACAATGGATTTGAATCGGAAGTGAAACCAAAAACAAAGATGGCGGACGTAGGCAGTAGTCGTCTCTGGAATTTACAAGGAGAATGTGGAAATCCAAAGCCATCCGATGGATGTTTTGGTTGGAAAATTAGTTGGAGAATATACCGTTGCAGATTTGAAGAAGGTTACCGGCGTGAAAATCACGTCCGAGACCTCTTTCAGTGGCGAGTCGGCCGGTGAGTCGATCACACAAAACTCACCTTTTAAAATTATCAAGTAACAAAGAGAAAACAAGTCAACAGCTTGTGGTAAACACTTGTACTGCCGACAGCTGAATCATCTCAGTTGTTGATCGCAGTTCCGCCGGGATTATTTACTCGGAAACTGCAGGCTATATCGAAAGGACTGTACATGTACACATTAGCTAGCAGTAGATGAATGTTGGACCGGCGTTTTCGTATGGAATACGTGGTTGCGATTGTATTTTAAATACCCTTCAGTTTACACGTGGATTTCCCTTGTACAGAGTTTATACAGCAGTACGTGGGTTAAAGTGAGTGGATAATTAAATTACAAACTATTTATTCTGGTGGTCTTTTCTTTTGTTTACGCCTCTAGTTGCATGTTTAATAAGCTTTACATCCATGGAGAATTGTCTTATGCAAATAATTTGAGTTATACCAAATATGATTTGAACATATATGATAAATTGATTTTTTACCTGTCTAAATTTACATGAGAAATATAAATTGTTAATCATATAAAAGTGACGGGGGTGATAGCTGTATCTTTTAGGGGTTAAAATTTGTGGTTTAATACCACTTAGGGGTGTTGAAATCTAAAATTACTACCGTTATAGTTACTCCGGTACCTTTTAGGGTTAAGCCCGGGAAAAAAATATGACAAAAACTATTTTTGTCTTAGAAATGGCACCTCTTAGGGGTGAAATTGAATTTGAGTCACAACCACAAAACAAGATTTTGGTAACTTTTAGGGGGTTCTTTTCGAAATTTCCGACGATCACCCCCATCACTTTTATTTGTGACTCCCACCGCATAGTCAAGAAACACTGATGTCTAGATCTAGATTCATAGAGACCTTGTTACTTGTATATGGTTCAGGAGCAAATGTTGATGTGCTGGAAAACTGACCAAATATTATTGCTGACCACCGTTTTTATATCTAGAAAAAAATATTGAGATTTATACCCTGGGGTTGAAAATCATGTTTTGTTACATATTATGATATTATCTTAGGGTGTGTTTTCAAAGTAAAACCCCAAATAAACAGAACTTGAAAATTATTATTATTATTAATTTATTATAATTAATTAATTTTATTATATATTTTTTTCTGGCATGTGGCCCTTGGTTGGACTGTATCACTCATCAATAAAACAGTCTAAATTGGCTTTTAGGGGTAAAAATAAACTTGAGCCCCACAAATGGATTATGGTGCCTTTCAGGGGTATTTCCCAAAATTTCTGACAAGTATCCCTGGCCTGTCACTCTTATATGGGAGCCTGTCCCTACACAAAACAAGTTAAATATCCAAAAAAAGATTTTTATTGTGGAAAACCAATATTATAAACAGGTTGGTTGTAGTCCTGACTGCACAATGCAAAACACAGTTCAAAGTCTGGTTTTCAAGAAAGAAAAACTGAAAAATGTTGGATAATAAATCTCTTTTAGTTTGTAGAATTGCTGTACATTTTTACTTGACATTTGTAATTTGCCTCACCCTACACCTCACTAAAATACAGCAAGACTATTATTGAAATGATTTCATGGAACAATCTCAGACAAAAATTACATTCAATCACCCTGTTTTCCCAGCATATCTCTCTGCTCAGCCCTGAGGGTCTATAGCCAGAGAGGCTACTGATACATGTATTATTCTCAAGAATTTCATCTACTATAGATAATGTTATGGCAGAAGGCTAGGCACGGTCGTGCCTAATGATAAATGTTTTGATCATTGGATCCAAACATCCAGATTCAAGTCTGACAAGTGTCCTTGTGTTGTGTTTCTTGGTCACAAACGTGCCTATCTCTACCAGTGTTTCAGTCAAATAATTTTAAAGTCTGTGCATCCACCTTGTATACCCAAGCATATACTATAACCTAAGTATATCGACTTGTGGACTGTCCTTTATAGGATTTGCAACTCAACTATGTAAATGTAATAAAGAAAGGAAGATGGTATATAGATGTATATGTGCATGTAAGCCTGGATCTACCAATGACAACCCTAGTTTGGAAACCCAGGGCAAATAATTGGGGCAGGAGGAAGATGAAACAGGCGACATTCTGTACACACAGATTTCGTCCATTTTATCTTCCTCCTGTCACAATTATCTGTTCAAATAGAAACCATGCTTCAAGTGAATTTAAATTTTTCTGCGACTACCTGATTTGACTCGGCCATTGGGCTGTCAACTTCTGATTTCATCAAACAATTTTCATATGACAACATACATTGTGTACTCATGCTGCATATACAAACTGACATAGTTCACCACTTGATGACTCAAATGAAATATATTTATTGTCAGGCAAGACTAATTATTATATATATTTGTAATAAGTTTTGGTTTAACAACAACAATTATTTTGCTAGCACATTTACTGGCTAGAATTGGTATCAATTGTTTCATGATTTTTTCATGCTTGGCAGTGACAATACACAAATGAACTTACAAAATTAAATGAAAATAAATAAAATAAAATAAATTATAAACTATATCTGACGAAGAATTACAGTAAAAATGCAATTAATAGAAGTTTTGCCTTTTAGATTTCTAAATAATTTTACATGTACTGTACATGCAACTCTTTACTCTTCACAAACAAGCAGAGGTAGCCTTGGCTACTCACGACGAAAATTATTTAACCAAAACTAAAAGCCCATCTACTTAATTTTCGCCTAAAATCGTGGGTATCCTGCAGGCTGGTAACTTTCACGATGTATTCCAGAACTTTCTGCTGGCTCGCATTCGGTATGGAAAAATCAAACACGAACGCATCATCATCTGATATCATTCATTGAAAATTATTGATCTGTATCGAGTATAAAGACAGCAAAAACAGCATATTCTTGTCAATTAGAAAATTGAATACCTCATCGGGCTTTGGTAGACGTAACGCGTTGTTGTCTTAATAGTTCTCAATCCGTAACAAAGGATTCTTGACAAAGATTTGAGGTCTATTAAATACCCGATCGATGTAACATCAACTGCAGAAGAGCTGCCGCCATTATAAACAAGTGAGCCACAATCAGTTACAGCGGTTACTCTCTCAACGCATATTCAGAACACATTTATTCATGCTGACCAAAAGGATCGCGGCCGCTGGGAATGAGATAACGCACGCGCACAAGCAGACCGGAACCAAGGATCCTTGGTTCCGGTTTTTGAATCGCCCAGAGCCGTTGGGCGTTCAGTCACCGCTGACCGAAACGCGCTGGCTCTGGGGACGAGATTGCTTGCTGGCCCGGTAATAAGCCAGGCTGGCCTGGTGAACGTGATTACATGGTGATTACATGAACGTGATTACAACCCGGTTAGCGATGACAGGATCCCGGCTAAACGGGCTGGCCCGGTTGTCATGTAATCGCAAAGTTGATTTTTATTGCGTTTTAACAGACATGCCGAGATCTCAGCAAAACCAGGCCAGCTGGGCTCATGTAATCAGGCCCTAAGTCTTAAGTCACATTTGATTTCATACATTTACAGCAATAGTTGCTGACAAAATAATTATTTTGCAACTAGAATATTGCCTTTTCTTCAGTTTATAGACATCACCAGAGACACAATCCATCGGCATACATGACGTACATTTACTCCATGGTTTGCAAAGCATTATAGGGCGTTTTTCAAATATGGCTGCTTTATGAACGGAGAGAAACTTTGCTGACGTGTTTTGGCCCATATTTCTCGTGATGAAAGCAAAACAAGACCAGAGAATTGTTTGTTTAACTTTAATTTATTGCGTGACTGATTTTATGGCAAAGTTAGAACTGAAAAAGCAGGTTTGCCGGACGGGCGACCGGTAAGTTTATCTTGGTCGTGATCGAAGCTCTATCACAGCCGTAATACTTACTAGCTACACCCGTGACAGGTGTTACGGGTTCAACTGAGAACCCTGTCAATTTTGCCAAGTACCATGTATGCTAGCCTCCTTGCAGACTATCTTTTGGCTTGCGTGACGAGCCAAAAGAAAGTCTGCGAGGAGGCTACATGTATGCAGAAGACTAATTTCTTTCCTGCATCAGAAAGGGAATGTCTGTGAAACACCATTGATATAGAAAAGGTAGCTACATGTATAGGTAAACTATTGTAGCTGACCCACGCATCATTTCATTTCGTCGATATTTTGTAGGTTGCTCGATTCGGAAATCGAACGTAATCGATTTTTGATTACTGAACCCACTCGAACCAAATCATTCGATTAGAAAGTTTGATTGGGTGCGAATGAATTCGATCAGCGAACCGTTCGTTTAGTAACTCCGCAAACAGTGGAAGGGAAACAAATTATGTGTTTCGTTCGGCCACTGTTTGCAGCGTTATAAGCTTAATATAAGGTATCAGTATGCGGTATTGTCGTATACTTTACGTTTGAGGGTTCTACATCGTACGATCGATAAAGTAAACGCTAAATTATTCTTCAAATAAAAACTTCAACCATTTGTTTCAATAATTCTGCTAATCAAAATTTTTTAGGAAGCGATAAATCTCGGAAAAAACTCTCAGAGAATGGTCAACCTTCCTGTTGTAATGTCGTACACTAAATTTAATGTCGTACACCTGCCTAATCTGCTTTCCCAAACAAACATAAATTCATTTCTTCTTGATTAAAGCAAACTAAAATGTATTATGATACATAAGAGGGAGACCGGCTTGTCTTCAAGCGAGAGCGCGTGGATTTACTTGCGATTTAACGAAGCGCGGCTTGTTTACAAGACTTTGTATGGCTTTACGATCGCTGTACGACAATACATCGGCCCGATTATCGGATAAACACTACTGTGGGTCAGCGGAAACTGACTGAATGAGGCCGATTTGACTTTTGGGACACAAGATGGCGTCGAAGTTTACGAAGGATCAATTTTCGAAACAATCGGAGTTTGTTTTCTATTTTTTCAAGAATTTTTTCCCCGCACGCACGGAAATTTTCAACGTCTATTTCACGCGCCATCTTCCGCGGCTAGTAGGAGAAAAGGTTTTTCTTTCTCCTTTTCTTTTAGGAGAAATAAAAAGGACTCGTTTCAACAGAATCTTTGCGATGTGTACACTCTGTTGATAACTGAAAATCATGTTGTTTTCCTTTATGCAGGCATGGGAAACGACTTTTTCTCGGCTGTACGACAATATATACTGTACGACAATATATACGATTACCTTAAGCTTTATAAGTATACATGTATAGCTTCGGAGATCGAACTCAGTTGCTGTGGCGATGACCATTCAACCCTCTTTGCTCATTTCTGGGATGAAAATTAACACCAAAATAACTCTACTATGTCCATTAAAGTACTTTAAAGTTTTCCTTACCTTCACAAGACGAAACTACTCGATCAAAAACCAACTCTTCTGAGAAAATATTGAGACTGCAATGTCGTACCCAGGGCCATCCCACTTACAGTAGTCTGGGGACGAGGTTGGACACGAACTAGCGCCCAGTCTTTTCGCGTCAACTGTCCATAAATTGGACTCGCGGATTAGATCAACCGGATCACACAACAAAAGAAGAGAAATTACAGCGCGATCAACGGAGGCGGGAAAAGAATAGAAGAATCTCAGCCAAATAATAAGGAATAAATAGCGCGTTGTTCTAATGTTACAAGGTAAAGTTTCAACCATGACAAAATGGCCCTCTCACTTGTCACGCCTGAACGAGACGGCCATAACTGGTTTTAATGCTTTAATAAATTACTACTATATCAGTAAAAACTGTACTAGGAGGCATGGTCTAGGCTTTTTGAGAGGGATCGGGTTTCCTCCAAAAAAGAGGGATTTTCTGACGGGCAGCAGGCAAGGAATTGTCAACTAGATAAGATGTTGCGTTAGTTTCTCACAATAAACGGGTTTGTCACTTGCAAAAAGCTGGGCGAACCAATCCAGTGCAACAGTCAGTTCCCTATTTACCATGCAGTGAAAAGTTGTGCGACTGTTTCCGTCTTTGAGTAGTTACGGTAAGGAATAGGGTAGCCCGTGCGCAGACGTTTCAGGAGACGTCTGCACGCACGCATAGCGCGACAACGAGCGCGGAGCGCGAGAAAAAATTAGAACGTCTGTGGACATCTTTGGAAAAAAGACGCTTTTTTTGCCACTCCTCCATGTCATCACCTTATCGTTATCCCCTCCGCCTTCAATTAATTAAAACTTCCAGATTTTAATTGCTTGTGTGGGTTAAGTATCATTTTGCATTACATGGGAGCTTTCAGTTGGAATTGACTGATAAGCGAGGTGAAGAAAACCCAAATATTTTACGAAAAAAAAATTCGTGCGACCATATCGTTGCTTGGAGTCTCGATCAAATCGGGATAACGGTAGCCGGAGAACTGAATAAAACTGTAGAGAACGCTGCGGGAATGTCCAAAGTTATTAACAGTACGCGTGATTTAACAGCGAGACCCAAAATCTCGATAGGGCTCACGCCTAGTTATTCGGGTCGTCACGCAACGTACGCTTCAACGTCTGCAAAGGGTATCTGAATAAACCTTCATTAAGGTCATTCCTTAGTATTGCACTGCGCATCCTTTCTGCGCATCATTTCGCGCGTAATTAGCGCGCGCACATTAAAAACATGGCGGCCTTTTCATTATGGCTATGCTCGCCAGAGAGGTAAATGATCGTTTTCTCGTAAACGAGCGTGGTGACCTATCATTTTTTTTCGCATATTTAAGTCTAGTAATCATCTTCTTTCTATACAAGGAGTATAGACCAATTCTCAGTGCAGGGAAATTAATAATCACTGAAAACGTGAAAAAATACGTGTTTTTGGTTGATTTGTAAGGAATTATGAGGTATTTTTAGTCGATTATATCTCTTTCGCGGGGCTGGTGACCTATTCTTTTTATTCTATATTTTGAAACATTACATCACAATGTTCAACTAGGGAAAGTTTCAGAAACTTCCCAGTGTAACTTCTATTTCGATGGAATAACCTTAAGGGGACACCCTCGGGACAAGGAGAAGTGTCCCCTTGATGTTAATAGATACAAAGATTATATGAGCGTTAATTTTGCCGCGGGACAAAAGTTTGTGTCCCCTTAATAGAGGTGCCCCCTTAATGGTGTCCCAAAGTAGAGGTTCCACTGTAATCCCTAACGCTACTTTACTCATGCACGAAACAAATCACACCAACACCTTGAGGACGTCATGATTGTTTATTCGTAATACCAGTAAGATCATATACTGTAAGGCCAGATGCGGCCTATCAGAGAGCTTGAGAGTAGTGTAAGTCTCGGTTAATAGCTAGTGATGAGTTTATTCAGAGAGCGGATAAAATCCAAGCAACAAACAAGAGATGAAAAAAAAAAAGAGAATTAATCAGTCTTGCAAGAAATAGAGCGATTTACAACTGCGTTTCGTAAAACCAAAACCAAAGCAATTGCAATATGGCCAATCACAACAAACGTAAATCGTAAACAACACAATGAACCAATGAGAACTCAAAGCAAATACACGTAACGGCTCTAAGCGCGGGAAAACGCGTGTGACCAAGTCGCGATTGGACTGTAAGACTGGTCCTCAATGGCACCTCTTAGGGGCACTTTTATGAGAAAGTTACCCTCGGGGGAGCCTTTCTCCTTCCCCCTCCCTCGGCAATCCCCATGGTTTGTGCTATAAGCTCTCTAACAACATCCCTATTCCACGAAGCATCGCCGCAGACGATTCCAAATCCGTAGAAATGTGATTCATGCATATGTCATTGGTATAGTTAGAAACACTCGTGTCCATTTCCATTTCCTTCGCATAATAGCTCTCATCCGACTGCGCATGCTTCAAATCATTCACTGCTGGCGTGATGGAAAACTCCTCCCCAGACTCCCCGTTCATTGCTGGCCAGAAACGTGCGAGCTCTGGGAACGAGATTGGCGTTACGGTCGATGAACTGCCAACCGCTTCCAAGTTAGAGTTCACCAATGTCTCTGTTACATCATGTTGATTAAATGTCCTAACAGTACTTTTACCGAGGACAGATGCCTCGTTTTCATTGACATACCCGCCATTTTGATTGACCATATTTGGCTGGAGTAAACTTTCTCTAGCTTTGTCACAGTTGTGATACCATTGCGCCGGGAGACTGGGCTCTTTGACATTATTGTCATAAGGTGGTTCTTTACTGGACACCAGGTCCTCATTCTTAACGTTCGCGCACAACTGGATAGGACTGAGCACTAGATTCTCTTTCTTTTCATTCTCAAAAGACCGAGGTTGACTAGGTTCCATGTCGAGTTTGTGTGCGTTTTCGCTTGGTTGAGCAGAAGACAAGTCCTTTTTCTTCCCTGTTTTATTTTTAAGTCGATGTGGTGTGTTGGGGCCTAGGCATTTCTTCAGAAGGCTTTTGTTCCCTTTTTTCTTCTTCTTGATTCGCTTTCGTTTGACATCCAGAATCTTGGGTTTTTCAACAGACGTCGTGGAATCTTTTTTCTCGAGGAAAACATACTGTAGATCCACGAATGGCTATAAAATGAATACAAACAACGAAAAGTGTCACAACTATAGTCAATACACATAAAGTATACGTCTAAGATTCAAGGCTACACAAACAACCATATCATAAAATACCTTGCTACATACACAATGGACACTTGAACAAGAAATGAAATTGAGCTCGTAGCTTGTGTAGCGCGCGCTGGAGTATTATGGATTACGAGTTGCAGGGGCGCACGCGAGGGACGAAACGCGCGAGGCGAGAAAAAGAGCTCTTTCCTTTTTCGCGCCTCGCGCGTCTCTTTCCTCGCGCGCGCGCGCCCGTCCAACTCGTGCCCTATATTACTTAGGGGTCTGCTTAGCAACCCTGTTGTTTCTCTGTCCTCCATTTGGAGAGTCAAAGGAGAAGGGTAATGAGATCCGACAGGGCCTCAATACTACAACGGCCAACCTGGGGCGGAATTTACTGGCCGTTGTAGAGAGGTGGCCGTTGCAGGGAGGTTTCAATAAGAGTGAAAAGTATTTATACAATACAATACAATAACTTTATTCAGGTGTCAAAACTACTAGCTGGTCACAAGTGGCCTACTAATTGGGGACACTAACAAAAGCATTGAAAAAAAAAAAGAAAATCTTAAATATCTTATAAATGTATGAACTATTATTAATAAATTAATATAGACGTACGATTGGGATGAAAAGTCCTGGCCGTTGTGGAGAGGTGGCCGTTAGTGGAGGTTCGACTGTAATACAGCTCTTTGCAATTACGGCATACATCGTGGTTTAATACGCGATCGAAAACTCCCAATCACACTTTGCATCGAACGCAACGTTCGCATCCCGCGTACAGGTACAAAGACAGGCTTTGTACATAACATTCCCTTCTGCTGGCATAGGCTTCTGTGCTCACCTGCCTCTGAAGATCAAACATTAGTTATTTACCTTGGAATAAAGCCCGTATATCCTACACACTTCCTTCATAGTCAGGTGATCAACCAATATTTCATCAGAGCGGGTTATTTCGGTCTGTAAAAAATAAGCTGGAAATAAATAAAATGAAACAGTCTGCGCTCGGGTCACGTGGCCCGCACTGCCGGAGTTTATCCCAGTTTCAGAAGCATGAGGCGACTAGGAGTATTGCTACTCTTCCTGCTACTCCATCGCAGGAAACGATAGAAAAGGTTAAGTCTTCACGAGACTAGTGGTCCACAACTGCCGGAGCTTATCCCGCTTTCTGTAGCGTGAAGCAGATAGGAGTATTGCTACTCCCCCTGGATGGGATGCTAGTCCATCGTAGGTGACCCCCAGCATTTTATCGCCGGTACCCATTTAAACCCCTGGGTGGAGAGAGGCACTGTGAGAGCAAAGTATTTTGCCAAATAACTCAACACAGTGATCCCGGCCAGAGGTTGGACCCGGAGTCCAGCGCGCTAACCATTAGGCCACCGCGTCGGCCACAACAAGAAACGATATTTCATGCATAAAAATCAGTGTTCTAAGTTGAAATAAGCGCTAATTTTTCCATTCTACCGTATAACAAAAAGAAAGCCTTTAAAACTGCACGTATATGCACGTAGATCAAGCTATTTTTTAACTCTTACATTGTGTGTTTCAGGAATGGCGAACTTCATGACCAGGAATTTTTTCAACACTTTTACAGTCACTTCCGACGAACAGCGAAGATATCGAGTCGGGAAGACCTGGGGACGAATCACATGATGTCGTTAATATAAAACACTTCCACGCTAACCTGTATTATTAAAAAATTACGATTATTTACAACGAATTAAAGCTCTCATCGGATGGTTCAGGTTCACACAAACTGTATCAGTAGCCTGCCAGTGCAGGCGGTTTATGGGCGAGCGATGGTTTATCTCGTTCGAGTGTTTAGCCGCCATCTTGGATTCGATGGAATATTCAGCGCTCGCTCGTCCAAAATATACGCCTGCACTGCAGGCTACTGTGTCAGGCTTTATAATACATATTGGATTATGCTCGTGCTCTGATTGGCTGAAAAAACACATGTTGTTTTATCTCGGCGTATAAAACACGGAAAACCATATTTCATTGCTTCGCGCGTGTATACCGTATTTTCTTGATTAAACGCCGTGGCGTTTATTTAAAATCGGGCGTTTATTTGAATACGGAGTTTATTTGGGGCCCGGCGATAAAATACGGTAAATTCTATTAAAAAGTTCGTAATTGTAGCATATAAAGAATCCATAAAACTCTCCAGTTAATTGTGAAATGCAGTTCGTGTTTTCTCATTCCTCTCGTGTTCTCAAATGCCAGTCATTTTGGCTTCTTTATTTGTTAAATAGAAACAAATGTGTGCCTAATTCTCTTTTTCTTAAACTATAACAGGAGCTATTATCCCTTCTGACTATAATGGCCAACCTTTGTACAGGAAATATCAAAAGTAATTCTTACCTCCTTCTCCATGCGGTTCCTCGTTTTCCTAAAATATAACGAAAAAGTATTTTACGATTATGCTATACAGTAGAGTCTCCGTATAAGGACAGCTCCGGCCTGTAGACTGACACTCCTCCTTAGTAGCCTGCGTGGCAGGCGTAGAAAAGGGAAAGGGATGAGGGGAGTTCAATTTTGAGCGCGAAGCGCGATCGGCGGGGCCTTTCTACGCCTGCCACGCAGGCTACCTCCTTAGCGGACCTGGGTCCATGGCATACAGAAACAACTTCTCATCGGACATCCCTGTCATCCCCCAAATAGGCGGACACCTCTCCTAAGAAGATACTCAGTCATGACCCAGGACAGACACAAACACTACACTTGTACTACCTTCCATAAGCAGGCATTTGAGTGTAGTCCCAACGGGGTGTCCGTAAAATAGTTCAGTCGTACCTGAAATATTCGAGAGTGATGCAGACTGGATCAGCAAATGGAAGAGGATCGTTATCCTTCTCATTCGAAGCTGTTTCATTATCCGTTGTCCCTTCAATGGCTGTACAAAAGAGAAAAAAAAACATTATTCAATCCTTGCCAAATCAACCTCTAAGCGTAAGTGAGTATTAAACGTCACGTGATTAGCCACCAAATTTTGAGGGCCGAATATTTAACGAAGTCTAAATTAGGCCGTGCATGGTTTAAGGAAATTTAATCAGGTCTAAATCTACTTATAAGTAGGTCAGTCTAAGTGGCTAATTTTTTTTAGTCTGTGTACGTGTTGTACACCTTCTGAAACAGGATTTACTGTAAATGAAAACGGAGAAAGGCAAACCTGGCTCATTCTTGTCCTTTTGACTCGTTTCAAATTCCTTGCGCCGAGTTACTTCTTCTGAAAAAGAACAATTGTAACGACGGTTACTTTATTGAAATAGAGTCTCCATGGCGACAACAAATAAGGCCTGGGTCAAAGAAAGGTTTCATGAGGGCGCACTGACGAGAACTTTTACCATACACCATCAAAAGAAGCCAGGGCTGTATGGATTTAAGCGTCAATAGTGCAGTGGAAGAAAATGTAACCATCTACCGACAAATTACGATGATTTTTAACGTCAACCGTCAAAGGAGAGTTTCAATGAACCGAAGTGTCATGGACCTGGTTGTTCAAAGGATGATTAAGCTATAAACAAGGATTAGCGTGAATTTTGATTTCAGTTTTGTAACTTTCAGTGAGGTTTTTCTGTTTATATATTTTGTACTTCAGTTTTGACTTTGAGTAATCTCAAACTGACATTAGCAGCGAAAACACTTTTTATACGAGATAAATTAAAACCTCGATTGACTTTTAATTCAGGATTAGCGTTAATCGGCTTTCGAACAACCGGGCCCAGAGTCCATGATGAACATTTAGACGTCAAGCAATTAACAAAGTGCTATTTCCTGGACTGTCAACCTAGACTGTTCACAGCCTCTCTATTTTCTCGACGCTAACAACCCCCACGCTCGCGCTTCGCGCTCAGTTCCAGTTCGCTCGCGACCACAACGATCTGAGAAAATAGAGAGGCTGTGAACAGTCTACTGTCAACCGTCAAAAGAAGCTTCAGCGTGAACCGGCATCCGGTACAACAAGAAAATACTGAAGACGACTTTATTTTGTGCTCACCGTGATATATACCAGGAACAATCTTGTACACGATGTCTTGTAAAGTTCTATCTGGTCTGAAAATGAAACGTAAGCCGCAGGATTATCGTAATGTACGGTTAAACGTAGACTGTCTAACTGAATCCTTTGCAAATAGTTGTTATGTTAGCTGTCCTGTCGTGAAGCAACCACTCGCAACTTCGTTTTCGTTGTGGTTTGCGGCCCAAATCGATTCTCTTCAGAGATACATATATCTTATTAGACGTTTTAGTGTGTAGTATCGCGGTAAATTATTACGAGTCTTGCTGTATTTTGGCGAGCCCGTAGGACGAATCAAACAAATGCAGACCGCAGACCGCAGACCGCAGACTACAGACTAACCCTAACATATCCCTAACCTAAAACTAACCCTCACCCTAAAAATTGTTAATGTTAGGATTAGGGTTAATGTTTAGGGTTAGGGTTAGTTTTTGGTTAGAGTTAGGGATATGTTAGGGATATCTTAGGGTTAGTCTGCAGTCTGTGGTCTGCAGTCTGCATTTGTCGCACACCGGTAAAATTGTACAGCGATACTACACACTAAAATGTCTAATAAGATATTTATTATCTAATGTTTTTCATTTCCGAAATCCAGACTTTGAACCGTGTTCAGTTTGCACAGCGCGTGGATATGAAGACTACAGAAAACCTGTTTAACCGGTCTTCTGGAGTACAAATATCGTGAGATATTTGTATTCGTTTCGCGCGTTGAATGTACTCTACTGAGTGGAGTTGGATAATAATTCGTTTTAACGAAAGAGAATGAGATCTTTGCAGTTATATTTCAACTGCTAAGAAGGCCTGAAAAAATTCAGGCTCCAACGGGATTCGAACCAGGAGCACCCTGAGCTATGAAGCCGCTGGAAGCTGGTCAATTGCGAGTGAGACCAGCTTTGCACCGGAATCACAAAGGTCATGGTCGTTGGAGCCTGAATTTTTTGTCAGACCTTCTGTAGCAGTTGAAATGTAACTGCGAAGATCTCATTCTCTTTCGTTCTTTCCACCGCAGTTCACATGTATGAATTATTTCATATAATCATCATCGCCATACGTCGTTTTGTCTATAAATAGATCAGCCCAATTCTTTGTTATTAGCCCTATAAGTTCAACATATGAATTCTCCATTCTGTTTGTCATACGTACATTTCTTTTAATTTTGGTGCTGAGAATTTAATAGTATATCAAGACAATATCCCTTATAGTTGATTCTCAACCTCATCCCCAGGGCCATCTCCGCTTTCAAGATGGCGGGTGGGCGCAAAGAAGACCATGGAGAACAGCAGGTCACGTGTCTCCAAAAATATTGGAGATTTTGATTATTTCAAAATGGCGGCGGGCTCGCGATTGGCTAACTTTTGGTGACACGTGACCTGCTGTTCGCCTGGGTCTTTTTCGCGCCGCCATTTTGAACGCCGAGAAGACTCTGGGGACGAGGTTGTCTTATTCTCCGTCACCTGTTAGTTTCAAAACGTATGAATAATGTTAGGAGAAGTGGCCGTGAAGGTGGAAACTGACCTAAAATTACACTCACCTAATATGCAGTAGAGGTTTAGTCTTGTGTACTTCAGCATCACAGACAGGACAGTGATAGGATGATTGAAGATACTTCACAATACAGCTGCGACAAACTGAAAAAATAAAAACAAATCACCACCTTTAATTTGCACAAATTTCGTGCCTGGATGATTGACCAAAACAAGCTCGTATTACCGGTTTGCTAACGACTTACATGTTGGAATCTCAAGATAACTGGCAAGAATTTAGCTAAGTGAGTTTGAATAATGTAAGCATCCTCAAAGCGAATTTAGCGTTTTGATACATTTGTCTTTAAAGATTTAGTTCCGGTCCGCCATTGCCGGCAGTAAGTATATGGAATTCTTGAGATTAACCAATCACAGAAAAACGCAAATATAGAGCGCTTTTCAATTGAATGTCGTAAAACGAAAACCAAAATGATTGCAATGGCCTATCACAACAAACTTAAACAACAGAACGAACCAATCATGAGAGCTCGTACGTAAACGGCGCCAAGCGCGGGAAAACGCGTGCGACCAAGTCGTGATTGGTTTTGGTTTTGGGTCTGATTGGTTTAGTAGGTGGCGAGAGTTTTTAAACCAATCACAAAGCGTACAAAAGCAAAACCAAAGCAAATCTGGATTACTTCCGACACTGTATTGAAAATCGCTCGCACGCGTACGTAATGAACCAATCAGGACTCGAAGCAAAAACATGCAACAGGTGCAAAGCGCGGGAAACCCAATTGACACGATTTTGTGATTAATTTCTTGGTTCTATAATTCCTGGTTCACACTAGCGACATAACGACACAGTAACGACATATCGACATAAGCATGCACTAACGACATGAGAACGTCGTTATGTCGCCAGTGTGAACATGCCGCCATAACGACATATCAGCATCATAAGGACATGGACATAACGACATAAGGAAAAAACCGATCTTTTCCTTATGTCGTTATGTCCATGTCGTGATGATGCTATGTCGTTATGGCGGAATGTTTGCACTAGCGACATAACGACATAACGACGTTCTTATGTCGTTAAACTTATGTCGTTACGTCGCTAGTGTGAACCAGGCTTAAGACAAAAGTTCCGGCGCTCTGTGCTTAGAGAGGTAATACAGCTATTACGTTTTGGAACACTTACACGAATGCAGGCATTCGACAATGGTCGTAGCGTCCACTAAATATCCGCCACACAGCACACACATGATGTGAGGGTTAAGATCTTGCATGTGCATTGTTAGCAAAGACATCTTGATTTACTTCCTTCAAGCTGGATAACGTAAAAGCGAAAACAGAAGCTTAGTAAAATCGTCAACGATATAAAGTCGAAGCTCTCTGAGCGGACACTCTCGTAAGCGGACAGCTCTACTTACGGCCGCCGTGGCAAGACCCCGTTTGAATTGCCATACAAACTCTGTATTTACACATTCCCGTAAGAGGCCAGATCCAGTTGCGGACACTTGTTTTGCTTCCCTAGCCAGGGTGTCCGCCTACGGGAGCTTCTACTTTATACATGCATATAATTATGGGGTTTATACGGGACTCTGTATCCAAGACGAGGCGGAAGCTAAATTGTGTTATTACAACGTGGATGACTACTTGTTCACGTAGACCGCGTTTAGACGTGGTGTAAACAATGTCTAAACTCCGTTTAACTAAAGTAAGAAAATGTATTTTGAGACATCTACAGATGGGTGATACGTGAACTACAATCGTGGTCAAAACTAGTTGAGACAAATGAATATCACACACTTTTCACAAGTCACTTGACTAACGAGCGGGTAGAAATATTTTTGTCCCCCTCTCCCCCTGCTCAATGTTGTTTCATGGGGCTGTCAATTCATCCTGCTTCGTTTTATCATCGTTTTAATTTCACAACGCGACAGCATTGAAATGGGGAGGGGGGGGGGGGGGGGGGGGTTGAACAAATAGGCTGTAGTACTCAAATTGGTTGAAATTTGGTAAAGTGACTCAACAGTTTTGACCATGATTGTAGTACTTGGGTGATATTGTATACAATACTTGATTCAACTAACCGCTAACCCTAAACCACGCTAACTATAGTTCTAAGCTAACCCATTGGAAGTTAACTGTAGTCTAACACTTTGCCTAACCAAAAATTACCGACTAAAAAGTGGACTAAACCCCACACGACACCCGGGTGTTAAAATAGATTTACATCAAGGACAAGATTTTTGGGAAACTTGTCTCAGTATTATTTGCACTTCAATTCTCACTTTGCTATTTTAATATATTTTAGCGATATTTCCGCGATTCGCTAAAATTAGTAGCCACACTATAGTTCAGTGATATTGGTGTTACAATCAATCTCTAGATTTCGTCAGTTGTCACTCTTTTCCACTAATTTGACTTTTCCGTTTACCCAGCGCTAAAATTTGCTCTTTCTAATTGCTTTTTACTTTCGCTAAATCTTTTTATTTTTATTTTTTTAAGTGTTAAATTAAATACGGCATCAGTTTCAAGCACTGCTAAATTTTAGGAACGAGTTGCATTTTTTGCCTACGACAGTGATTAGGCAATAATTGTAATGAACGGCGGCAAGAAGATCTGTTATATTTATACTATCAGTACTAAATACGAACGACGTTACGTTGATATTGAAATTGGCCCTATTGCGTAAAGAAATATTGATAACCGGCGTGGAGACTTGAGAGCACTCATTGAACTGATCTAAAAGGCGAACCGTTGACTACAAGAAAATAATAAAAATAAAAATAAAATATATTTATCGATGATGTATTTCAGTACGTTTCAAAGTCAGTTGTGTAGTTTTTCGATTCCTAGAGAGTTTACAATGTTAGTAACCGAAATGATAAAATATAGTATATAGAAATGGTGATTTTTTTTTTCCGAAATAGGATCGACTCCTGCTGGGAGAACTTGGAAACTTTTTTCCGAGTAGCTTGTGTCACTGAATGATAAAACAAAATGCAAGACTGCAGTCATTGATTAAAACTCACGGAGAAACTGCGGTACGGGCACGTTTATCATTATAATGTTAAAAGAAACTGCAACAGTTATGCACACTTCGTGATCATGGTTGAGATATTTCGAATCCATATTTGCGAGCCCAAGAACTTACATGTATAGTTGTCTCTGATTGCGGAAACTAAAATAATATACGAAAGTCGACGTGCTACTTATAAATTTCAATGCCGACTTATATTGGTTTCTGAGTAACATTTTTCCTGTGTATTTCAATTCATCCGCAAAACTTGCATGTAATACTACTCTCGGATTCGATCGGCTAAACCAGTGAAAACCTTATCCGGCAAAGGGTCAGGGTTGTTGCTTTTGAGAAGACGCTAGAAGTAAGATATCAACATGTGCATAAATCACTGACAAGTCATCGCAAAATACGTCCATTTCACGTATCTTCTCCCTCTCTCCCATTTTAATATAAATGCATGTAAAGCGCTCGAGAAGTGACATAATATGGATGGAATTATCGCGAAGTGTATTTACATGATCTTTTTTGGAAAGTTTAGTCACGCACCGTAATGCAATTTATAGATGGGTTCCCTTTCGAGCTACAATTTTAGCCTTCGACAATGTATCTGATTGAGCCCACTCGTGCATATACTGATGTTAGCTCATAGTTTTAGAAACGTAGGGTTTGTCTTTTAGTTCCGTAAGCGTAAGGTTTCTACGCATCAATTTTATGCTCGGCTGCTAAGTCGCGGAGGAATATCTCAGTTGATTACGGGAACCTGTTCGTTTGTGTGATAATTTCGAATGCCGTGCCTGCCTCGTAGAGGGAATTACGCGATGGAATCAGCATTGCAGTGTGTTTTGAACACTTTCTCCCTACCGACCGAATGTTAAAAATATTTGACAGTACAAAAGAAATTAAAAATTTAATGGCTCGCTTCTTCTGAAAATTGCGTGCAAATTAGAAAGGGAAAACACAAATGATACGAAGCCAAGAAAGGCGCTCGTTAGTCGCCAGTTTATTTCCTGAATAAATGAGTATACTCGGCGACTCTTTAAACTATATAGGAGCGGCTGGAATCAATATAAAAATACTTTTTTAAGGCAATCTCCTAAACTATCGAAGCTGGATCAATTTTAAACAAATCTTTGGAACGAAATCATGCTCGCAAGAACTCCAAGCCCGCATCATGATGTTCTGATTTCGCTGGAACCGTGGAGTTTATAGAGAAGATTCTATTTAACTGATATTTTTCACTTCTTCTCAGATGAGCAACGGAAAAACTAATTGTTTGTAATATAAATTTGGTTACTTTAATATACTACCGATTTAAAATAGTTAGGCTGTTTTAAAAAACCGATGATTCTGAACTCCTGTGTGTAAGCGTAAAACTTATAAGCCCGGTGAGTGACACTTAGCTTCCGCATCCGCATATACGGTTTTCAAGGAAACGAGACGGCTTTGCACAACAGTCTCACTACATTTTCCAATGTCCATTTCACTACTTCTTGTACATATCAAACCCATCTAAATGTTTGTGATGCTTTTATTTGGCTTCCTTCATTGAGCTTTACTCCGGCATCCATTGAACACCAATGTGGATGTTTCAAAAACCACGGTCGAGTTTACAATTCACTGTACAATACCGTGAAAGGTTATCAAATGTATTGCAGTATTTTATGTTTCTTATTTGATAACGAAATGGTAAAATAACGAAGGTCGTGACATTAACTCAGATATCAAAACTATATTAGAGAGGGTTTAGTTAGTTCTTGGTCAGCAGTAGGACTTTTAAACTATTCGCCGGGCAGCCATGAATCACTCATATCCTTTTACTTCCTGAAGAAAGAGTTTACAAATAAACCATTTGAAGGACTGAATCGATATGTTTTTTGTCAAATGGAACAAAAGTAAACCTGATACCACTTATTTCAACAGATTACAAGTAAAAAGATGACAGTTTATGTGAGTCACAAACCAAGCGGACAGATCGATTGATTGAATTGAGTTGCGAAAGCATCAACGAAACTGATACAAGTTCAAACGCAACTTTTAGAGCGAGAAAACAGTTATCTGGTAACGTTTTTACACGGAAAGCGAGAAAATATATTTCTCTAAGGTTTGTGTAAGTCTTAGGAGTAAATAAAGCCAGTAAGATGAGAATTTTACCTTTTTCTGTCGTGGTTAGTTCGCCGATTGTTGTTTTCGATCTTGTAAAGGACACAGAGCGTAGCGTTGTATTGATTACATAGACCACGTGATCTGTTGTGTCAGTCAACTCGACAACAAAGGAAGCCGCTTAGTGTATTCACTTGAATCGTTTGCATTCAAATAAATACCAGGTGATTATAACCGAGGGCACACGTTCACAGCGAAAACGTTCGTAGAAATAATATATGTTAGGAGGAAAGACGACGCCAACTGTTTTCACTAACTGTGTGAAGCGTTTTCGGGAACAATCAGACAGGCCTGCAGTCAAACTCAAACTGCTTTTAGAACGAAAAAATTGATTTGCGGTCTAAAATACGTTCGGATGGGGAAGGCCTTTCGTTCACACGAGTCTCCACTTAACAACAGTCTTAATCTTGGCCAAAAGGACTATAATAACCAACTAGAGAATTTCTACATCTGTATGTAGAGTAGTTTATTTATTTTAGTTAATTTCTTGTTTTAGTTCGATTTATAAGAAAAATGAACAAAAAAAATTCGGGACTCACTTTCAAGGAAAACTGCATTTTTATCAGATCGGCTAATCGACACAAAAGGAGCTCATTGTGTGAGAGGAAAATAGTGAAACAAAAACTTGCTGGAATCGCTCTAGAACGGCCTAAAACAACATGCACACACAAGGAATACACAATGGACATATCAAAGAAAGTCGTTTGTATTGTTTGTCATTTTCGCCGGTATTTCTAGCTTCTAAATACGTTCGTTATAAGCACACTTAATTTATGTACACATTTTATATTATTTACTGCACAGGTTTACACCAGCTGTGATTCTTTTTTCTCAGCTGTTCTATAAAGCTTTTATTATGACCCATGTCCGGTGCAACTGATCCCTTATACGGTACGGTTGTTTTCGCAAGCTGCTTATAACGAGGACTGTAATTACGGAGAGATGTCTAGTAAATTAATCTGGCTATATTCTGTCCAAGTGTATATTCAAAAAACGTTACTCAGAAGCTCGTTCAGACATACCGATGTGTTAATATAAAGAACTACATTTGTCTGATAAATGTCACAGTTAGACATACGGGTTAGAAGTTGGGTATAAAGTGATTATACAATTCTGTTCTAATGCGCGTAGACTTCAGACTTGAACAAAGTGATTCACAGAGTAAACAACGTACAAATATTGATATTGCCGGGCTGTTCTGCAATATTGGTTAAATTAATTTACCGACTGTCCTCCTGAATTACTCAAACTCTCTGTCTAAAATTCTGGCTTTCATCGGAACTTGGTTTCGGGAATAAGAAAACTATTGAAAAGTAATTTCAAACTGTAAATGGCTCATATAAGGTCACGAGCCGGAGCATAGAGAAACTTAAAAAAAAAAAATATTGGCTTAAAACGTTAGAAAAACACAAACGTAGGAGTAGAATTATCTGGCCGTTGTAGAGAGGTGGCCGTTGTAGAGAGGTGGTCGTTGTAGAGAGGTTTCAATAAGAGTGAAGTGTATCGATCGGCGCAAGGTCGGGGCGAAAAATCCTGGGGTTGTAGAGTGTTTGTCGTTTTTAGTAGAGGTTCGGCTGTATAAAAAACAATTATGATTGAGATAATTTATCGCTCAAGCTTCTAGACTAACAACTGACTGAAATGGAACACGAAATGAATGACGGCCGGCATTATTTTTGCCTACCAACGGTCACTAAACACTGTTATAATGAACAGCGACAATATAACCCGCTACAGCTTCACAATAAATCCTCACTATACGATTCAGCAGTGCACGTTGATATTGGAAACAATTTGACTTTAATTTTAAACGTATGGCCATGTTTTTTTGTTTTTTTTTTAATATATATTCTATTTTTTTTTTTTTTACGTATGGCCATGTTATTCGTATGGCCATTTTGACTTTTAAACGTAAATTTGTAAATCAATTTTAGAACATTTTTATTGTCACTTTTTACCTTTTTTAAAAATGTTTTAGCTTTTAACTCTTTTTTGGTAACTTATTTTAAAATTATTATTGTTTTATTTTTACTTTATTTTTCCAGGACCTTTCTGAAAATCTCTTCGGTGTGAGAGAGCGTCCTGGCTTTAAAAAATTATTATTAAACCCGAGATCTAGAACAGAATTAGCCTTTACCCAGAACTGAAGACAAACGGAGTAAGAATTCACACAGATAAACTTACTGATAAACAATATAAGACAGTGACATCATAAAAATTGAGTGTATCTATTTATAACGGCAATCAGATCTGAGGCAACTACATGTACTTGCGCTCGCGAATTGATTTTGCCAAAATACGTTATTCAGTTCTTTAGAAGGTAACGAAACATGCCTGCAATTAAAATGATGCAATTCAATTCACTTGGCATGACTGTCTTGTGACAGTGAGAGTAAGCTAGACGGTACACATATCATAGTTTAGTTCGGCACTCACACAAGAACCTGACGAGTTATAAATCTACAAATCTACACTGAAATCTAACTTTGAAACGAAATGAAGTACTACTTTCACTTCGTCGATGAATATATTTCATTAGGATTTTCTTGGCATAACAGTTTATCAATGGTTGCTAGCCATTTGTTTGTCATTTTGTATCCCACGCTGATTTTACTGAACTGATTCATGCATCCACAAATTTTGCACGGCGAAAATTTCTCGGATTCGGTCACTCAAACCATACTGAAAAACTCGGAAAACTGGGGTCAGGGCTGTTGCGTTAATTAGGTGAGAACATTGAAGGGAATCAACATAAATCACGAATCAATTCATCGCTTGTGCGTAGCTCGGTCAGTTCAGATGTGCGGGAGAATAATGGCGATCGCGAAAATTGAAATGATCAAAATAATACTTCCACTTCACGTATCTTCTCCCTCTTTCCCATTTATCAATGTTTAGAAGTGACATATGGATGGAAATATATTGCAGCGTGTATTTACATTATGTTTTTTGAAGGTTTATAGTCACGCACAGTCCGCACAGTAGTAATGCAATAGAACTGTTTTTCTCGACTGCAGCAGCGGCTTGCAGCGATCAACAGAACCCGACAGCGGATATACATGCAGTTAGTCTCGTTTTTCTTTAGTTCCAAAAGCGAAAGATTTTTCCGAATCAAGTCGAAGAATATGGTGGGTAACATTGAGCACGCGTTCACTGTGGATTTCTCTTGCGACCGGCTCAATGATATTAGAATGCCGTGCAGTGCATGCCTCAGTGAAACACGCTCAGTGACACGGCTGCAGCTATGTCGATTTCCCTCACCGAACACTTTCTTCCTAGCAGATCAACCGACTGAACTTTAACGAATCTTTGGCACTTTTAGGAAATCAGTTATTTAATGGCTCGGCGAGTTCCACTGAAAATTTCGTGCAAATTATCACGGACTGAACACGGAAACAGTGCCAAAAGAAGACCGTTAATTCCCGGCTTGTGTTTCCTCCGTGTGTAGACCAATTTGTGTTCAATATATTTGATGTATAAATGTGTGCAGGACGGAAAATGATGAAGCATTGTATAAAGCCTATTTGGATCATCAACTTTAAAAAACGCAGTGAAACGAAATCCCGGCGATCGAAAGAAGATTTGATCGCGAATGAATCATCAGTTGATCATGAGTGACAATATGGTTGTGTTTATCATGATTCCTTCCTAGGCCTCGCGGTCGATCAAATGAAAACTGAACTGATACACAAATTTGGTTAAATAAATTGGCGACCTTTGGTATCGATCATTTAAAACAGTTTGGCTGCTTTAAACTTTGATGATTCCGAACCCTCGACTCTTCTGCGTTTACGCGCGCCTGGTGAGTCAGTAAATTCACTGACTTTGGAGTCTTTTCCCGTAAATTTTTAACGGAAAGAGTCTAACTACATTTACAATGTCCATTTCACTTCTCGTACATATCAAACCCATTTAAATGTTTGTGATGCTTTTATTTGGCTTCCCTCAGTGAGCTTTTAAATCCCTTTTACTGCACAATGTGCATGTTTAAAAAACTAGACCCTCATAGTCAGTCATTCCAACTTACAATTTCAACTTAAGCAATAAAATACCGTGAACGTCACCAAATATATTGCAGTATTTTATGTTTCTTATTTGATAACGAAATGGAAAAATAAGGTCGTACCAATAACTCAGATGTCTATATTAGAGAGTTCATCGTCAGCAGTACATAGGCTTATATTCGCCGGGCAGCCATGACTCACTCATCAGTATGGACAACAGTTTTACTTCAATGGAAAGAGTCTACAAGTAAACCATTTGAAGGACTGAATCGATATGTTATTTGTCAAATGGAACAAAATTAAACCTGATACCACCTATTTCAACAGATTGCAAGTAAAAAGATGACAGTTTATGTGAGTCACAAACCAAGCTGCAGATCGATTGAATTGAGCTGCGAAATCATCCATGAACTGATACAAGTTCAAACGCAACTTTTAGCGCGAGAAAACAGTTATCTTGTAACGTTTTTTCACGTTAAGCGAGAGAATATATTTCTCTATGGTTTGTGTAAGTATTAGGAGTAAATAAAGCCAGTAAGATGAGAATTTTACCTTTTTCTGTCGTGGTTAGTTCGCCGATTGTTGTTTTCGATCTTGTAAAGGACGCAGAGCGTAGCGTTGTATTGATTACACAGACCACGTGATCTGTTGTGTCAGTCAACTCGAAAACAAAGGAAGCCGCTTAGTGTGTGTAAATGATTAGATTCGTTCAAATCGTTTGCATCTGCGAGTCTGTTGTCCCATCCCAACGAAAAAGTTCGCATATAATCTGATGAAACGAAAGTTGGAAAGGGCTTTTTGTATTTTCGTTTACATCGCTATCAAAACGAATAACCGCCTGCTCTTGGCGCCCGGGTTTGGCGAGTCAGCTAGCACAACTCTTGATTTTAAATCGACTGATTCATTCAGATACTTTTAAAATTAAAATTTAGCACATATTCGGCGCCGGTGTGAACGTAAGACCTGCCCGAGACGAATTTTGATAGGATCCAATTTTATAGTCATTTAGTTTCAGTGCCTTGCGAAGGCAAAACTATAAAATGACTATAAAATCGGATCCTTTCAAAACTTTACGTCTGTAATCTTTTTAGATATAGACGGAATATTTACAAGTATTATCAAAGAACAAAAAAAAAAAGCTTTTATCGAATATCGAGACTGACTGAGATGTCTATTAGCCGAATCCAGGAGCTCATCACTACTGCCGAATCACAATCGATGACAGTTTTTTTTTTTCGGCGGCATGAAACAACAAAAGAAATAAACGGTTTCTTCGCAGGCATTAAGCTATACCATGACTGAATACACTTGTGGAATGATGTATACAGTAACTCCGGCTATACTCTGTATTTAAGTTATTATTAGTTCGGATATTGAAGTGATTACTTTATTTCTGTTCTGAAGTTAATCAAGCGTCAACTTACAATGTTGTCCAACTTACTTGTTGGTCAATGATAGTTGTTTACGATGCCAAAAAAGCCTTATTTCAAACATAAACATTTCCTCGTTTTCTTCAAAATGTCTTACGTTTAGCGAGTTTCAGATGAAACAAACACTGAGTCATTTAAACTCCTTGTCGTAATTTTACTCGCCGTAAAGAATGTAAGTATAAGTTGAATTACAAGCATGCTTGCCTCTTCATAAAAGAAAGATTTCGACTGAAGTCAAGATGTCACAAAGAAAGCCGATTCAAGTGTAGCACACGGATGACTCACCAATGACAAGCGGCTTGAATATCACCTTTAGTTGAATTGATAAAAGGTTAAACCGCTGTGTCTAAATAAATGCCAGTGTAATTTTCACCTATCATGTTTATT
Source organism: Desmophyllum pertusum (assembly GCA_029204205.1). NCBI lineage: Eukaryota > Metazoa > Cnidaria > Anthozoa > Scleractinia > Caryophylliidae > Desmophyllum > Desmophyllum pertusum. The sequence continues at coordinate 956,979 of MU826840.1, read as the reverse complement.
AACTTAACGCAACCCCGAAACAATACATTCCGGCAATACGGCTAAAATTCCACGGATTAGATCATGACTCAGTCGACTGAGACCCAAGAGCAGGTAATACGGGACGAGAGAAACCTGAGTTAAAGGAATTAAAAAGTTTGTTACCTTCTGAATCGTTCGGCTCCCGGTTGTGCAAAAAAAATCATAATGTTTGGGTTTATTTTAAGCTGGTTTGACTACTGAGCTATAGTGTGTCAATCCATTTCAGTCTGAGTAGTCAGTGAATTAAACTTTCTAAAAGCCCTTTCCAATATTATTTTTCCCTTTCGTTGTCGCGCGTCGCCCGGTTTCGCTCAAAGAAGACGACTTGTGGCAAGTCTATCAGTGAATATGCAGTCGCAAAACAAAAGATTCGAAAAACACAATCATATTACCTGCACCAAAACACATTTTTCTAACCAACAGCGGTTTCCACTTCACCAAAAGTAATTTACAGTCGAAGCTCTCCTTGCGCGGACCGCTCTCGTCATAAGCCCGCGACCAGCTCCGAGTTACGACCACTTTTTTCGAATTCCCGAGGTGGTCGCTTACGAGAGCTTCGAATATAGAATGGTTCAGCCGAAACGCCATCGATCATGCATTATTCCCAGGTCCCTGGTTCAAATTCTCCATTCTCAGTGCCACTTGCTGGATTTGTTCTCGGTAGTCCCGAGTTGTACTATGTAAAGAATGGCCAACCGGTTAGCCTCCCACCAGTTGGGATTCTTAACATGCAAGTTGTTCAATTTGCAATATTTGTTTGTTCATTTGTAGTGTCATCAATTAGCACTGCAGTGCTAAATCCATCGACAATGAAAATAAAGTAATTTATTGTATTATTATTTTAAAGTAATGTGGCCATCGTCTACATTATTATGCCATCAACGAGATACCATTGGAAATATTGTGTCGCGGTATAGTTTAGCTCATTCAGGAGTTTGGTTTGCATGATCCTCCATGAATCCGCCTTCCCACCCGGCTTGACTAAAGCGACTCAGTGAAATTAAAATCTGAAACTAATGTGCTGGGCGCGCAAGTGTCAAATACTTGAAGTTTATAAAGGTACCGTTACCGTAACGAATTCGAGAAGCTGACGTTTCGAGCGTTAGCCCTTTGTCGTCGGAGCTGTAGGTTTCATTATCAGCAGCCAGGCTGTTCTTTTTGGTAAATACATCATGGAGCTTAAATGTTCAGTTGTAACCTTATCGGACAAAAACCCGAGATCGTGGGCTGAACCAGACTAATCAATACATGGTCAACAGGTGATGAACTAGAATTCATAAACTAGGAGTATTGTCTTTTTTTAAATCACTGACGGAGATAAGGTCTTAACGAGATTTTCATTTTAAACCAACATTAGGGGTGGAAGCCTGGGACTAACAGGATTACAATGCATTACTGGAATTTTCACTTAGCGGCCTTGGAAAATTTCTTGCTGTATGCTGAGTTGGCTGACAACTGAGCCAACACAGTTTAACTGAAATGTTCTGATGAGGAGACGCTCAATTCAAGAGAATACAAAGCTAAATCAGGGTCGACAGATGCGGGGACAGATGGTGTCGCAGTGTGCTAAAGGCGCCTCGTATTTATACATGATCTTAACTCAAACAGTGTTTTTTACAATGATGGGTCCAGTATAGGTTTGGGCACGTCGCGTTCAGTTTAATTTCCTATTGGTAAAATTTTATAATGATATCTTTAACGTCAGCCGTGCAATTTATCTTTTATATATAGGAATTTTTTTAAACTGTTTATTTTTGGATTTCTCCAGTGGCGATAACGCAATGCTGTTTTTTTAACCAAACAATTTATTCCTTCGCCAGCCAGGTCGTCATATACTGACTTAACGCCCCAGCAGTGTAACGCCAACGTACGCATTTGCATTTTTACCCACGCCGTTCATCCTGGCTCCGTGAGCCGAATAACTGAGTAGGTTGTCTGAAAACTAAGCGACAGCATCGCAGTTTATAAGTTAGGCAGCCGTGTAAGTAAATAACGTTTTCGCGTTTTCGACAACAGTTGCTACTGGTTGGTCAAAGAGTTGGAACCACTGATTAAAAACGATGACTTTTCAAGGTTTTCCCGCAACTGAGCCACAGGATAAGTTTTATCAGTTGCGTGGACTGTAGGCGTTTTATCATGAGCGCGAAGACTGAAGCAAACTAAAAATTCAAACCGAACTAGAAATGAAACATATAGGAGGTAGAATGCTAGACCGACACCATGAAATCAGAGAAAATCACCGAGTTTCTCGGCGAAGCTTCAGTACTGAGTTTTAACTTGCTCGCGTGTGTATATCAAACCCATTTAATGTCTGTGCTGCTTTTGTTTGGCTTCTTCGAAGGCCATTAATTTATATTTAATAATGTTCAGTTCAAATTATATACGAGAACTGACGACCATGATTCGGGGAAACCCAATTCAACTTTGCCGGCCATCAGAACTCACTCCGAAAAACTGATCTACTGTGCATGGAAGAGCACTCAACAGTCACACTGAGAATCGAATTATTTCCCATAGAATAATGAAATTATCATAATACATAGCCATGTCAATAACATCGATTTCTAACGGCCTAAACCAAAGCGTGATTCGGCGTCTATTGAACGGACTTTGTTTAGTGGTCATAAAGCCAGACCGTCGGCAACCAACATCGACTGAACACACAGATCAGTCAGCAACTGACAAATTTACTTTTAAGAGAGCATCTACAGTGAAACCATTTAAAGGACTTAAATCTGATCGTGTTCAAGATTGAACTAAATTAATCTTACTACAAACAATTCGGACAGACGGCAAGTAAAGTACAGACGAGAGAGCCACAAGTCAAGCGGGTACCATTGATCGCACTGAATTGAGTTGCGAAATCAACGGAACCGACACAACTTCAAAGATAACTCTGAACGCGAGAAAACGGTTATCCAGTAACGTTTTTTCACGGACTTCAAGATAATATATTTTTCTAACGTTGGCGTAAATTTTAAGAGAAAAGGAAAGCACAAAGAAGAGAATTTTACCTTTTTCTGACGTGGTTTGTCCGAGCGGATCTGTTGTTTTCGATTATGAAGGACAGTAGAGCGTGGCGTTGTATTGCATATTGATTACAGTGATCACGTGATTTCTTGTGTCACTCGAAACAAAAGGAGACACTTCAGTGCAAATACATTCATGTTATAAGTGTAGAATTTAGAATCGTTTGCATCTATTTGTGTGTGTAACATCAGTTCAGGATATTTTGATTTCTTGATCTGTTACAATAAAAAAATCACTTTGGAAAGATGTATAATTTATTCACATTATTTACCCGAAGAAACTTTAGAACGAAAGAAAGGCGATTGCCCGCGCCAAACGGTTGCTCCGGTGACGGCTTGCACCTGCAGGCTGTTTCAAGTATTTTCTCGTGTGAACGATCTCCTTTTATTGACCTATCATGTAGACTGCACTGTTCCATTGTACAAGATGCTTTGAAATTAGCTCCCTTCGTTGGCGGTTCTTGGGCCACTAACTCTCAGGAACCCGTTTTTATTCGGTTTCATTCGCCCGCTATCTGCACTATGAACATTTAATACCTCTATTGTTCAGGGTTCTGACAGATAGTGGGCGACCCAAAAAGGACACCATTTATAGTAACCGCGCCAATTTGGGACCGAACGGTGCCCACCGAATCGCTGACCGAAAGGAACCGGTATCCTGCGTCGCAGACGAACTCAACCGCCGGTAAAGTCCTTTACAGGCGGTTGAGTTCGTCTGCGACGCAGGCTAGGAACCGGCGACCTGGCTGCGGAAAAGATTGGACAGATTGGTTAACAAGATCAGTGGTTGTGGCAGCTAAAGGAATTAACATGTTGAGCGGTTTATCAGTATAGAAGCATCAGTATACCGGCGAGACATGACGTCAAGTTCGTATTCCTTATAACACTAACACATTATTTAATCTGTATTTAGCCCACGCTGCTTATCTGGGACTGAGAAGTTATCAGAATGAAACTACCCGCGTAAAGTTCCGAAAGTAACGAGGGAGCAGCCTTTGGGGCTCGCTACTTTCGGGGAGTCGCTACTTTCGGGGAGGCGTTACTTTCGGGGAATAAAAACCGTTAAATAAAACGTTTCCGAAATAAAAGACTTGGGCAAATCAGCCGATGTAGAAGAAGTTATTATTATTGTCTGATTTCGACTCAGGGGAAGAAAGCTAGTCAGATACCGTAAACTGTAATGCTTTGTGGCATACTAAAGCGATAGATTTCCTTGTTGTAAAGTGCCTTAATTCGTGATAAAGTTATGACACTGCACGGAGATATGACTTATACATTTGACTATTGATTGGAAAAAATATATATACATGTATATTATTACGATATGTATACAGTGGAACCAAAGGGACACGCAAAAGTGTCCGTATTATCTGGGTGTCCGTGGGCTCTCAGAATAAACGTCACGGACACATGTTTTATCGATACAAAGACTAAAGCATACAATTTAAAAGTAACAGAACGTAACAATGTAAAATGGCTTAACTGAAGAAGCCTTACGCTCATTCAAATACAGTAGTTAAATGTCTCGCACTAAAATTAACGATCCTGTAGTTTCAAAGCCTGTGACAACTTAAACGCGGGTTCCACTGTAATTTTAAAAAAACTTTCGGGCTCACTACTTTCGGGGGCCTTTCGGGAGGGTCGTTACTCTCGGAACTTCACGGCCGTTTATATGAGATTTTACAATTCCACATACTATTAGACTACGAGCAGTCCCTCATTTTTCTCAGGGATAGTCGAGTGGGAGCGCACGCGAGCGCGCGCGTGACTTTCGCGCGCGCTCGCGTGCTCTCCCACTCGACTATCCCTGAGAAAAATGAGGGACTGCTCGTAGTTTAGCATACTATGCATCCTGAATTCGACATAAATTAACAAAAACGTGGCATCGATCTCTTGACCAAAACTGCCGTATTCCTCTTACCAGCGGATTTCCAAAATTTCGCACCCTTGAATCATATTTAAATGTAAAAAGTTTTAGATCAAAAATGGAATAGGCTTTATTTTTGCTCTTGTGATATGCTCACCAATAAAAATCTTCGCACTTTTTAAATTTTGTTCTTCAAGAACAAAATGAAGTTTATCATGATCAGTGAATCGTCAAAATCATTCAACTGATCTGAAATAAAGTCCAAAGCATGCCTTGAAGAGCGAAAGAAAGCGAAGAGTTCACAGAGCTTCGTTTACGTTGCTCATGTTTGTTCCGATGCCTCGCATTTGTCACGAATAAGGCGATGCGTTAGTGCGCCCAATGCCAGCTTGTTAGCCATATATATTAGTACGTACTTCTTCCGTTTTCATTCTTATCATGTTGTCGCAATAATTTTACTGAACACGGTTCTATTTTCCTGGTCGTGTTTCTTTCATTACAGATCATTACAGAAACCATTCCATGCTGATGCCTCAAAGTCGGTGTTGACGTCAGTTCAGCTATTTTCTCGCTTCATCTGCATAGTACAGTGTTTCCGCTGACGCATAACTTTCTAACTAATTACTTTGTTGGCGTTGATGTTCTCACCAGCAAACCGCTGAACGTAACACTGGTGTCGAGAAATTCGAACGTTTTTAGTATTGATTTTAAAACACGAGATGTATCGAAGAAAACGCCGGAAAGCTATAAACTTTCAGGGAACTTTATAAAATATATTTTCTACATAATTTCATTTTACGGCGCGTGATTCTGGTCAGCAGTATTGTAGCCAGAATAGACCGGACGCGTAGTCCAGTCAACCTATGAAAAAAAAGGGGTCAACCTACCACTAATTGCAAAAGAAGGTATCTCAACGGCTTTGGGTCCAGGAAGACTTCATATATAACATATAAAAAGTCCCCCAAAATCGCAGTAGGGGAACACGTTCAAAATTAGGGTTTTTTCATGTCGAGTTGGCGAGCAAAATTTTACGGCATGAAAACGAGGCTCCAATAAGTACTTCTTAATCTTGGCTGTATTTCGGCTTTGTTTATTAGAAAAAAAATGACTGTTTACAAGTAATTGATAGAAAATGTTTAATAGTAATAAAACAATTCAAATCCATCACTGACTACTAGCATTTGATTTACTGAGCCGAAAATGTTTGTGTTTACATGTATTAAATTATATTTGAAGGGTATCTAGAAAATTCATAGTTATTTCGTTTTCTTTGTTTTCGTATTCTTATATGTAATTTAAACATACGATTTTAGCACTCGTCTGTTAGAATACAAACTCAAAGTGCAGAACTGTAGAGGAACTTGTAAAGAATTATAAATATATCTACATGGAAATGTTAGACATCCTTAAAGTCTTTATCAAAGCCGAACACACAGCTAACTGGGAGCTCCATTTACAAGCCCTCTCTCAAATGCTGCCGTTTCTTGCCGCTTCTGGCCACAACCTCTACGTGAAGTGCGCCAGACTATATCTACATTCTATGACTAAGCTCGAGTGTGAGCACCCCGAGGTGTACCGTAGTTTCATGTCTGACGGCCTTCGTGTAGTGAGAAGGAGTGAGCGATTCTGGGCAGGCCTGTCTACAGACCTCGTCATAGAGCAGACTTTGATGAGAACTTTAAAGATAAGTGGAGGCCTAACAAGAGGGCGGGGCATGACGGAGCAGCAGCGCCTGACTTGGCTTCTCGCAATGCCCGCATGCGCCGAAGTGAGTAGCGTATGCAAGAATTGACCGGTGTTGCTTATAACACAAGCGAGCAGAACAAGGACATGTCAAGTACAAGAAAAGAGCACGACCGTCAAAGATACGTTAACTATCCTTTCCGCTCTTCAAGACCGCAGTCCCTTTTCACCAGACCCACAATTAAGAAATATCATGAACGGGGTACACAGGGACAGTGCTGTTAATGTCGACAAAGCTCGTATAATTGGAGAGAAAGTCATTGCATCTATGACTAGACGGTCAGCGACAGAGTACTCGTTTCAAGAAAAGTGCGCAGGCCATTACTCTCGCAAATAAATCTGCTGTTAGAATTGACAATGAGCAGGTAGAGATCGACCCACAGCTTCTGTTCCAGCGTTTGATCTTGGCGTCCAACACTAGCGAAGACCTCCCCACGATATTTCGTTATGAGCTTAGCAGTTACCCGACATCTCTGTTTGATTCAGCACTGATGCTACGGCAGGCCAATAAGCCAGCTCTGGCCGATGCTATTTGGTCCAGGCTCTCTCCACAAGTAATTACCGAGAAAGTGACTTGTGTTGCTGACGTACAATACGTGCTGGATGGCGGAGCACTTCTGCACAGAGTGGTGTGGCCTACTCTCGGATCCGCGACTTTTGAAGAAGTGTTCAGTCTTTACTGCAACTTTGTCAAAAAGAAGTATGGCAGGCCAATCGTCGTCTTTGACGGGTATGAACAAACAGCACAGTGTCAACGAAGCAGATGACACAGCAAAGGAGATCATCGGGCAAGGTTGGGACTACCGTGACGTTCGAGGAAGACATGAAGGTCACCACGAAGAAGGACGTGTTCCTGGCAAATACCAAGAACAAGCAACGTTTTCTTACCATGTTGAGCAGACGTCTTAGCCACCGCCAGTGTGAGACGCGCCATGCAGACGGCGATGCCGACCTTCTTATTGTGAAAGCAGCTATAGAGTCCGCGAGATCCAGAACAACCATACTTGTTGGAGACGACACAGACCTGCTCATCCTACTTTTGTTCCACGTTGATCCTGATGGTCATGACATATTCTTCATCCCTGAGCCAAAAAGCAATTCCTTGCGGCGGCGCGTATGGAATATAAAGAAGGTAAAGCAGAGCTAGGGACTGAGGTATGCGATAACATCCCCTTTCTTCACGCGGTTCTTGGATGCGACACGACATCTCGCGTTCATGGCATCGGAAAGGGTGCATCGCTCAAGAAGTTTATCACGTCTTCTCATTTCCGGCAGCAAGCGAAGGTATTTCAAGGCATTGCAACAACAGAAGAAATCGCGGCTTCAGGGGGAAATGCCCTTGCACTACTGTAGAACGGAAAGGCAGGGCAATGTCTCGACAATCTCCGGTATCAACGTTACCAGGAAAAGCTCGCCACAAAGACCACCCAGATACAGCCTAATAGCCTCCCCCCGACATCGGCTGCAGCAAAATTCCATAGTTTTCGCGTGTATGCACAAGTCATGCAATGGAAAGGGGAAGGAGTCAATGCCGAAGACTGGGGGTGGAAGACGAAAGACGGCCAGCTGATTCCTGTGATGACGGATTTACCAGCAGCACCAGACAACCTTCTACGCATAGTGAGATGCAACTGCTCATCGGGATGCAACACGCTGCGATGTTCCTGCCGCAAGCACAACTTGGAATGTTCTTCTGCATGTGGCCAGTGCAAAGGCTCTAGCTGCACAAACTCCTCTGTCCTGGCTCAAGAAGACTATGGCAGTGACGACGAATAGTAATTTAGCGTCACATGATTTTTTATGTATCAGGTTCGGAAGAACGATTAGCCTGTAAAATATTCGTTTTACTACTCAAGTCTGATAATTGATATCAAAAGCATAGTCTAATAAAAATGACTTGAAGTACCAGCAACTACTTTCATTCTATTCATAGTTATTAGAATAACTTTCCCTCTAGTATGTTACATTCAAATTGACTAACTTTATGGGCTTATATGCGGACCTGGTTTCAAGCTTATACATGACAAATGACTAAATGGTTTTATATTACCGCTCTTATTACAAATCCCCCAAAAAATTGGTAAAAAGTATGCTTTTAACGAGCGAAATCAATCTACTTCCGGTTTCAGCCTCGTTTCCATGTCGCAGCAGAGCGTGAGTATCAATTATGTTAATTTTGAAGGCTTTCCCGTGCTGCGATTTAGGGGGACTTTTAGTATGTTGTTCAAAGCAGTTGCATGAGCTATATTTCGAAGAGAAACCTTCTTTTGCAATTAGTGATGGGTCAAACCATAGGTTGACTGGACTAGCGGTTCCGAGGAGAAATACTGAATCCGGCGGACGCTGTGTATGTGGACATCGAGATCTCAAACGATTTACGCTGTTACCAGTCAAAAAGAAACGAAACTAAAGCTACTAGCTGAAGGAAAGACATTTTTTTCTTTTTTACATAACCACAAGATTATTTAACACTTTCAACCCTTCAGAGCCCGTCAGTAAAATTGCCCAATTGTAACATAATCTCGAAATCAACACCAACGTTACTAAACCTACGCCGGTTTTCTGCACGAACGATTATTTATAGACGGAATGCGTTTTATAACAATGTTCAGTTAAATTTTAGGAGACTGAAAAGAAAGCCAGAAATAAGAAAATTATTTTTACCTTTTCGTGTCGTTGGTATTAACTCAGTCGTCTTCGGCCGGACTTTGAAAATAGCGTGGTATTGATTTCAGATCACGTGGCGTGATGTCAGTTCCACGTCACCGCTATAAATTGTCTTACTTTTTCCGCGTACAAGACTTGTGCGTGGGGGGGGGGGGGGGGGGGGGGGGGGGGGGGGGGGGGGAGGAGGGGGACTTTGAAGTGCAAAATGTTACGCAATGTTGCGGTATTTTTTTCTATTTCTCCCTGTCCCCGCCACCTTGGAATTCTTCTCTAGACTCAATTTCCAGCCGTGGGTATTTCGGTGCGCGAGTGGAGAGGATCGCGGGCGCACCGAAATACCCACGGCTGGAAATTGAGCCTATCTCTAGCTCTTGTCTCGCCTCCCGTAGACTCCTCGCCCCCTTTACTCCCGGGTTCTAGCCCCCCCCCCCCCCCCCCCCCCCCCCCCCCCCCCCACCCCCCCCCCCCCCCCCCCCCACACCCCCATTTTATTTGGGAGTTTAATAATTGTATGGCACTGGGAAATAGGATGGGTTCAAACGCTCGAAAGTTGAAAGCTGTCGAACTTTATTTGACTGACAATTAACGTGCCTTACTCTGACACGAAATTACAAAACTCGCTAAAGGAGGAGAGCGGAAGGGTTTAGGGAAGAGCGAAAAAACGGCTGGAAAAAAAAGAGGAGGAAGAAACTGACGTAAAGGAGGAGGTGGAAACGGGAGATATATTTAACTGCCCGTTCCTGATGAGACAAGTTCGCGTTTTTACCGCCATTAAAATTAATTTGTGAAAGTCCCCCCCCCCCCCCCCCCTCCTGCTAATTATTGCACAGTCCCTTAGTCGGGAATGTCTGGGACGGTCGAGAAATAACAAAATCCCGATGTTCTGGGATTTTTCCTTCATAAAACCAGGCTTTGATCCGAACGCTCCGTCACAATGCATTTTCGCCTAGCTATATATATCGTCTACATTACAACGATCGAAAACGGCAGTAAAGTAGTTTATTATTTATTTATGTTTTATCCACATATTCCATAAGACAGATGTCTTGTACGCGGAAAAAGTAAGACAATTATAGCGGTGACGTGGAACTGACATCACGCCACGTGATCTGAACTAACCACGCTATTTTCAAAGTCCGGCCGAAGCCTCGCAGATAGTGAGATAGACGACTGATAATACCAACGACAGGAAAAGGTAAAATTAATTTTCTTATTTCTGGCTTTCTTTTCAGTCTCCTAAGATTTAACTGGACGTTATGAAACACATTCTCTATAAATAATCGTTCGTGTAGGAAACGTAGGTTTAATATTAACGTAGGTTGTTGATTTCGAGATCAGTTCTGTTACACTTTACTGACGGGCTCTGAATGGGCTGAAAGGGTTAAATAATCTTGTGGTTATGTAGAAAAGAAAAACAATTGTCTTTCCTTCAGCTAGTAGCTTTAGTTTCGTTTTCGATTTGACTGGTAACAGCGTAAATCGTTGGAGATCTCGTTGTCCACATGCACAGCGTCCGGGATTCAGTATTTCTCCTCGGAACCGCGTCCGGTCCGTTCTGGCTAGCTGCTGACCAGAATCACGCGCTGTAAAATGAAATTATTGAGATGTAGAAAATATATTTTATAAAGTCTATAGCTCTCCGGCATTTTCTTCTATACATGTTTTTAAATCATCGTTCCAATCTCTCGACACTAGTGTTACGTTCAGCGGTTTGCCGGTGAGAATGAATAAATGAACAAAGATAATTAGTTAATTCCTACGGAAAGTTATGCTTCGGCGGCGGAAAAACACTGTACTATGTAGATGAAGTGAGAAAGTAGCTGAACTGACGTCAGCACACTTTGAGGCATCAGCATGCAATGGTTTCTGTAATGATCTGTAATGAAAGAAATACGACCAGGGAAAATAGAACCGTGTTCATGCAGTTGAAGTGGAGATTAAAATTATTGCGACAACCGCGATAAAAATGAAAACTGAAGAAGTACTAATATGGTTAACTCGTTGCTAAAGCTGGCATTGGGCGCACCAACGCATTACCTTATTTTCGTGACAAATTCGAGGCAGTCGGAACAAACATGAACAACGTAAACGAAGCTCTGTGAACTCTTCTTCCCTTTCTTTCGGCCTTCAAGGCATGCTTTGGACTAGACTGCTTGCAGACCGCCTTTTCTAATAGGACCGTCGAGCGTGTATCCCTGCATGCGCGTAAAAAGCCCAAAATTGCGGTATGCTCACTGAGCTCGCCGCGCCTCCAGATTATTTCGAGAGAGAAACAGATTGCAAGCACAAGTCAGTCTAGCTTTGGACTTTATTTCAGATCAGTTGAATGATTTTGACGATTCATTGATAAACTTCATTTTGTTCTTGAACTGAACAAAATTAAAAAAGTGCGAAGATTTTCATTGGCGAGCATATCACAAGAGCAAAAATAAAGTCTATTCAATTTTGATCTGAAACTTTTTACCACTTTTTACGAGTAGTCCCTCGATCATTCAATCTCAAGGTATTAGCCTGCGAGCAAGCTCTCTTGGGGTTTTGGGGGGTGGCAGCTAGCCTGTGTACATCCGCCTCCTCCCCTCACGGATGTGCCACAGACTACAAGAGAGCTTGCTCGCAGGCTACCCAGGGATAGTCGAGTGGGAGAGCACGCGAGCGAGCGCGAAAATCACGCGCGCGCTCGCGTGCGCAGCCCACTCGACTATCCCTGAGAAAAAGGAGGGACTGCTCGTAGTCAGTAATAGTATGTGGGATTGTAAAATCTCATATATAAAAATTATTAACTTCTTCCCAGATAAGCAGGGTGGGCTATACGTACCCCGGCTGGGTGCCAGAGGTTTTTCTTCTTCGCAAGAGGAGCGACGAAAGGGCGAAAGCGCGTTATAAGGGAACATACGAAATTAATTGGCGTATGCCTCGCCAGTATACAGTATAAAACCGCTCAACTTAATTCCTTTAGCTGCCACAACAGGCACTGATCTTGTAAACCAAGTTACCATAAATGGTGTCCTTTTTGGGTCGCCCGCTATCTCTCAGAACCCTGAACAATAGAGGTAATGTTCATAGCGGGGGAATGAGACCGGATAAAAAATGGAGGTTCGAGAGAGTTAGTGGCCCAAGAACCGCCAATGAAGGGAGCTACGTGTAATTTCAAAGCATCTTGTTCAATAGAACAGTGCAGTCTACATGATAGGACCAATAAAAGGAGATTGTTCACACGAGAAAATGCTTGAAACAGCCTACAGTTGCAAACCGTCACCGGAGCAACCGTTTGGCGTGGGCAATAGCCTTTCTTTCGTTCTAAAGTTTCTTCGGGTAAATAATGTGAATAAATTATACATCTTTCCAAAGTGATTTTTTATTGTAACAGACCAAGAAATCAAAATCTCTTGAACTGGTGTTACACACACAATAAAAGCAAACGATTCTAAATTCTACACTTATAACATGAAGGTATTTGCACTGAAGTGTCTCCTTTTGTTTCGAGTGACACAAGAAATCACGTGATCACTGTAATCAATATGCAATACAACGCCACGCTCTACTGTCCTTCATAATCGAAAAACAACAGATCGGCTCGGACAAACCACGTCAGAAAAAGGTAAAATTCTCTTCTTTGTGTTGTCCTTTTCTCTTAAAATTTACGCAAACGTTAGAAAAATATATTCTCTTGAAATCCGCGAAGAAACGTTATTGTATAACCGTTTTCTCGCGTTCAGAGTTATCTTTGAAGTTGTGTCATTGATTTCGCAACTCAACTCAGTGCGATCAATGGTACCCGCTTGACTTGTGGCTCTCTCGTCTGTACTTTACTTGCCGTCTGTCCGAATTGTTTGTAGTAAGATTAATTTAGTTCAATCTTGAACACGATAAGATTTAAGTCTTCTAAATGGTTTCGCTGTAGATTCTCTCTTAAAAGTAAATTTGTCAGTACGTTGCCGACTGATCCGTGTGTTCGATGTTGGTTGCCGACGGTCTGGCTTTATGAGCACTAAACAAAGTCCGTTCAATAGACGCCGAATCACGCTTTGATTTAGGCCGTTAGAAATCGATGTTATTGGCATGACTATGTATCATGATAATTTCATTATTCAATGGGAAATAATTCGATTCTCAGTGTGACTGTTAAGTGCTCTTCCATGCACGACACTGAGCTGATTTTTCGGCGAGCTTCTGATGGCCGGCAAAGATGCGTTTCCCCCGAATCAGTGGTCGTCGGTTACTGCCAATAAATAATTTGAACTGAACATCATTAAATGTAAACTATAATGGCCTTCGAAGAAGCCAAACAAAAGCAGCACAGATGGGTTTGATATACACACGCGAGCAAGTCAAAACTCAGTAAGCTTCGCCGAGAAACTCAGTGATTTTCTCTGATTTCATTCTTATACCTCCTATATGTTTTATTTCTAGTTCAGTTCAGGGTAAAGAAAAAAGTTTGAATTTTTAGTTTGCTTCAGTCTTCGCGCTGATCGGATAAAACGCCTACCTCCATGCAACTGATAAAACTTATCCGGTGGCTCCAGTTGCGGGAAAACCTTGATAAAGTCTTTTTAATCAGTGGTTTCACCGAACTCTCACCAACGATTCCCTTTGGCCAACCAGTATCAACGATTGTCGAAAATGCGAAAACGTTATATGGCTGCCTAACTCCTGTCGCTTAGTTTTCAGTACAACCTACTCAGTTATTCGGCTCACAGAGCCAGGATGAACGGCGTGGGTAAAAATGCTTTGCATGGTTTAAAACAGGTTAAAATGCGTACGTTGGCGTTAGGCCGGGGCGTTAAGTCAGTAAATGACGACCTGGCTGGCGACGGAATAAATTCAATTTGGTTTGGTTAAAAAACAGCATTGTATTATCGCCACTGGAGAATCCAAAAATAAACAGTTTAAAAAAATTCCTATATATTAAAATAAATTGCGCGATGGCTGACGTTAAAGGTATCATTATAAAGTTTTACCAATAGCAAATTAAACTGAACGCGACCTTCCCAAACCTATACTGGACGTTGTAGAAAACACTGTTTGAGTTAAGATCATATATACATGCGAGGCGTCTTTAGCACACTGCGACACCATCTGTCGACCCTGATTTAGCCGGCTTTGTATTCTCTTGAGCGTCTCCTTATCAGAACATTTCAGTTAAACTGTGTTGGCTCAGTTGTCAGCCAACTCAGCATACAGCAAGAAATTTTCCAAGGCCGTCAAAGGCGGATGGTCGATTGTGAAATACAGGAAGATGTATAGTGAAAATTCCAGTAATGCATTGTAATCCTGTTAGTCGACTTAGTCCCACGCATCCGTTCGCCCCTACTGCCAACGATATTTTTAAATGAGAATCTGGTTAAGACTTCATCTCCGTCAGTGATTTAAAAAAGGCAATACTCCTAGTTTATGACTGATCTCTTTATTCTAGTTCATCACCTGTTGACCATGTATTGATTAGTCTGGTTCAGCCCACGATCTCGGGTTTTTGTCCGGTAAGGTTACAACTGAACATTAAATCTGCATCATGTATTTACCAAAAAGAACAGCCTGGCTGCTCTTTACCTACAGCTCCGACGACAAAGGGTTATCGCTCGAAACGTCAGCTTTCCGAATTCGTTACGGCGGTTAATGTACCTTTTTATAAACTTCAAGTGTTTGACACTTGCGCGCCGACGCAGCACATTTAGTTTCAAACTAATCATTTTGCCCACAATTAATTACTTCACTGAGTCGTTTTAATCAAGGTGGCAAAAAAATTCGGCTGAACCATTAGAACTACAGTGGAAGCTCTCGTAGGCGACCACCTCGGGAATTGGTAAAAGTGGTCGTATTAAACTAGAGCTGGTCGCTTATCGAGAATGGACTCTCTTAAGCGACCACGCGCTGAAACACTAGAGGCTGGTCGCTTACGAGCGCTTTTAGCATAAAGCTGAAATGGTTATTAAAAGTATCACGGTATAGTAATAATATTAAATAGTTATTGTCTATCACGCAGAAGAGGTTCACGAATGTACAGGTCACACATCCACAGATATTGAAAACTTCTCTCATTTAGATGATTACAATGTCTTATAATATAAACGTGTCATCACAACAAGTGTTCGCTTACAAGAGTTTATAAACAAAGGAAAAGATCTGCTGGTAATTCCCATAAGTGTCGCGATCGCTTACGAGAGCGTTTATTTACAGAGTTTGAGTGACTCTTTAAACGGGATTTCACAATGGTGGTCGTAACTAGAGCTGGTCGCTTACGAGAATGGTCGCAAGGAGAACTTCGACAGTATGTGCACTGACTACTCACACTGAAATGAATTGACACACTAGCTTGTCAAACCAGCTTAAAATAAACAAAACTAGACCATTACTTTTAGGTTTCCATTGATGTAAATATGTATTTTGGCTGTTGACTTTTTGACGTGATGTTCAGTGATAGTGCCCCTTTAAACTCAGGTTTCCCTCGTCCTGATTATATGCTCCTGGGCCTAAGGCGAAGAACGATCTAATCTATGGAATTTTAGCCGCCGTATTGCCGGAATGTGTTGTTTCGGGGTTGCGTTAATATGATCGGGTGAAAATTACACATTTAGACACAGCGGTTTAACCTTGGTGATACCCAAGCCGCTTGTCATTGGTGAGTCATCTGTTTGTTTACTTGAATCGGCTTTCTTTACTGACATCTTCAGCTTTTCTTTTATGAAGAGGCAAGCATGCTTGTAATTCGTCTCAGATCTACTTACAGTCTTTACATTGTCTGTACAGCGAGTACATGTACATTTGCGGCAGGCAGCGGTTCAATAGGCAAACAACCTCAGATGTAAGACATTTTCTTTCAGAGCGGACACTCGAACCATGGGTTAGGGTTTAGTAAGTAATTAAGACCACCGCTATGGTACTTTGATAAAAACGCAGAAAAAAGGCAGAAAAAAAAGTAAAAATGTTGCTTCGAATCACGGCTGTGATTGGCTAGTTCTGAAAAAAGTAGAAAACTAAATCTAAGCTAATCCTAGCAGTATGCGGGATGTTTGTCACACTTGAACCTAGTTATATGGCCTTAGGGATGGACCATTTTATTTGAGGAGGGGGGGGGGGAGGGGGGGGGGGGTTGGGCAATTTTTCTGAGCTCGAATTTTTTTTTTCCGTCTTGAGTTTATGCACGATTTTTTTTTTCTCTACTTTTGCTGTGCAGGAATTTTTTTTTTGGTAATTTCCCAACCCCCCACCCCCCCTCAAAATAAAATGGTCCATCCCTAGAGCGTCCGACCGGTGTGCGGAAGGTCATAGGTTCGACTCCTGTTGAGGGAACTCGGAATTTTTTTTTCGTACATAATTTCTGACTGATTAGAGGGGGGGCAATAACTAAATTCACTCCTTTAGGAGGGGGGGTATTACCTAATATTTGGCTACATGAAGCCCATTTTCCAACCCCCCCCCCCCCCCCCCCCCCCCCCCTCCTGATAATTATTGCACAGTCCCTAACGTGGTTTTGGCAAATCAATTCGCGAGCGCAAGTACATGTAGTTGCCTCAGATCTGATTGTTATACTGAATAGATACACTCAATTTTTATGATGTCACTGTCTTATATTGTTTATCAGTAAGTTTATCTGTGTGAATTCTCACTCCGTTTGTCTTCAGTTCTGGGTAAAGGCTAATTCTGTTCTAGATCTCGGGTTTAATAATAATATTTTAAAGCCAGGACGCTCTCTCGCCGAAGTGATTTTCAGAACAAGGTCCTGGAAAAATACACTGTAAATAAAAATAAAACAATAAAACAATAATAATTTAAAAATAAGTTACCAAAAAAGAGTTAAAAGCTAAAACATTTTTAAAAAAGGTAAAAAGTGACAAAAAAATGTTCTAAAATTGATTTACAAATTACGTTTAAAAGTCAAAATGGCCATACGAATAACATGACCATACGTTTAAAAGTCAAAATGTTTCCAATATCAACGTGCACTGCTGAATCGTATACTTAGTGAGGATTTATTGTGAAGCTGTAGCGGGTTATATTGTCGGCGCTGTTCATTATAACAGTGTTTTGTGACCGTTGGTAGGCAAAAATAATGCCGGCCGTCATTCATTTCGTGTTCCATTTCCGAGTCATTTGTTAGTCTAGAACCTTGAGCGATAAAATATCTCGATCTTAATTGTTTTTATACAGCCGAACCTCTACTAAAAACGGCCAACTCGTCGACTCTCTACCTACAACGCCACGATTTTTCGTCCTGAGCTTGCGATCTAGTGCCCTGGTTACATGAGACCGGTACGAACTCTGACCGGTACGACTCAGACCGGTACGATTAAATTTGCATGAGACCGGTCTGAAAGTATGAAGCGATTACATGAGACCGGTACGAACTTAGACCGGTACGGACTTCAGATCGGTCTCCATACACAAATGCTTGTTTCTGTTTACATGAAGCCGGTCTGAAAATCATCTCAGACCGGTCTGACTCATTCTGCTCGTGTTTACATAGTTCCGCGGTCCGACTTCAGACCGGTCCGAGTCATTCGTGTCGGTTCAGCAACCGGAATGAGTGAAACCGGCATGAGATGATTTTTCAGACCGGCTTCATGTAAACAGAAACAAGCATTTGTATGGAGACCGATCTGAAGTCGTACCAGTCTGAGTTCGTACCGGTCTCATGTTGTTCAGGCTCGTGACCTTATATGAGCCATTTACAGTTTGAAATTACTTTTCAATAGTTTTCTTATTCCCGAAACCAAGCTCCGATGAAAGCCAGAATTTTAGACAGAGAGTTAAAGTAATTCAGGAGGACAGTCGGTAAACATTAATTAATTTAACCAATATTGCAGAACAGCCCGGCAATATCAATATTTGTACGTTGTTTGCTCTGTGAATCACTTTGTTAAGTCTGAAGTCTACGCGCATTAGAACAGAATTGTATAATCACTTTATACCCAACTTCTAACCCGTGTGTCTAACTGAAATTTATCACACAAATGTAGTTCTTTATTATTAACACATGTATGTCTGAACGAGCTTCTGAGTAACGCTTTTTGAATATACACTTGGACAGAATATAGCCAGATTAATTTACTAGACATCTCTCCGTAATTACAGTCCTCGTTATAAGTAGCTTGCGAAAACAACCGTACCGTATAAGGGATTGCACGGGACATGGGTCATATTGGAATATGAATAAAAGCTTTATAGAACAGCTGAGAAAAAAGAATCACAGCTGGTGTAAACCTGTGCAGTAAATACTATAAAATGTGTGCATAAATCAGGGTGCTTATAACAAACGTATTTAGAAGCTAGAAATACGAAAATGAAAAACAATAAAAACGGCTGTGTATTCCTTGTGTGTGCATGTTGTTTTAGCCCGTTTTAGAGCGATTCCAGCAAGTTTTTGTTTCACTATTTTCCTCTCACACAATGAGCTCCTTTTGTGTCGATTAGATCTGATAAAAATGCAGTTTTCCTTGAGTCCGTCCCGATAATTTTTTGTTCATTTTTCTTATGAACTAAACTGACAAGAAATTAACTAAAATAAATAAACTATACTCCAAATACGGACTGTAGAAATTCTCTAGTTGGTTATTATAGTCCTTTTGGCCAAGATTAAGACTGTTGTTAAGCGGAGACTCGTGTGAACGAAAGGCCTGCCCCATCCGAACGTATTTTAGACCGCAAATCAATGTTTCGTTCTGAAAGCAGTTTGAGTTTGACTCGGTGCAGGTTCTCATTGTTCCCGAAAACGCTTGACACAGTTAGCGAAAACAGTTGGCGACGTCTTTCCTCCTAACAGATATTATTTCTACGAACGTTTTCGCTGTGAACGTGTGCCCTCGGTTATAATCACCTGGTATTTATTTGAATGCAAACGATTCAAGTGAATACACTAAGCGGCTTCCTTTGTTGTCGAGTTGACTGACACAACAGATCACGTGGTCTGTGTAATCAATACAACGCTACGCTCTGTGTCCTTTACAAGATCGAAAACAACAATCGGCGAACTAACCACGACAGAAAAAGGTAAAATTCTCATCTTAATGGCTTCATTTACTCCTAAGACTTACACAAACCTTAGAGAAATATATTCTCTCGCTTTCCGTGAAAAACGTTACCAGATAACTGTTTTCTCGCGCTAAAAGTTACGTTTGAACTTGTATCAGTTTCGTTGATGCTTTCGCAACTCAATTCAATCAATCGATCTGTGGTACCAGCTTGGTTTGTGACTCACATAAACAGCCATCGTTTAACTTGCAATCTGTTAAAATGAGTGGCATCAGGTTTACTTTTGTTCCATTTTGACAAAAACATTTCGATTCAGTCCTTCAAATGGTTTACTTGTAGACTCTTTCTTTGAAGTAAAAGGATGAGTTGTCCATGTATGTTGATCCATGGCTGCCCGGCGAATATTTAAAAGTCCATCTGCTGACCAAGACTCAACTAAACCCTCTCTAATATAGTTTTGATATCTGAGTTAATGTCACGACCTTCGTTATTTTACCATTTCGTTATCAAATAAGAAACATAAAATACTACAGCACATTTGATAACCTTTCACGGTATTGTACAGTGAATTGTAAATCGGCCGTGGTTTTTCAAACATCCACATTGGTGTTCAATGGATGCCGGAGTAAAGCTCACTGAAGGAAGCCAAATAAAAGCATCATAAACATTTAAATGGGTTTGATATGTACAAGAAGTGAAATGGACATTGGACTGTTGTGCAAAGCCGTCTCGTTTCCGTGAAAACCGTCCGTACGATCAGATGCGGAAACTAAGTCACGCGGAATATCCTCACTCACCGGCCGGGCTTGTAAACGCTTAAACACAGGAGTTCAGAATCATCGGTTTTAAACAGCCTAACTATTTTAAATCGGTAGTATAAGTAACCACATTTCTATTACAAACAATTAGTTTTTTCATTGCTGAGAAGAAGAAGTGAAAACTTAATCTTATATTTAACTCCACGGTTCCAGCGAAATCAGAACACGATGGCTTGGAGTTCTTGCGGGCATGATTTCGTTCCAAATATTTGTTTAAAATTGATCTAGCTCCGATAGTTTAGGAGATTGGCTTTAAAAAAGTATATTTATATTTATTCCAGCCGCTTATATAGTTTATAAAAGAGTCGCCGAGTATACTCATTTATTCAGGAAATAAACTGGCGACTAACGAGCGCCTTTCTTGTCTTCGTATCATTTGTGTTTTCCCTTTCTAATTTGCACGCAATTTTTTTTACTGGCGGTAGGGAGAAAGTGCACAAACACACTGCAATGCCGATTCCATCGCGAAATTCCCTCTACGAGCTCGAGGCAGGCACGGCATTTGAAATTATCATGCATAACAGGTTGCCGTAATCAACTGAGATATTCCTCCGCGACTTAACAGCCGAGCATAAAATTGATGCGTAGAAACCTTACGCTTACGGAACTAAAAGACAAACGCTACGTTTCTAAAACTATGAGCTAACTATCAGTATATGCATGAGTTTGCTCAATCAGATACATTGTCGAAGGCTAAAATTGTAGCTCGAAAGGGAATCCATCTATAAATTGCATTACGGTGCGTGACTAAACTTTCAAAAAAAGATCATGTAAATACACTTCGCGATATATTTCCATCCATATTATGTCACTTCTCGAGCGCTTTACATGCATTTATATTAAAATGGGAGAGAGGGAGAAGATACGTGAAATGGACGTATTTCAGTTGATCATTCAATCGAAGAAAAATTCAGTGTTCCATGCATGCGGTTTATTTCGCCGGCACAACAGCTCACATAGCCGCGATGACTCGTCAGTGATTTATGCACATGTTGATATCACTTCTAGCGTCTTCTCAAAAGCAACAGCCCTGACCCTTAGCCGGATAAGGTTTTCACTGGTTTAGCCGATCGAATCCGAGAGTTGTATTACACATGCAAGTTTTGCGGATAAATTGAAATACACATGCAAAATGTTGCTCAGAAGCCAATATAAGTCATCATTGAAATTTATGAGTACATCATCAGTAGTACATAGAGGATATTACACGGCGGCGCGAAGATATGAATTTTATTTTCGAGTGGTAAAAACAATATTTTACGAACGAGCGCAGCGAGTGAGTAAAATATTGTTTTTAACACGAGAGAAATAAATTCATATCTTCAAGCCACCGTGTAATGTTCTTTTATATATATAGACAAAACGACAAAAGCACAAACTTACCGCGAACTCTTGCAGCTCGGTGGCTGGACTTTCCGAACTTCTCTCCTTTCGTCTTCACTTGCAAGGAACTCCTTGAATAATTTTAAGTCATATGAAGTTTTCTTCTTCTTGTTAACATTTTCCTACTCCTCTGTGAACGATTTCATGTCGGCTTCAGTGAATTTCACGAATCTATCGCTCGCCATTTTCAACCGGAGTTTGGCAGCTTTGCACAAAAAGCCATGCAAAAGCGGGAAATGACGTCATCGATATCCTCACTAGTGAGGATATGGAAAATACGCCACTCGGGTCCCGGATGTAGTTTTCGTATGAATTTTACGAGTGGTCTATTTTCCAGTAAAACACTCGTGTCTATATAATAAGTCGGCTTTCGTATATTATTTTAGTTTCCGCAATCAGAGACAACTATATATGTTCTTGGGCTCGCCAATATGGATTCGAAATATATCTCAATCACGATCATGAAGTGTGCATAACTGTTGCAGTTTCCGAGTTTAACATTATAATGTTAAACGTGCCTGCACAGTTTCTCCGTGAGTTTTAAGCAATGTGGCATGACTGCAGTCTTGCATTTGACAGATTATATAATTACAGAGGAAACTGATGTTTTATCATTCAGTGACACAACGAGCTACTCGGAAAAAAGTTTCCAAGTTCTCCCAACAGGAGTCGAACCTATTTCGGAAAAAAAAATCACCGTATCATTTCTATACTATATTCTATCATTTCGGTTACTAACATTGTAAACTCTCTGGGAATCGAAAAAAAATACACAACTAACTTTGCAACGCACTGAAATACATCATCGATATATATTTATTTTATTTTTTTATTTTCTTGTAGTCAACGGTTCGCCTTTTAGATCAGTTCAATGAGTGCTCTCAAGTCTCCACGCCGGTTATCAATTTTTCCTTACGCAATAGGGCCAATTTCAATATCAACCTAACGTCGTTCGTATTTAGTACTGATAATATAAATATAACAGATATTCTAGTCGCCGTTCTTTATAATTACAATTATTGCCTAATCACTTTCGTAGGCAAAAAATGCTAACTCGTTCCTAAAATTTAGCAGTGCTGGAAATGCCGTATTTTAAAATTTAACACTTAAAAAAAAAAGATTTAGCGAAAGTAAAAAGTAATTAGAAAGAGCAGATTTTAGCGCTAGGTAAACGGAAAAGTCAAATTAGTGGAAAAGAGTGACAACCGACGAAATCTAGAGATTGATTGCGTATTTTGCAACACTAATATCACTGAGCTATAAACTGTGGCTACTAATTTTAGCGAATCGCGGAAATATCGCTAAAATATTAAGTTATCGCAAAAATAGCATAGTTACAATTGAAGTGCAAATAATAATAGACAATTAAGGCTAAAATCTTGTCCTTTATGTAAATCTATTTTAACACCCGGGTGTCGTGTGGGGTTTAGTTCACTTTTTAGTCGGTAATGTTGGGTTAGGCAAAGTGTTAGACTACAGTTAGCTTACAATGGGTTAGCTTAAAGCTATAGTTAGCGTGGTTTAGGGTTAGCGGTTAGTTGAATATTGTTAGGGTAATCCACAGCTTAAGCCCGTACGTCAATATCAGCCAAGTAGTTCACGTATCACCCATCTGTAGATGTCTCAAAATACATTTTCTTACTTTAGTTAAACGGAGTTTAGACAATATTAGAGAGATTAAGCATCACGTTTGTTTTTCCCACAAACGGAAAAACTAGCTCCCACTTTTGCAGGCTGGCGTTTGCTGTTTGTACGTCAAAGTGAGCAGTTTCGCGTTTATCGTGAACGTGAGAATTATTTTCAATTTTTCTGATGGATTTATTTAACGATTGGAGGAACAGTAAAGAAAATCGAGTGAAGCTGACGTTTGCCGTTTGCCGTAGAACGTGGTGCTTAATCTCTCTATTGTTTACACCACGTCTAAACGCGGCCTACATGAACTAGTAGTCATCCACGTTGTGAAGGCACAATTTAGCTTCCGCCTCGTCTTGGATACAGAGTCCCGTATAAACCCATAATTATATGCAAGTATAAAGTAGAAGCTCCCGTAGGCGGACACCCAGCTGGCTCGGGAAGCAGAAAAAAAGTGTCCGCAACTGGAGCTGGCCGCTTACGGGAATGTGTAATTACAGAGTTTGTATGGGAGTTCAAACGGGGTTTTGCCGCCGTAAGTAGAGCTGTCCGCTTACGAGAGTGTCCGCTCAGAGAGCTTCGACTGTATATCGTTGACGATTTTACTAAGCTTCTGTTTTCGCTTTTACGTTATCCAGCTTGAAGGAAGTAAGTCAAGATGTCTTTGCTAACGATGCACATGCAAGACCTTAACCCTCACATCATGTGTGTGCTGTGTGGCGGATATTTAGTGGACGCTACGACCATTGTCGAATGCCTACATTCGTGTAAGTGTTCCAAAACGCAATAGCTGTATTTTGTCTTAAGCCTGGTTCACACTAGCGACATAACGACATTTAAGCCGACTTAACGACATAAGAACGTCGTTATATGTCGTTACTGTCGCTAGTGTGAACATACCGCCATGACGACATATTAGCATCATAACGACATGGACATAACGACATAAGGAAAATCTTTTTTTTTTGGTCAATCATCCAGGCACGAAATTTGTGCAAATTTATAAGGTAGCGATATGTTTTTATTTCTTCAGTTTGTCGCAGCTGTATTGTGAAGTATCTTCAAACATCATATTACTGCCCTGTCTGTGATGCTGAAGTACACAAGACTAAACCTCTACTGCATATTAGGTGAGTGCGACAGGCCATTTCCGAGTTGCGTTTTGCCTCTGTTTCAGAACGAGTCCTGGTGCACTGCCTTTCATATGGAAATGAGTTTTACCTGCACGTTTATTATCTTGCAAATCAAACTCATTTCCATATGAAAGGTTGTGCATCAGAACTCGTGAAATTAAGCCACCGGGAGCTGGTCTCACTCGCAATTGACCAGCTCCCAGTGGCTTCATAGCTCAGGGTGCTCCTGGTTCGAATCCCGTTGGAGCCTGAATTTTTTTCAGGCCTTCTTAGCAGTTGAAATACAACTCTTTCGTTAAAACGAATTATTATCGAAATCCACTCAGTATGTAGAGTACAAACAACGCGCGAAAAGTCTTCGTATCCGCGCGCAGTGCAAACTGAACACGGTTCAAAGTCTGGATTTCGGAAATGAAAAACATTAGATAATAAATATCTTATTAGACATTTTAGTCGCTGTACATATTTACTCGTCGTTTGTATTTTGACTCGCCCTACGGGCTCGCTAAAATACAGCAAGACTCGTAAAAAATATACCGCGATGCTACACACTAAAGTCTGAAGAGAATCTATTTGGGCCGCAACCAACCTCGTTCCCAGGGTCTCTCGTCTTCCCACCCCCTGGAGTGAGAAGATGAGAGACCCTGGGAACGAGTTTCAACAGGACAGCTAACATCACATAACAACTATTTGCAAAGGACTCAGTTATAAAGTCTAC
Organism: Desmophyllum pertusum; assembly: GCA_029204205.1. Lineage (NCBI taxonomy): Eukaryota > Metazoa > Cnidaria > Anthozoa > Scleractinia > Caryophylliidae > Desmophyllum > Desmophyllum pertusum. The sequence continues at coordinate 932,002 of MU826840.1, read as the reverse complement.
GTTTAACCGTACATATGCATTACGATAATCCTGCGGCTTACGTTCCATTTTCAGACCAGATAGAACTTTACAAGATATCGTCTACAAGATTGTTCCTGGTATATATCATGGTGAGCACAAAATAAAGTCATCTGCAGTATTTTCTTGTTGTACCTGATGCCTGTTCACGCTGAAGCTTGTTTTGACGATTGACAGTCCAAGAAATAGCACTTTGTTGCTTGACGTCTAAATGTTCATCATGGACTCTGGGCCCGGTTGTTCGAAAGCCGATTAACGCTAATCCTGGATTAAAAGTCAATCGAGGTTTTAATTTCTTTGTATAAAAAGTGTTTTCACTGCTAATGTTTTAGATTACTCAAAGTCAAAACTGAAGTACAAAAATATAAACAGAAAACCTCACTGAAAAGTTACAAAACTAAATAAAAAATTCACGCTAATCCTTGTTTAGCTTAATCATCCTTTGAACAACCAGGTCCTTGACACTTCGGTTCATTGAAACTCTCCTTTGACGGTTGACGATAAAAATCATCGTAATTTGTCGGTAGATGGTTACATTTTTTCTTCCACTGGACTCTTGACGCTTAAATCCATACAGCCCTTCTTTTGGTGGTGTATGGTAAGAGTTCTTGTCATTTACACCTCTCTGTGCGCCCTCATGAAACCTTCCTTTGACCCAGGCCTCATTTGTTGTCGCCATCGAGACTCTAATTCAATAAAGTAACCGTCTTTACAATTGTTATTTTCAGAAGAAGTAACTCGGCGCAAAGAATTTGAAACCAGTCAAAAGGACAAGAATGAGCCAGGTTTGCCTTTTTCCGTTTTTTTATAATAAATCATCGCAGGGCCGAATATGTAAACTGGGCTTAGACAGGGTACAACAAAACCGTGGCCTAACTCGACTTTAAACTGGCCAACCTAAATGTGTTAACGGTCTTAACGTATTTACAGTCGGTAAACCCTGTTTAGAACTGAGGTGTACAACACAGACTAAAAAACAATTAGCTATACAGTGGAACCCGGTTAATACGGACACCAAGGGGACACGCTAAAGTGTCCGTATTAACCGGGTGTCCGTATTAAGCGGGCTCTCAAAATAAACGTCACGGACACATGTAGCCATGCAAAAGACGTCAAAGAGGAAGAAGGCTACAAGCAATGACTGCAGTAAAAGGCCAAGGAAGTGAAACTTTTGTGTGAGCACAGTGAGCAGAGAACTTTAAGGATATTTAAGGTCTACAACGGTCCAACACCGGAAGAAAGACAGTTGTCAAACACGTCACGCTATTGTGCTACTGTTTTAGTAATAAAATCGCATGAACCTGAAGTCAAGCTTTCATTTTCTAACAGGGTACAATTAGCACATAATCGTGAAAAATGAAAACATACAGTGCACAGATAACCAGTGTCCGTAAAGCGAGGTTAAGTTTGTATGAGAGCGTGTCACTCGGGTCACAGACAAGTGTCCGCTGTCCGTATTAACCGGTGTCCGTATTGAGCGGGTTAATATAAGAGAAAATATATTAGCTTTTCGTTGGGACAAACAAAACTGTCCGTAATAAACGGGTGTCCGTATTTAGCGGGTTTCCGTAAAGCGGGGTTCCACTGACCTGCTTAAGAGGCTGTCCGCGTAAGAACGGATAAGGCAAATTTCGGCCCTTCACCGATTTGCCTAATATTTTCAGTGAAAGTTAACCATTATATCCCATCAACAAATATCACATTTATTTGGATCAATTCCTTCTTTTTCATTTTTTGCGAGGCCATTTTCAACATAACCTCAAAATTATGCAAATTAGCTTTGAGGATTCTACAATTTAGCTATAAATGTCGGGCGCTACCAAAGCCCAATTTATTGTCCAAACCCGCTGAATATTTTATATATTCAAGTTTCATCTTTCATCAATAGTTTAAATGTTTAATAATTGTATTTTATCAAATTTTGACTGAGTTATGAATTTTCTAAGATACCTTCTCTCGAACCCCGGAATTTGTGAAACGTGACATACCTATAGTTGAAAATTATTTTCTCTTATGTGGGACCTGACCTAGAGTCAAATCTGTTATAACTCAAAAGTACTAACACCAATCTAATAAATTATAGAATAAAATTTGTGGGCACTTAAAGCTGCGCACCGTACAGAGCTTTGCGAATTTCCCAATTATTCGCCATTTTGATCGAAACCAAAGATAAGGCGGTCCGAACGATAGACCAATTTCTCAGCCGAAAACGCTTGGAGATACAATAATAACCGCTAAACGGCAGACCTATGCTCTGTAAATAAATATTATTCGTCGTTTTAGCTGTTGTTTCGGGAAAAATCTGGGTATTTTCAAAAGTAAACAGATAAATATTTCCTTGATATATGCAAATTAGCTGCATATTAAATTTCGTGTTGCGATGGGATTTCTTTATCTATTAGCTTCTATTCCACAAAACATTTTCCGTAAGAACTTTTATAAGTGTTCAAATTCTTTTACGAATGACATCAGTTGTCCAGTCAGGTATTTTTCCTGTCGCTGCCAAGGGGGAAAAAAATGTTTCAGCCATTATGTGAAAGATTTTGAAAACTCGTTTGTGAGCTATTTTCATTTTCCACGATGCGGCAACACAGTGTTTGTTTTGCAATTTCACTCTTTTAAATTAAATTAAATGAGAAATACGTCAGATTGTATATTTTGTCAGAACCCTCTCAGTCTATTACATGTAACGTCCGTATATATTGCGCAAAATGTCTGATATTCCATACAGTTGTTCTCTGCACGAAATATTACAGACTCCGTGTAGCTCTAGTAGTGACGAGGAGAATCCTGTTTCGCTCTCTGAGTGCAATTCGGATATTTCGGCGCATTTGGCGAGCTGCCATTTATCGAAATTCGGTGATGTTACCGAAGCCGAGCTAATCTTGGCCAGAGCGGGTATTCGCGGTTTGTCGGCGACCCAGCTTGCGAGCATGACCATCTGCCCGAGGCACAGACATTTACTTGGAAGATTCTGGCGATCGAGCCCCGAAGTCCTGCCAATACCCTGGCCATATTGGGAAGAGTACAAGTGTGGCAGGAAGACATATCATAAACTTCCAAATGGCCGACGAAATAAGGATTTTGTTTTTTGTGTCCCCAAATTAGTATGGGATTTTCCCAGGCTATAAGGCATTGACACGATAATAAAGTTTTCTATTCTATTCTATTCTATTCTATTCTATTCTATTCTATTCTATTCTATTCTATTCTATTCTATTCTATTCTATTCTATTCTATTAGCGAAAATGCTGCTGTTGGTTCACGTAAGTACCATTATCCTTGTGGTTCCAGTGATTTTTTCGCCAGTGTCAATGTATTGTTTCATATAAGTTTTAATTTTCTAATTCAAACATTTCCACCATTTTCTTCTCACAATTCTGACACGCTATCCAGTTTCCTTTACATGTATATAAAAAAAAAATTAACATCAGTCATCGATAATTTTATGTCATACCAGTCGCCACTGAAAAGTTTGTTTCGCTATACTGTTTTTTACGATAATTAGTTTTATAACACGACTAAGACAGTAGAGAGGAGCAATAACTAAATTCAGCGAATCAGAATGCTTTATTGCCGGTCTGATATTTTCTAAGTATCGGACCGGGTAAAGTTTCGTGCATTGTTATGGTCTAATTTCCACAGCTATTTTGTAAGCACAAATGTGTCATATATCTTTTATTAACCAAGCTTGCTCAGGGGCGTACTGGGAGAATATCGGCCGTCGGTATGGACCTCGCTGCGCTCGATCGTTAATACTGTCAAGGCCTAGGACCGATCGATATTCTCCCAGTATAGATTGCAAAACAGTCTCACTTTCTTCTCTCGAGATATAGATTTGTGACGCGAGAATCGAGAGGCGAGCGCCGATAATGCACGCACGAGCCTCGCGAACCCGCAGGCGTAGGAGGGGTGGCGGGGAGAGGACCTGCTGAAACAAATCTTGCGACATTTTGAAGTGCAATTTAAATCAAGAGATTCATTCATACAAGAATGTGAATGCTTTAATTGAACTAGAATCAGCTGTAGAATGGTATGAAATGAACAAGTGAATCATGCAAAACAAACACTGCGTTATAAATAGAAATGGCTCATAAACTAAAGGAAAGCTTTCACATAATGGCTAAAATAAATTATTCCCCAGGTAAGAAACAATTCTTTGTCTTGAAAGATACCGGAAAAAGACCTAACTGATCAACTGAAGTCATTCGTACAAGAATTTGAATTCAGGAATATGAAATGAACAACTGTGTCCGGCTAGCAAAACAAACACTGCGGGAAATCAAAATATAGTTCACAATCTGAACAAAACGCTTTCACATAGAGGCTTTTACTCCACATAAAAATCAATTCTTTCTCTTGGAAAATATTCTCAAGAGTCTCTCAAGGAAAGGGTTTTGTGGAATACATAAAGAAATCCCATCGCAACACGAAATTTAATATGCAGCTAATTTGCATATATCAATTGAAAGGAAATATTTATCGCTGTTTACTTTTGAAAATACCCCGATTTTTCCCGAAACAACAGCTAAAACAACGAATAATATTTATTTGCAAGGCATATGTCTGCCCTTTAGCGGTTATTATTGTATCTCCAAGCGTTTTCAGCTGCGAAATTGGTCTATCGTTCGGACCGCCTTATCTTTGGTTTCGATCAAAATGGCGAATAATTGGGAAATTCACAGAGCTCTGTACGGCGCACAGCTTTAAGTGCCCACAAATTTTATTCTATAATTTATTAGATTGGTGTTAGTACTTTTGAGTTATAACAGATTTGACTCTAGGTCAGGTCCCACATAAGAGAAAATAATTTTCAACTATAGGTATGTCACGTTTCGCAAATTCCGGAGTTCGAGAGAAGGTATCTTAGAAAATTCATAACTCAGTTAAAATTTGATAAAATACAATTATTAAACCTCTAAACTGTTGATGAAAGATGAAACTTGAATATATAAAATATTCAGCGGGTTTGGACAATAAATTGGGCTTTGGTAGCGCCCGACATTTATAGCTAAATTGTAGAGTCCTCAAAGCTAATTTGCATAATTTTGAGGTTATGTTGAAAATGGCCTCGCAAAAAATGAAAAAGAAGGAATTGATCCAAAAAATGTGATATTTGTTGATGGGATATAATGGTTAACTGTCACTGAAAATATTAGGCAAATCGGTGAAGGGCCGAAATTGCCTTATCCGTTCTTACGCGGACAGCCTCTTAATTATTCTTAAACCATGCACGGCCTAACGTAGACTTCGTTCAATATTCGGCCCTCAAAATTTGGTGGCTAATCACGTGACGTTTGATACTCACTTACCCTTAGATGCAACCGACGGTTTAGCCAAAGTTGGAGGTTGATTTGGCAAGGATTGAAGAATGTTTTTTTCTTCTCTTTTGTACAGCCATTGAAGGGACAACGGATAGTGATACAGCTTCGAATGAGAAGGAGAAGGATCATCTTCCATTTGATGATCCAGTCTGCATCACTCTCGAATATTTCAGGTACGACTGAACTATTTCACGGACACCCCGTTGGGACTACGCTCAAATGACTGCTTATGGAAGGTAGTACAAGTGTAGTGTTTGTGTCTGTCCTGGGTCATGACTGAGTATCTTCTTAGGAGAGGTGTCCGCCTATTTGGGGGATGACAGGGATGTCCTTATGAGAAGTTACAAATACAGTATGTGTGCCTAAAACCGGCGTACCCTAAAAGCGGCGTATTTACGAAAATTATCTAATTTTCCTTCGTAAATAAAATACGACGAAAAACGAAGATGATTTATTGATTAGTCCTCTTTCACAAGACGAATTTGTGGCTCTTCAGGTGTTGTCGAAGGCGTGAAATTCAAGTCTGTTGACAGGTAGGTAAATTTGTCTTCTTAAAAATTCGCTGTTCACCTCGAATTACACGGTTTTATTTATAAAATTTGTAAGCGGATAATGTGCAATAGCGAAAGCTGATTTTTGGTAGAAGAAATGTCAAAAGAATAAGCTTTCTGCCGGTGTAAATGATTTTGCTTCTTGCATTGCATTTCTTGGTAAAGCGACGTCTAAAAATATTCAGCAATTTTCGCATGGTGTTCCTAACACCGGCGTACCGAACGCTTCCGCAAAACCCAGACAAGTGAAGCCAAGGGCTGATTTAAAGAAAATAGTCTATTTTTTTTACCCAAATAATCCCTGACTCATTTCTTTATACAAGAAGGATTAGAATAGAACCAAGTAGCCACTTTAAATCAAATAATAATTGTAACCTTGTAAGTTGCATTCAGACCCTAGCCTCTCATTACGCAATCTACCACGGCTCCTTCGAGCCTGAACATAACAGGTTTACATCATCCTCTAAAAGCCTTCTGGATACTTTTTTTACTTTTATTTGTAAGAAATGAAAAGAACAGGTGAAATATTATTTTGCGGTTACTTTTGGTGTGACTTACACATACGCCGGTTTTAGGGCCACTACGCCGGTTCTAGGGCCCGCGATCAAGTTCACCATTTTGCGAATTACAAGAAAACTAGTGAATTATAGCAGTTAAAATGTTGAGACGTGTTAGTGAAATGTAAAAACTACATGCAGGGAAAATGTGGGCTCACCAACGCTCTTTTGAGGTAAGATATACTGAATAATGTATTTTTACGCCGGTTTTAGGCACACATACTGTACAGTGTTTCTGTATGTCATCATGGACCAAGGTCCGCTAAGGAGGAAGCCTGCATGCGTGGTAGGCGTAGAAAGGCCCCGCCGATCCCGCTTCGCGCTCAAACTCGAACTCCTCTCATCCCTCCCCTTTCTACGCCTGTCAGGCTACTAAGGAGGAGTGTCAGTCTACAGGAGTTGTCCTTATACGGAGACTCTACTGTAGAGTATGCGCATAATCGTAAAATACTTTTTCGTTATATTTTAGGAAAACGAGGAACCGCATGGAGAAGGAGGTAAGAATAACTTCTGATATTTCCTGTACAAAGGTTGTCCATTATAGTCAGAAGGGATAATAGCTCCTGTTATAGTTTAAGAAAAAGAGAAGGCACACATTTGTTTGTATTTAACACTGAAATAAAGAATCCAAAACGACTGGCATCTGAGAACACGAGAGGAATGAGAAAACACGAACTGCATTTCTCAATTAACTGGAGAGTTTTATGTCTTCTTTATATGCTATAATTACGAACTTTTTAATAGATTCTCGCCGGGCCCCGAATAAACTTCGTATTCAAATAAACGCCCCGGCGTTTAATCAAGAAAATACGGTATACGCGCGCGAAACAATGAAATATGGTTTTCCGTGTTTTATACGCCGAGATAAAACAACATGTCTTTTTTCAGCCAATCAGAGCACGAGCATAATTCAATATGTATTATAAAGCCTTACATAGTAGCCTGCATCAGTGCAGGCGTATTTTGGACGAGCGAGCGCTGAATATTCCATCGAATCCGGCCAAGATGGCGGCTAAACACCCGAACGAGATAAACCATCGCTCGTCCACAAACCGCCTCCACTGGCAGGCTACTGATACAGTTTTGGAGAAATCGGAAGAGTGTGTGAACCTGAGCCATCCGATGAGAGCTTTCGTTGTAAATAATCGCAATTTTATAATAATACAGGTTAGGGTAGAATATTAATTAACGACATCATGTGATTCGTCCCCAGGTCTTCCCGACTCGACATCTTCGCTGTTCGTCGGAAGTGACTGTAAAAGTGTTGAAAAAATTCCTGGTTATGAAGTTCGCCATTCCTGAAACACACAATGTAAGAGTTAAAAAATACCTTTATCTACGTGCAGTTTAAGGCTTTCTTTTTGTTATATACGGTAGAATGGGAAAATTAACGCTTATTTCAACGTAGAACACTGATTTTTATGCATGAAATATCGTTTCTTGTTGTGGCCGACGCGGTGGCCTAATGGTTAGCGCGCTGGACTCCGGGTCCAACCTCTGGCCGGGATCACTGTGTTGAGTTATTTGGCAAAATACTTTGCTCTCACAGTGCCTCTCTCCACCCAGGGGTTTAAATGGGTACCGGCGACAAAATGCTGGGGGTTAACCTACGATGGACTAGCATCCCATCCAGGGGGAGTAGCAATACTCCTATTCGCTTCATGCTACAGAAACCGGGATAAGCTCCGGCAGTTGTGGACCACTAGGCTCGTGAAGACTTAACCTTTTCTATCGTTTCCTGCGATGGAATAGCAGGGGGAGTAGCAATACTCCTAATCGCTTCATGCTTCTGAAACTGGGATAAACTCCGGCAGTGCGGGCCACGTGACCCGAGCGCAGACTGTTTCATTTTATTTATTTCCAGCTTATTTTTTACAGACCGAAATAACCCGCTCTGATGAGATTTTGGATGATCACCTGACTATGAAGGAAGTGTGTAGGATATACGGGCTTTATTCCAAGGTAAATAACTAATGTTTGATCTTCAGGTATAAATTACAGGAAGCCTATACCAGCAGAAATGGATATTATGTATCAAGCCTGTCTTTGTACACTGTGTGGATGCGAACGTTGCGCGCGGTGCAAATTGTGATTCGGAGTTTTCGATCGCGTATCGATTAAACCGTGATGTATACCGTAAAGAGCTGTACTTTCTTTGGGTATTGAGGCCCTGTCAGATGTCATTACCCTTCTCGTTTTGCGTCTAATGGCAATCTCGTTCCCAGAGTCCTCGTTACCCTTGTCCAGCGGTGGAGCGGCCAACAAGGACCTCTGGGATAGAGTGGTCCGCCTGACTTGCGCAGTAAGACCGGAAGTCCAAGAATCTTGGCGTCCGTTAGTTGAAACATGGAGTCGAACACATGCGCAGTAGAGCCGGAAGTCCAAGAATCATGTCATGGCGGATCGCTTCCCCCCAGAGCTCCTTGTTGGCCGCTCCACCGCTGGACAAGGGTAACGAGGACTCTGGGAACGACATTGGTCTAATGGAGGACAGAGAAACAACAGGGTTTCTAGCCTGAGCAGGCGCGGAAGTAATATAGGGCACGAGTTGGAAGGCAAGGCGAGGAAAAGGTGAAGAGCTCTTTCTTTGTCTCGCCTCACGCGTTTCCTAAATAGCGCCGCGCGCACCTGCAACTCGTGGCTACAATGGTACTCCAGCGCCCGCCACAGACAGGGCTGAATAACGTCTGCGCATGTGCGGGATTTCATGACAGCAACGGCAAATTTTTGGCGCGAACGTGTTGTTGTGTGGTTTTGAAACACGACGGCAAGGAGAGATAAATGTCTTTTATTTCCGCTCCAAAACGGGAATATTTCCTTTTCCTACTTTCGCAAATAATAATTTGAACACTTCAAAGTTTACATCGAAGATTTTTCGCCATAAAATGCCGTGGAATACGAGAAAACTTGAGTATATCATTACTGCTTCGTTTCTGCATTTTCGCGGACTCTGACATCGTGGGGCGCTTCGTGGCTATTTTTCAGCGAGTGTTCAGAAAAAAAACCCTGGTGTTCAAAAGATATGTTTTCACTCAGTAACAGGATCCACTGCAAGATTTTAAAGCTTAACTTTACAGGCAAACTCTTATCCTAGGCGAAAACCTTTGCAGTGTTTCGTATTTTTCAAACTCCCGCCATTTTACCTATATTGTTGCTATGGTTTCCTGGCAAGCGCTTGGGGCATGCGCAGACGTTATTCAGCCCTGTCCCCGCCACACAGACTACCACCAACCTCGTTCCCAGGGCTTTTCCCTTCTAAATTTTTTCTTCTAAAATCAACACGACCTACCATTTGAACTACAATTTCAAAATCATGAAATACAATGTTCTTATAAAGTTTGACAAAAGTCGCGACTGATATAACGCAGGTAACGTCACCTAATTTTCGCGCCAGCAAATTTTCGCGACACTTCATTAATTTCGAGATTTTGAATTCGCGAAATTAACGTGTCGGGAAAATTTCATGTAATGAGGTAGCATGGCATTATTATTATTTTATGTAATTTTTCACGTTGTTATTGTATTATAGCTGTGCGTTGTATGTAGATTATGTAATCCTTTCTATTTTCCGCTGGTATGCAGGTTACGTAATCATGTTACAAATTGAATATTTAAGCAGTTTGCAGTTAGGAGTTGTCATTCGACGGCATCTCCGTTTTTGATCGTTTCTCTTACGTAAATTTACTTTAGTACATTAGTTTATATGTGCTGTATTACTAATGATATTAGTAAAAACACCGTTTATGTCTGATCAATAAACGAGATGCCCCTTCCTATACCATGGTCTGGTTTTGTTACTTATACTAAGTTAGAAATTATTTTGTTGTCGTTTCACTGCAGAGTGATTAGACAACAAATGATATGGTTAGTAGTGAATCTTAGACGTATACTTTATGTATATTAACTACACTTTTCGTTGTTTGTATTCATTTTATAGCCATTCGTGGATCTACAGTATGTTTTCCTCGAGAACAACGATGCCGCAACGTCTGTAGAAAAACCTAAGATTCTGGATGTCAAACGAAAGCGAATCAAGAAGAAGAAAAAAGGGAACAAAAGCCTGCTGAAGAAATGCCTAGGCCCCAACACGCCACATCGACTTAAAAATAAAACAGGGAAGAAAAAGGACTTGTCTTCTGCTCAACCAAGCGAAAACGCACAGAAACTTGACATGGAACCCAGTCATCCTCGGCCTTTTGAGAATGAAAAGAAAGAGAATCTAGTGCTCAGTCCTATCCAGTTGTGCGCGAACGTTAAT